>JAHRHJ020003776.1:0-564438 GCA_019776745.2 Taxus chinensis
TATTGCTCAAGAAATTTACTTAGAACTTGATTAATCAGGTAAGAGGTAGAAAAACGCCCTTGCAGAAAAAGGAGAATTAAATTCGAATTGAAATCTCAACCGTTATAAATTAATCCTTGCAATCCATTTCAAATACTTCAAGTGTGTTTCTCCATGCCGGTTGGGTGTGTTGAAGAAGAAAGAATGGCGGATCAAATCAAATCTGGTAGTTGAAAAAGTCCAGTTCACAATTTTATGGCAGGAAAGATGTTTTCTTAAAATTCACCCACTTAAGTTTGCTAAAAATGAAGTTGGATGGTTCTTATGCAAAGAGGAGATTGAGCCCTTTTAAAAAAAGTCCTCATTTTCTCAAATCTGAGCTTCCGGTCGAAAGTTATGGCCTTATGAAGTTTTTGTTAAGAAAGGGGAAATTTTTTGTAAATCAGACCCGCGGGCCCGAAAAATTACTTAGGGCACTTTTTGCGAAAGGAAAAAAGTCACGAATTCCTCCGCAGCCCCACATCCTTCGCTTTTGGAAAAGGAATACCTCCGTGGGTTCATAGGCCCACACTTTCAAACTTTCCCTTTTTTTAAAAAACAGGGGCAAAAAATCTTAAGTCTCCTGGTCGGTTCGCTTCCCCGCTTATCATTGTGGGTCTGACACATGGCTTCATTAGGTGTCGGTGGAGGCACCAATTTTTTTAGACCTTACCGCCTTTTGGAAAAGATTGGCAAAAATTCCTAAGTATCCCCGTCAGCTTGCCTTCCTGTGGGTCACTGTTGGACTGACACGTGGCTTCGCTTGGCAACGACGGAGGAGCGGGTCATTTTTAACCTTCCAACATTTTAACGCAAGAAGCCAACATTTATAAGTTTTCCCCGATGGTCCACTCCCCCACATTAAAATTTTGGGCAGGACACGTGTTATCCCTAGGCGTCGGTGGAGGCGCGGGGATTTTTGAACCTTTTTTCTCTTTCAAACAAAAAGAGTTAAAATCCAAATTTCCTCTGACGACCCACCTTTCCATGTGGGCTTAAAAATGTGCCATGTGTCCCTTGTTCCTTCGGGAAAATTTTCTTCCCCAGGCCCCAGGCCCGCCTTTGGGAAAATTTTCTTCCCTAGGCCCGCAGGCCTACCTTTGGGAAAATTTTCTTCCCCAGGCCCACAGGCCTGCCTTTGGGAAAATTTTCTTCCCTGGGCCCGCAGGCCTACCTTTCGGGAAAAAAAAATTCCCTAGACCCGCAGGCCCGCCTTTGGGAAAAATTTCCTCCCTAGACCTGTCGGCATGTAACTTAAGAAATATGAGGAGTTAGGAGGACTTCTTTATATCATTAGAAAGAAGAAGAAATTTCCTATCTCATGGAAATGTTTTCATGAAACCCTAAGTGCATTAAATATGTGAAAAATCAGGTTGAATTGAAAAGATGAGTTTGAGTGTGGGTAAGTGGGAAATTACCCCTTTTTAACTTAAATGTTTAACTCTAGAGCATGGGTTGACCTTTTTGAGGGGTCACGTTAGGGGATAAGAGAATGTATCTCTAACCTATATAAATAAGGACCTTGGTTATTGTCTAGACCTCGTAAAATTAATTACCTTGGGCATTTAATTGTTTTGGCCCCTTTGACCCTCTAAAGTTAATTAAGGAACAATTAAATATAGTGTTAATTAAATTATTTATTAAATTAACACCTAAGAAATTTAACCATAATGGGATTAACTATACTCTTTAGTCTTGCAATGTGGATATAATGTTTGTTACAACGGGAAAATTTTATTTATTAAATTATTATGGACTCTGAATCTTGTTGTGACAACTATTGCTTGAAACCTGATAATTGACACACTTTTAAAAAAAACTATTCCATAATTCTTCTACCTAAACCTAGGTTGTTCTTCGGTCTCGAGTGGTTGTTTTAGCAAGGGCTTTATAGAGTCACGCTTCCCTTTTCCTAGTATCACAACTTCATCTTGTAATCACTACATGCTTCATCTATCCACTCGGCATGTTATTTTCTCCACACTCTACAAAATCATAAGGTACGCATGCATCTTCTAACTACTTTATGCTATCAACTATTCACTCGACAACATAAAATGTGGGAAAATATAGACACAAAATCATGTACTTGGGTACATTTCTAGTTCCTAAAAGCATCTTATCATTTGCATTGTTCCTAAGCAAGAAAAATAGTAATTTACAACTCTAATTAGCATTTATCTTTGTCTTATGCACTTTTATTGGCTTAATACATATGTTACTCCTGCTAACATTTGACTATTTTACATTTTTATGGATTTATATACTAAATCCCAAATCAAAAAGTAGCGCAAGGTGCTCCTGTCCTCGTAGGGGCTCTTGAAATCCTATGCACTCATGTCCCTTTTTATCTTTTTCCCACCCCTTTTGGGCCCCTTTCACTTCTTAATTACAATTTATTACTTTGGGTCAGCCTTTCAGTTGTCAATTTTAAATTTTAAACAAAATAATCATATAAATACATAGTTATGATTTCAAAATGAAAAACCAAGCACTAAAAATTACATACTATCACCTAAGCTTGCATTTCAAATTCACTAAAGTAATCCAAAGACATCCATCTAGAATCCATACAAGGGACAAGGGTTGCATCACTTATGCATACACTGCACAAGAGGGGGAAGTATATTCTATTTCATCCACACATACTATTACATTGCTACATTCTAGCTACAACCCGCTATCATTTGTGTATCTTACACAAGGGCATCCTACAACATCATTTCTACACACACACAATAACTACACGGAGTCTGAGATGTAGTGCATTGCTTTGCAGTAAGCTCACTAATTAACTAAAATTTGGAAATATCCTATAGTTAATCTAATCTAGGAAAACATGTAAATGTAGTAAATAAATGCAATAAAGAAGTAAGTAAATGACATAAGAACTTAAACTAACGGAAATAAAAAACCCAAATATGAAAGAGAGAAGAGGAAATAACTCATATGAATAGAATAAGCTCATGGGTTAGTGTCGCAGACAGGACTGGAGGAACAGGAAAAAGGAATGGATGTGAAGAGGTCCTGAAAAGGATGGATCTAGGATGATTAGTTGGATTAGAGTGCTTGGAGAGTGACTAGGGCCCCTATAAGTACTATAGTCTGTATAATGGGCACCCTATTCTGTGCAATAGGTTTGGAACTGAGCTTCACATGTTCAGAAGGTGGTATGAAACCCTTGTTATGTATCGCATCATATTCATTGTACTGCTTCAGGTATTGGTGATAATCCATGCTATATAGAAGACTTGCAAAAGACAAAAGAGGAGTATAAAATCCTTACAAAAAGAAGAATACAAATGAATGGGTTGGAATGACCTAAGATGCCACAACAATGGGGTTATTAATTGAGTGTTGCACTACATTTTAGACCCAATTGTAGTTCTGGTGTGTGTGTGTGCATAATGTGCCCTAGGTGCTCTTGTGTAAGTCACACTCTGTGAATTAACGAGTAATAACTAAATGTAGAAAATTTAATAGAATGTGTGCTTGGAATAGAATAGAACCCCTCCTCCTATGCTTGTGTGATGCAGATGAACCATCCTTGTCCTTCTGATGGATCTAACAGATGCAAATGATCTTGAAATAGATGCATCTCTAGGTGGATGATAGTAGTGACTAGTGTTTGGTCCCTTATTATGGTCTAACAACTTTATATTTATAGGTTTATCTTGATCTAATTTTATAATTATCCCCAGAATGGATGACCACCAAAAATAAAAATATCTCAAATGTCTAGAAAGATCCCAAAAAGTGGTGGGAAAGAGAAAAAAAGATCGGTGCGCCCCTGGTGGAACCATAGTGCTCATGGGTGCCCCAGTACTATCTTGGGCTCCCCAATCGAATCTAAAATAATGTAAAGTGACAAAATATGACTAGGCATGTAGATGTAAAAGGTGGGGAATGATGAAATAAAATAAGAGAAGATGCCAAATAGACGGAGGTTAATTGGTACTTTCTTCACTTAACAATCTTCTAAATAGTAGTATGAAATCAAGACTAAATAATATCTAAAGTGCATGATTTTTTGTCTACATTTAGCCCCACTTTATGTTTGTGAGTGAAATGCTCAGTAACATAAAGTAGATAAAGATGTGTATCTAATGTCCATGAATATTGTAGTATAAAACACGCAAAAGGACTAGACAAAGCGTGGAATTACAAAAAGATGATGGAGCACGGAAACTATAGATGAAAATGCATAAAAAAGTGACTAGAGTGAACCTAGGGAAGAAGTCCATGTGTAGTTTTTGATGTGTGTGATGTACCTACATAGTTATTATAGTGTGTGCTATCGTGAAGTGTTTTTTTGACGCTATTGTTTTTGTTTCCCCCATTTGAATTCTTGTTTCTCATACAGATAGACATATAAGGAGAAATCAATCAAGAATTCAAATATGTATATATGTATGTGTGAAAACATAATTTAAAAGACACATGTAAATGTATGTAAATGTCAAATATGTACATGAAAGAGTATAAATGGAAAATGTGCACCTGATCCATGTCAAGAAAGCTAGTGTAGAAGGAAATCATATACTGCGAGATTTTTGGGTGATCTCACGCCACCCTGACTGAATAAGTGTAGGGAGAAAGTTGTATTATTATCCTCCTTGTAACTACTTCCCTAAATGTATGTGACGATATCTTTGTACGTCCTAGTTTTTTGGGCGATCTGATGCCACTGGATGAAGTAGTGTAGTGAGGGACACCCACTATAACCACCAAGCTTATAACTACTTCCCAAAATACTAAGGATGTCCTATAAAATCCATTGTGTATGGGGTTCATAGACTGGTCTGAACCCACTTTTTTTATATAATTGAACCAAACTAATCTAGAATCTCTTTGTAGTGTGTAGAAAAATCCTAAATGATGTCTCCCCTCATTAGGGGTGCATGCGACGTCGATGATAAGATAAATGCGGCCCCAAAAGAGAACCAACCGCATGTACTCTAAAACTCATCCCTGCAAGGGAAATGAATGTGCTTGGTAGAAACAAAGGAACATGTAAACAAATTCTTGAGGATACAAGTGTTAGTACAAGAAAACATGCAGGTAAAATGTAAGCTAGCAGATAAGAAGACAACCTATAAACTAAGACGCAAGAATATAAAATGAAAGGAAGACAATGGAGACTGCAAAAAATTAGGTTTCAAACATAGTACATCAGTCATGATGTTGTAAGACAATCAAGGTTGACGAAGCCAAAATACAATAGTTTGAAAACAATAGAAAGGCCAAACTCTACAAACAATATCATATAAAGAGAAAACAATGAAAAACAATGTTAAAAAAACCGTAGAAGTAGATAGACATGTATAAAAAATGTTGCACATGAAGCAGCTGTCCACATTTTAGAAATATTAAATTTTGTCAAAGCATGCATAATTTGATATATAAGTGTTCTATGAAAAAATTAAAACAATAACACATGTAGTGTATTAAATGTGCATGCCCCCAGAAGTCATTGTGGGACTAGTAAAGGGTAGAAGCGCTAAGCATCCTTGCAATACGTGTAATAGAAATGTGTAATCTGTAATCACAACTAGAAAAAGGTGTGAATGCATGCATGTGTGGATGATATAGATAAATGACATACAAGCAATCTAACTAGCATGTGTAATAAAGTGCACCTTGTAACAAGCACAAGTAAGCAAGCGTAAAAGCAACGATAGTATGTAGTATGTTGTGGCTATGGATGGATGAAATGTACAAGATGGAATGATAGGAGTTTCTTGCCCCTTGAGTGAGTATGGAGATGTATGCATGTGATGAGGTTCATTTAGTTTTCCCCCTTAGCATTAAAGAATGAACCATCAAATGAGAGTGCGTCATCAGGAAATGGTCAAAGTGTGTAGTACAAAGATGTGTCATCAACGCACTGTGATAAATGTGTAGGTGTAGTGATGATTGATGTGACCAAGTGGCGAGGTTTATATTTGTGCATTGAACCCTGGAGTCTGAAGCGAGTATATCACAAATATAATATTACTAGAGTGAACGTATAGGGTGATGATCGCCTAAGTGTATATCACTATGAAGATGAATGGATGTAGTGGTTATGTAACCTATAGTGAGTATACACACTAGTACAAGATAGAATATGCAAGGGAGTGAAGATGTAACCTAAAGGTGTATGTCACTAACAAAATGATAAAATGTGACGAGTTATAACAGCGTCAGTGTGTAATTTTAGAAGGATGTCGAACAATGAACATGTCGTCAATGAATATAGGTCCATTTGATTTGTAAAACCTGATAGTAGTCGAGTATGGACCGAGGAACTAAAGTGTGTCATAGGGTACTGAGTGTAGCACGTGTAGAAGCCAATGTGTAGTTATGTGATGTCGATAGATGACCATGTATTCTGGTAAAGATGACCATATGATGATGTACGAACGGGTATGTTTGTAGATAGTGTGGTCATGTAGGATGAGTAATGTGACACTCTAGATGTTAAAGTATGTGTATCAAGAGTATGTGTATTAATGTTTATGATGTCAGCATGGCAATGTAGATAGGCATGTGTAGATAAATGTATTGTAAGTGATGAATGTTTCATGACAGTATGTGTACGAATGTAAATGTAAGGTGTAGAAAAAATCTATATCCAGTGAATGGTGTTCAATGATGTAATCCCTAGATATGAATAGGTGCAATGAAGGAAGATTTGCAGTCGTGTAATGATATAAAATATGTTAAAGCATGCCTGTGCTAAGATATTGATGTACGAGTGCATGATGTTCATGTTTGTTGTATTCCCTCAACATTCAAGTGTGGAAAGGATATGCCCCCCAAGTGTGTGGTAATACATGTATTGTTCAATGCTAAATGATGGATGAAGGTGGTGAAGTATCACCTTTTTTTTGTAGGATTGATATATAGTAAGGGATAGATAATGAGAATGCTAATAGATATTTCTGTGAATGGGGGTTGAAATGAGGTTCTTTATTGTGAAAGACCCCTCAAATATGTACGTGATGGAGGTCCAGTCAAGAGACACTGAGTGTGATCAATGTCATGAGGGTATTTGCCTTAACAAAAGTGATGGGACCTGCGACAGAGGAGTATGACCAAGTTTGCATGTTGTGGAACCATGTTCATACTAAGCATCATTTGTATCCCATAGTCATCAACATATGTAGGGTCTTTAGTGAATGTTGAAAACTACAAGTCATGGCCACTAGTAGCAGTGACTAGTTGCGTATGACATGATGAACTTAAGTGGTTAGATACCTTAGATTTGAGAGGAGTGCCATGTTGCAGGTTATCCTTTGAAGAGGAGGTTACGTAGATTACATTTGTAGTTTGGTAATATAAATAGATGACTAAATAAGCAGGACGTGATTTAGTGAAAATCGTGAGATTAGTGATAGATTATGTTACTTGGTGGTGGTCATGGTGCAGATGACTAGGAATAAGAGGGTGAACTACTCGTGAAAGAGGTTGTTAATGATGCTGACTTAGTGATGTCGTAGGTGGTTACTTTGGCAACACTTGAATATCTGAAGAAGGCGCATGAGAAGTGGTATGGTGATGCTCATTAGATGTAGAAGGAGTAGACTTAGGAGCCCATTGAGATGTAATTATTTTTATTAGAATGCTAGTGAAATAAATGAAATAAGACCCTTGACGCTCAAGATGCTTGATTTTTTGTTGAAAAAGTGTGGAAATCATTATCAATATGTCCATTGATTTGATGATAAATGTAATATGGATGACCCTGATATTTTGTTAACTGATAAGGAGAATATTAATTAGTAAGTGGTAGAGTGACCAAAAAATAACTAAGGAGTTGCAATAAGGATGTAATTTTGCTGTTGTATTATGATCTAATATGAGAGGCTCAAGTAATGACATGACCTGAGGTTCAACTATATGACATGGAGTGGAAATAGATTGAAGAGGAGATGTAGAAGGAGACACCAACATGTGAGCCTAAGAAATGAATATTTAAGAGGTTAAATTTCATATCTAAGAGATATAATATTCGATTCCATATCCTCAAACTTATCTTGAAATAAAGCATGTATAGAGCATGAATTGAGCCTAATATGGGGATGAGTATATGGAGAATCACTAGGGTCAGTTAATCATCAGATATATCGATCCAATATAGGACTTATTTTTTTTTGGTGATGTATCATCACCATCATAATACATGAAGTCTAGTTGTTTTTTCCAAAACAAACTACTAATGGGGATATCTCTTAAGTAAATCAAGATAAAGAAACCTGAGGAACTTTATGACCCACGATAGGAGAAAGATGAAAAGCTTAAGTGTGGAAGATACGTCGAGGTTCACAAAAATGATTTACAAGAACATGTAATGTATGTACTAGATATAATCTAAGTTATGCACAACATGTATAAATAATGTAAATAGATGTATGTTAAATGAATGCAATAGACGAGCGCAATCAACTATGAATATAAAGAAAATGCTAAACCTAAGTATACAAAAGAGAAGAGGAAAGTAACTCAAGCTGAATAGAAAATGCTCGTCGGTACTATGTTGCATATGTGACTGGAAAACTATGGATGAGTAGGAAAGTTTGTTCAGAGAGCCCCTAAAAGATTGGATCGTGGACTGAATCTACGGACTGGAGCACCTGGAGATGTGCATATGGGGAACACTCGGGTGCTCTGGTCTAAAAAATTGGTTACCGTGGTCTATGTGCAATATCTCTGGAACTTGATTTTCACATGTTTCGGAAGATGATCTGAAAACGTCGATGTGTGTGTCGCATCTAATTCACTTTGTATTGATCGCTAAATGTCATTGCTATTCCGAGATGAAAGGAAGATGCATGCAAAACCTCTAAACAATACATCAAATCCCTAAAAACAGAAAAATGCACATGTATAGGGTCAGATTGACCTCAACTGCTAATATTGTAGACTTACTAATTGAGTGCACCAGAGTACATTCCTAGACAAAAATGTAGCTCTCTGTTTGTGTGAAACATCCCCTAGGTTAGCTCTTATTCCAATCACACTTTGTTATGTTGTGAGCTAACTATGTATAGAAAAATTTAGTAAAATGATGCATGGAATAGAATAGAATTGCTCCTCCTATGCTAGTGTGTGATGCAGATTTCCTAACCGTGTGCCTTCGTGATGGAACTATGTGCATGAAAGTGATCTCCAATGCAACAAATGGATGTAACTCTAGGTGGATGATAATAGTGACTAGTGCTTGGTCCCTCACTATTGTATCAAAACTTTATATTTATAGGTTTATCTTCATCTAATTTTGTAATCAACCCCAATATGACTGACCACCGAAAAGATCACAAGAACCTAAAACGACTAGAAAGAGTCAAAAAATAGGAAGGAAAGTTTAAGAAGGAGTCAAGGCGCGCATGGTAGCGTCCAGGTACTAGCCTTGGTGCACCCTCAGTCAGGGCTAAAATTATAGAAGATGATGAAAACTAATTAGGCATGTGTGTGGTGGAGGTCAGGAACGACGGTAGAAATCAAATAAAAATGGCCAATAGACCATGATTAATTAGTACTTTCTTCACTCAAAAACCCTCTGAATAGTAGTATGAGACCAGGACTAAATAATGTCTAGAGTGCATGATTTTTTGTCTACACTCACCCTTCGGGTGATCATAGGGGTCATTCTAACTCCACATGTTGCATCTTATTTTATTATATTTGGTGTGGTTTGTGGACATGTGCATGTAGACATTTTATTTTGTAGGTTATCGGTACCCTTAGCGATCATAGTGCGAACATCAAGTGACAAACAGGGGTCAACAAAGAAACTCTAGCGAAACAGAAGAAAGTAGATTTCAACCATCTGTACATCCACCAGTGCCCAATTTTAGTTGGCAGTGCCCAGGTGCCTCTTCCCTCCCATGGGCAGCCCTGTCTGGCTATATTCCTACATTCTAGAATTTACAATGACTAGTGATGAACATGTTTGTAATTTGTTTAGCACTCACATTCACCCCTATCACTTCATGTTCCTTCATAAATCAGCTAATTCCTCTTACCTCTTCATTTTTCTTAGGGTTTTATACTTTGCATTTTTATTCTCTTGATTCATTACTGTATTTTATCATTTGTCCAATCATATGTTACAATAGTTATTTTGCATTCTATATTTAATTAATTTAAAATTAAATTAAATAATCGAGGGAAGTCAATAATCCTAGTCATAATGGACCGTCTCTCTAAGTATGCCCTTTTTTGTTCTTTACCCCACCCATATACAACCTCAACCATTTCCTAACTATCCATTGACCAAATATTTCACCTCTATGGTATCCCAGCCTCCATTGTCTAAAACTGTGATGTCATTTTCACCATCCATGTCTGTACAAAATTATTACATAGGACATGTACCTAATTGAGGACGAGTTAAGGATATCACCCACAAATAATGGTCAAACTAAAATTGTTAACCAATATTTGGAAATTTTCCTTTGATATTTTACCTTTGAGCACTAGCAACAATGGGTCAAGTGGCTACCTCTTACTGAATGGTGGTATAACACCTCATATCACACCTCTACTAAAATGACACTGTACAAAGAAATATATGACCAACTACCACCACCTCTCCTCCCTTACACTCCTACCAGTTCTCTAGTTCAATCCGTCGAAAATATCATCACCCAACAAGACCAAACTATCCATGCTCTTCAGGACAATATCCATATGGCACAAAACTGTATAAAAAAAAAGTAAATAAACACCGCTTAGAGAACAAATTTCAGCTCGGGGATATGGTTTTTCTAAACTTACAACCATATAAATAGAATTCATTGAAACTCAAAGGGTGTCAAAATCTTGGCACTAAGTTTTATGTACCCTACAAAGTTCTCCAAAATATTGGTTCTGTTGCATATAAGCTTGAGCTTCTACCCACCTTGCAAGTTCATCCTATCTTTCATGTCTCTTGTTTGAAGAAATTGTTGGGCCAACACATTATGGTAATAACTTTACTACTTGAGCTTTATAGTGAAATATCCATCATTATTGATCATACTATAATTCATGATAGGCATTGTCATCAACTTCAAAACCTCTCTATCACCGAAGTCTTGATCCAATGACATGGCATAAAATTTGAAGATGCAACTTGGGATCCCCTTCTCTATATTTAGAAATATTTTATATAGGTGATAGTTATTGTCCTGATATAATGCACCATGCCCCTTAAAAGACCCATGCACCCATCCGATGCCAAATGGCAGCTACATTCATACTTAGTTTTTTGTGAATTTTTTGTTGTTAAAACTATAGTGTGTTTTTCAACATTTTTGAAAAACAAATTACATTTAGTTACGTGATTCAAACTCGGGACCTATAGGATATGAGGGTACATTCCTACCAATCGAGCTGCAACTTCATAGATGCAATGATATGTTATCAAGCTCATTTATTATTTAAAAAAATCTTCCTATGATATGATGGGTGACCGCGGGGCCCACCCATACATGCACATGTATCTCTTTTATTGGGGCATGATGGGGGCATGGTGAATTTTATTGGGAGAATAGTCATCCTTGTCTAGGTAGTGTAGAAAAAGTTGAAGGAATTTTTGCTTTTTAAATGAGAGAAAAATTCTAGTTTGCTTTGATTTCTAGTTGCAGGTGTATGTAGGGTATGCAATCCTCGATGTTTCTCAATGTAGTTTCAAAACCCTAATAATATGGTTGAATTAAAAAATTGTCAATTATTGGTTTATTGGATTCAGAAATATTCACATTATAATTGACATTATAACTAATGTTTGACACAGTATTTCAAAATTTCCGTGGATTTTTTTTTAATCAAAATTTCATTACAAAAGTTTAGGGCACATCTTTAGTCATTAACTTATCTTCATTGGCATTTTTAGTGGTAGGTAGAGTAATTATTATGAATATTTCTTGTGTGTAAACCCTTTTGGACATGTTATTTATATTCAAGTTGTTGTGATGATGTACATTAGTAATGCCACTTTAATTTATTGATGTTTGCAAATATCTCGACCATCTTTGGAAATGGACAAGTTGTGGGTTGTTTTTTTGTGATTTTAATTTTAAATTACCGAAAAAGAATCTAGGTAGTTGTAGATAATGACAGGCTAAAATTTTTAGAAAACCATGTAATTTTTTATTTCTCTTTTAATATATATATATATATATATATATATATTATATTTGACAATATACAACTTACTTATATTTATTTGAATAAACTATAAAACTAACTATTAAAAAATTAGAAATTACAACCACATGAAAGAAGTAGACCGTCAACAAAATTTGATTTCGTAGGAACATATAATATGAAATTCTAGGTTTAATATCGACTTGCAACGGTTTCTCTATTTACTATTTTTTTTCTTTAATTATATATGTATATACATACATACATACATACATACATACATATGTATGTATGTATGTATGTATGTATGTATGTATGTATGTATGTATGTATATATCATAGGCTCTTTTCAGGTCGCATGCAAGGGATCCTAGTTTAACGCCACATCCTATTCCTAAATGTGGTACATTTTGCTTGGATTTAGATTTAGTTTTAAAAAGATTATTTTATTTAAAATAAATTTAATAGTAGCTTGCTTTTATATTTTTAACATCCCCAGATATTACAAATTGCACCAAAAAAAATCTTATTTTTTAGTTTGGTCTATTTAAGAGTAAATTGCATTCTTGAGTTAATAATGCAAGCTAGATTAAGATGATAATATGGAGCATAGATAGAAAAGATTATTTTGGTAGGAAAAATATGAGCCATGAAATAGGTATGGGACATGCAGGGTTTTAATCCTCATATTTAAGTCTCACAGTTTCTTTCTAACTTTCATTTCATGTCTTTGTATTCTCTAAGAAATTAAACACCATTGAATGGAAACTTTTGACACCATAAAAAATAAAATAAAAAAAATAAATATTAAACCCCATTCTCCCTATATTTTTTCAAAAAATTGTTTCTCTTAGTTATGTAAGGGTCAATTGTTGGTGACCCATAATTGTTGGACTAGTTTATCACACTAATTGAATGACCCCTTCAAATGGATAAACTAAGAAGTACACCATTTTTCTTAAGTTCGACACTTTATTTTATTAACTTATGTTAATACTTATTTCTTCATATTTGTGCATTGCTCCCGAAAGATTTTAGATATATTAATCAGACCTTCTACATATATGTCAAAATATATTTGTAAATATGTCACCTCTTAAAAATTAACAAAAATATAAAACTAGAACAACCTATAAAATTTAGGATATTAAAAAGTGTTGAGGTTCTACTCGCATTAGAAATAATTAATCCTTTGTTGACCATGGAATTGTCTATTTAATGCAATGTTGTTAAACACTAAATATTTGTTAATAGTTGTTAACTTGAAAATCTCATTTTTTATTGAATTTGTAGCTTTTAAGGATTGTTGTAATCACATTGTTAGGAAAGGAGGTTCCACAGAAGGGTCTCATGTTCCTTTTTCCACCCTAGAATGCATATTTTTAAATCTTCCTTGGCTTGTTCTCCTCTATAGACCCTTGTAAATTGATTGCCTTACCCTTGACTTCATACCCAAGTTATTGCTACATATAAATCTCTTCATTTAAATCACCATGAAGAAAAGTTGTCTTCACATCTAGTTGCTCTAAATGCAAGTCATGCATTGCAACTATACTTAATACAATACGTATGGAAGTCATTTTAATAACAGGAGAAAATATTTCACCAAAGTCAATACCTACTTTCTGTACAAATCCCTTTACTACAAGCCTTGCCTTGTATCTTTTATGTCCACCCTCTTCTTCCTTGATCCTGTAAACCCACTTGTTTTGTAATGTCTTCTTACATGCTGGGTAAGTGCAGGAAGTTGATGGACAAATATAGGGTCATCCGCGGACGTCATATTGCAAATAACAGCGAAATCTCAACTTGTAGGGATTATTAGCTATACATACACTCTAAATTAGGACAAAAATATATTAATATGAATCATAGCATCTCGGAATCTAGTTTCTAAAATACTAATTTTTGTAAAAAATAGACAAGATTAGCTATATTAAACACTCAAAATTCATATGACTTATTTTTTATTTTTTTTTGAAAAACGCCGATAAGATTATAGTCCGTTTGCCCTGCAATTTGGATGACCAAAAATTGATATATTTTTTTTTCCTTTGGTAAAAAGTTATATGCCAGTTATATATCTTGGGATGGATTTTATTTTGTATTTTTTTTAGTAATATTTTATTTTTTATGATTTTTTTCCGTGAAAGTGGTATGAAAACATAAAGAAAACAAAGTACTTTTTGTTTGCCTGCCATAACTATCATCAAAAAAAATTGAAATCAAATAAATTTTTTTTTGAACATGTATATAATTTCACCACGGTTGGGATAGTATAATTTTTATCATATTCTGATAAGTGAAACAAATTTTGCAGTCTTAAATGTAGACATAAACATTCACAGGAAAAAGTGTCTTAAAGACCTACTATTAGTAAGAAATTATAAAATGATATTTATCCTCTTCTATTCACTTTAAAAACAGTATTTCTACAAAGCTAATAGTCTCCCCTACGCGATGGTACCATTTTTATGACATAGTTTTTAGTTTTTCGGCATGGTTCAAGTCCGCGGAAGACTAGATTTGATGTTTTGCTGACCTTTTACACTGTCATAATGACCTTCCATAGATTTGGATGTCCACTTAATTGTCCCCCAACTTGGTGCACTTACCCAAAATTCAAACCTTGATTTAAAAATATTACTGGAGTCAGCTCTTAGTGAAGGACCTTACACCAATAAGGAATAAACCAAAACTCTTCAATGATGAAATTTTAAAAGAAATTAAACTAAGAAATAATGCTAATGGAAAGGAACTAATGAAATAATAAATAAGAGAGAACTGCCAATCTTCATAGAACCTTAATAGTTAAAATTTCTACCAATTGTTCCTAAGGCTACCATGTGGCTGTGCTTTAATCAGAAAAAATTTTAAACCATAGGGTGTACTTTCTCCTTTATCTATTCTTGGTTGCATACCATTTCTTTTCCTCTATGTTATGTCGCATCGATGATGATGCTTTCTTAAGGGGAGGAGAATGTAATGCCCCTGTTCACGTTTACCCTCCTTTCGCTTCTGCGAGCGTCGACCTGTGCTTCTTAGAGTTGAACGTTGTTGCATTTCCTTTGAAACGTTAGTGTTTCACCTTGTCGAGTTTAACTGTTGGTTGCTAGTAATAATGATAACGGAAAAATAATAATAATAATGACATTATGATTGTATTATCGATCAACGATTGTATTTTGTTATTATTTTCTTTATGTCGATTGTTATCGACATCATCCTTTGATATCTTTAAACTATCCTTTTAAATTGGTTGTCGCTCCCGCTGATCGAGCCTCGTTGCGCAAACGAGGAAGAGCATGATTGTGGTGGCGCCTTTGAAGGTGGGGACTATTTTTTTTAATGTTGATGGACCCTTGTTAATTTCTAAAATCAATGTTTTTTATACCAGCCTTGTTTCTCCTGGCAAGCGGCCTGTCCCCAAAGTGTGGGCTCCAAAAATAAAATAAAAGGAAATGTATTATCCATTGTGGAGGTGATTAATCTTTTCATTGGAAAAGACCCGCAAAAATATTTTAACCTCTACCATTGAATTAGTAGGTCATGGTGAGGACTGCGCAGTTTTTAAATCTTTTTATTAGCTTGCACCTACCCTCCACTGCCACCTTGGCCGACCAGGTCCATTCGCAGGTCTTGTTTTGCAAGTGGATGACATTAGTCACCTCCCAACCACCCAACCTGCAGACTGTAATGACCATCACGTTTCTACCTTGCGTGAGGGAGATGGGAGTCGGTGGAGGCCTATTTTTCTTCACCTGGATCTCCTTTTGATTCTCTTATTCAATGCGTATGGGCGCAGTATGGGTTTGACATGATGGTTAGATGAAGCTACAAGCTAAAGAAAATGGTTTTCACCTGTGTGCTACTCCTGAGTTCGGATGGACGTGTTTTTTTTGTTGTTTCCGGATGCGTTTGGGGGAGAAAGGAGCGTTGTCTTCTTTTGTTGGGTTGCACATAGCTACCAACTAGTGAGGTAGGCATGTTTCCTCCACTTTCTTTGGGTGCTGCGAGGTGTGTTCTTGCCGGGGATCCACAGCAACAGCCTGCGACAGTAATTAGCCAGGACATGTTGGACGTGAAAATGGAAGTTTACAGAATGATGGTTTTGTATAATCTTTGTATTCCAAACCGGGTTGCCAGGCACTTCGGAATCTTTTTCATGTCACTGCTATTTTGAGCATCATTCCATTTTCAGCTTCAGCTTGTATTGGCTAGTTTGGAAGATTAACTTCCCGTATTCATTGCTACGACCGTCCCTAGCGCCTTCCGAATCCCGCTGCATTTCTGGAGGACTTATGCATAATCTGTAACGGAAATATTACAACTTAGGTACTTGGTTGGGATATTGTGAATGATTCTCCACGCATTTATTGCAAAGTCTCTGTATGCATAGAGGACGGGTGAGCGAGTCTTTACATAGTTCATATAGTCTTGCAATTTTCTTTCAGAGAGAACATTGTCTGCACATGATTCCAAAGCATAGTGAATTTATGGACGGTGGTAAAAATGCTAGACAGAGGTACCTTTAAATTCTCAGGCAAAATGGTTAATTGAATTTATCCACTCGCATGCCAAAATTTAGGCCAGGTGGCAGGCATGTTGCAGTATAGTCAAAGCCTTTGTAAGCACTTCCAACAAGCAGGTTGTCCAACTATGTTGTTATCTATTCAGTATCAAATGCATCCTCAGATTCGGGTTTCTCCTTCAAGATATTTTTATCAAAATCGACTATGTGACAGTGAGAGTGTTACCAGGAGACCTGATGAAATTTATTGCAAAGATTCTCTATTGAGACCTTACTTGTTTTACGATGTAACTCATGGAAGAGTATCTCATAGGCGTGGATCTGTTTCATATCAGAATATTCATGAAGCACAATTTGCTTTGCAATTATTGAACCTGCTGGAAAACGTGGCAGACTGTTTGCTTGGAATTATCACAGGCTCTTGTTGGTTTACACCGAGAGTTTTTTTTTTGTTGGAAATCCTCCTCTTCTTACCCTGCGCGCGTGGATGGATGTCCGCACCTGTTCCAGTCTGTCATTTTGACCTGGTTGCATGGGCAGAGAGGCCATAGAAATCCTTTCTGTCAAGGCGTTTTTCTTGCACTGCTGGCCCTTGGAAGGAGGGAAGTATGTTTGGGTGTTGTTCTATTTCCCTCTGCTCAGTTTTGTTCCTGTTTCCTGCAACGAACCCTCTTCCTTTCATTATCTTCTCCTCTATGACTTGGGCGATGGATGCCTCTTCTCCTCCCACGTTTCCAGCTTCCACTGGCTTCCTCTACAGTCTGGCATGTTTTGTTGGGTGTGGGGTTTCGGGAGATGCGTCCAAGGGCGTCCAAAGCAATGGAAGAGGCAGGAGGAAGATGTTGAATCTGGAGAAAAAGGCAAGATATTTCTACACTTTTCTACTGTTATTATATTTAAAATTATTGCAAAATCGAACCACTTTTTCCTTGCATTGATTTGTCACTTGGATGTCATGATGGGAGATTTCCCCTTTCTGCTTGTTTCTTCTTGTTTTAGCTTTTATCGTTGTCAGTATGTTGGTCGAAAGGATGCGTGTGCCCTCTCCTCTAGGTGTTATGTTTCTCTTGCTCGAGTGATAGACCTTCGTCTATTTGTTTATGTATTTATTCTTCTCTGCAATTGAGTTGCAAGTTATTATGTTGATCTAACTAGTATTTTAGATATCATGGAAGTAAGTTTACGATAACTATGAAGCCCCTCCCTAGCACCCAAGTTTGTCTTTTGACGTTTTTTTTTGTTAGCTCCTTCGCAAGTCCCTTTGATAACCTTTTGGCATCGAGAAAGAAAGGTTGTAGGATTAGTGTGATCAATGCTTGGGCTAGCCAGCTTAGAGTTTTGGTATTAAAACTTTTAGAATGAAAAGGTTTGTGTGCAATGTGTTTTCCGTCTCACGTGTTTAGACTCTTATATTATCTTTCATCTTGTTTCTAGGCTTTTAAGGCCATCCTCAAGAAGTACCTTGACCATCCCTATCAACTTGAACCATAACTAGCTTTTCGGATCAACTAAGCTCGAGGTTTCATTGTGCGAATCCAGTACCTCGTTGACACTAGAATAGTTTTGGTCTAATCCCCCTCTCAGAATTATTGTTGATGGCGCTCTTCTATTTTTCCTAACTTGCATTATTTCTCCTTTGTAGTGTTAACGCTATTAATTAATATTGGTCGGTTTTTATGCACGTAATTACCTTAATATTTTGTGATGGAAATTTCCTTAAATGTGATTAATCTTCGGGGAAAAAAACTCATCTTTCATTTAATAGTCTTATGGATTCATAGCGGAAGGTTTTGTTTGATAATGTCACTTAGAAATTATGTTTGTATCTATGTGTGACGGTTGACTGTGTTACCAAGGGTTGCCTTAAAATATTGTTGTTTTGGGAAATAGGTAATTTATTTTAAATTAACCAAACATTAGAATTGTTGTGGAGGTTTGCAAATCTTTAGTGTTATAAAATTTGTTGATGACATTATTGTATACTCTTGTTTGACGGAACTCCCTTCTTCTCTCGCGTGTTTGCTACTAGCCTGTAAGACATTGGCCCTTCTTGAATGATTGGAAAATCTCTTGGAGTTAATGGTCAAAACTAGTATACTTTGCCTTCGCTTCGAAACTTATGTTGTGTGTATACTCTATTTGATTTCCGGTTTGAAACTCAATTATACATGGCTTTTTGTGTTAATTTTTGAAACCCGTGGTTCCCCTTTCTTGGGCCGATCAACTCTTGTTCTTTTAGAAATATATTATTTTAGCCTATGCGTTTGGTACCTTTGATAAATTTCTAGATGGTTGGTCTATATATCAAATCTCAATCTTGTAATTATTGTTTAATTACTTACTTGATGGGAATTCTGTTTTTGCTAGATTGTTTATTTCTCCTTATAGGGCCAAGGGCCATTCTCATACGATTGCTATACTTTCGTTGCTTTTACTCCTAACTGAAGTACAAGGTCTTCTCCTTCTTTGATTGGCATGATGGAGACTTTATTATAACTTGATGTGTTGATAGTGTTTAGAGGTTTGACCCAATTCTTGTAATAAAGTGCTTCCTTTTGTGGTATTGTTAGATAATAGTTATGGTGGTTTTGTGTAGCCTTATCTTGCTCAGTTCTCGCGAACTGACTCTTGTGGAAAAATTTGTTGCAGATGGATTTTGCGAGTAGATGAGGGATAGACTTGTAGATTTTTACATCAACCTCAGTTGAGAAGTTCTTTTGCATGAATCCTTTTTATATTGTTCAACTATTGATAACATCTAGTGGAAAATTTAGAAGAGGATCAATGTCTTAGTATATTGTATCGTGGATTATGTCGTCTTAACTTTGGAACCTTGAATTGTCTGTCTATCTTGGAAAATATAAGAAAATTTGTTTACCGCTTGTTGAGTGACCTTAATGGATTATCGGTATTCTAAGAGTTGATGTAACCTTATTTTGTTTTCGTAAATGAATATTGTTAAACTTTATCCCTACGATTAAATGTTGAGTTAAATCTTTCTAAGAGTTAGTAATAGTGTGTTATAAGTAAAATAAAATGGGTTGTTTAATACTTATAGAAGTTAAACTAAAATTTATATTGCAAATAAATTAGTGTAGAGGTGACCAACTTGAGAGCATGTAATTCCATAAGTGATCAAAGATGAAACTATCCTTTGTTAAGTAACATTATATAACTTGATATCCCTAGCTACACTAGTGAACACTATCCCTTTCATGGTGAAATTCTTAAACGAACTTAAAGGAAATCTATGGTTAGTTCTGGAAGATAATAAGATTTAATAAGCAGGAGAAAACAATTTAGAAACCACGCAATCTATCTCTCAGCCATTGGAAGGTAAATTGTTTTATTTTTATAAAACTCATTTAGTAAAGCCTAAGTAAAATCTTTAATAATTCTGGTTAAGTTCTCAAGTTTCAATTAAATCTTGGTAATAACTAATGAGGTCTTGAAGATGATTTCAACTCAACCTTCTCCCTCTAACCTTTTTCCAAGGTGCTTTGTCTTTCTTCTCTTAAGTGTGTTGAACGCAAACCCATGTTGTCATATGGGCATGAACAAGTTCTAGTAGCGTAAGTGTAAATAGATGGCCTTGTGGAATTAAATTACCCCTTTCTCTAAATAAACGAATTAAGCAAATAAATGTCATAATAGAGAAGATTTAAAGATGATTACTCAGTGTCAAAAGAATAAACTTAGCTTGGTAAGATGAATTGTATGAATCATATCTTGAGCCTCCTTGAAAACGTAAGCTAAGAATTGCAAGATGTCTTTTTAAAATAAATAACCCTCAAGAATATCTCATTGTGGTTGGCCCTAACTGTAAGTGTGTTCTGTGGTTGGACTTCTATGTTGTCTTGTCAAAAAAAAAAAGTGTATTGTCCTTGATAGGTGTGAACGTTTCCGTGCTGCCCTTATGGCCATCCTTGTAACAAGTTGTTCACAGAGTTAGTTGTAACTTTGTGACGACATGTTGTGTCGTGTTATGTGTCAAGCAAGTCAAAAAAAAATTATCCTGTCTTTTACTGTGTTGTTCGTGTGTGGATTTTTGGGTTGTTACATTAGTCCCTTACACCTTCCTCAATGAGACTATGTCGACTTGATAAGCATATTTTCCTTCATCCTATAAGTCACCACTTGTTTGGAAAGGAAAAAGAGAACATATGATTCAGTGATTGCAACACTGAATCTCAGTGGAGAATCCAAACCTGTGAACTAGTGACAACAGGGTTTGAATAGTTACATCAACATAAATTCTTTATTAAGTTTTATGCACTAGTAATCTGCATTTTCTTATTTGTCACTAGTAATACCAAAAAGTGGTCCACCTTTGTTCCTTGTATCTAATTTTGCAGCTACAGCAATTATTTTCTTAGTTTTTTTCTCTTCTTAGGTCAGGCCATTAAACTATTTTAATGCAATGTATTCTAGACTATAAGTATTCTTTCCCCATCATCAATCCATTCTCTCCTTGGATCAAATTCTCATGGTCTTCAGAGGCAGCATATGACATGCATACCATAAGATTTAACATCACCCAAATCTATCCTTATAACTTTTCCCAATAGAAATCCTTATTTCATCTCTTCATCAACAGTAACTCCCCCTTCATTACCCTTCAGAAAAACCATCCAATACAGTAAATGTTAGGATACGCCTTTCTCACATGATAGACCCATTTTCTCATACCATTCCACTATTTAAATTTCTCATGTTCTCACAACTACCACCATCAATGGAATAATTACATTCTTTCCATTGAGGTGCATCTTGTTCTGAAAATATTCTTTATGCAGCTCATGCATCCCCCTTGATTCCTTTCTTGGATGCAATCATTTCCTCTTGTCATCATAGTTTCTCCAATCATCTCAGTCCAACATTTTCAGGTAATGTTCATCTTCACTTGTCATGCTTCAACAAATTTACTCTAAGGAGATGTATCTTACAACAGAAAAATTGAAACCTTTTTCATTTGAATCATGTTCTCACAACTACCACCATCTTAATAACATTTTACTTTTCCTCCTAAAGTGCATATTGTTCTGAAAATATTTGTACGTAGCGATGCATTCACCCTTGACCTCCTTTCTTCATCCACATCATCATATGTAAATCTGGTGGAATTTCTTGGTCCTATTCTTCTTCTTCTTTTTAGCTCTAGCAATATTTACTCTTGGAATGCATGGTATGAGTATAAGAACCATTCAAATTCCCTATACCCCTCTTATCACATCTGTAACAAACAAATAGTCTTCGTTTTCCCATCCTCTACCCCTAAAATCCTCTACCTCTTTGTTGATTTGGAAATACTTTGTCTGAGTAAATTTATTCTTTTCCACTCCACGAGATGATTCTCCCCTACCTTGGCTGAAACCATCTTGTCTGAAAGGAAGGATGAGGCCCCCCTATTCATCCCAGATGATCTCCTAAAACTTTGACGATTTTTTTTTCTTCAACCTTTAAAGCTAGTTGATAGGCATCCTCCATGCTCTTAATCATGTGCATGCTTATCTCATCTTGAATAGAAAATTTTAATCCATTTACATACCTTGCAACCATTTGTTCCTTAGTTTCTTCATGCTCTACATGAATGGACAACTTGTATAACTCATATGTGTATTCTTGCATAGTTTTTAAGTTCTGTCTGAGATTCTGAAACCTCCTGTAAAGGGTTTGTGCATAATCCAAGGGAGAAATTTATCTTTTAGCTTCTTCTCCATCTTACTCCATGTCCTAATCTTTCTTTCCCCTTTCTTGACCGCTCTTTTTGTAGGTGATCCCACCATAACATAGCATGACCTTTTAATTTCGTGCATGCAAATTTTACCTTCTTTTCTTCTAACATAGCCTTCCACTCAAAAAAATTTCCCATGCTAGTTAACCATTCTATCATAGCTCCTCATGGTTTTAGACTACCTCCATACTCTGAAACATCAACTCTTATCCCATCATTATTTCCTTCTAATGCTCGAAGCATCCTTTCTTCAAAATCTAATGGTGTTCGCTTGTGTTTCCTCCTCTTCACAAACATTTATTCTTCATTTGTGTCTTCCCTACCTTGATTTCCTCTCTGGGATATAATTACACATAGCATTTGCAAAACTTGCCTCTGAAAGATCCTACATATTTCTATTCATCTGGGAAATACTGCCTCCTCTTCCTCTTCATCCTATTGTTTTTATTTTGACCACCATGACTTTTATGCTATGATACTAAATAATGTACTCCAGGTTGATAAACAATACTTGATTATTGTTGCAAATACCTTTAGCTCCAAAATAGAATAGGTATTCTCCTTCTTTGTTATTGAATAATGAATTACAATGCTTCTAAATAGGAAAAAAACTCCCAACTCGAGTTGCCAAGAAAACTATAACAGTCTTTGTACAAAATCTACTCTATTGTTGAGTTCTGATCACTGCTAGTTTCTCAGTAGTTGCATAGTAGGCACCACTTACACAAATTCATGGCTTTACATGTACGACAATTTGAGGAATTTATGGGCACAATGATTTTTTATTTTCATTTTAAATAAATTTTCCAATAATCTTTAACCCTATACTCCCAACTTCTAATTAATGGAAAAATAGGAAAAAACCAACCCACATTGTTTTAAATAATTCACACCTCAATAGGCACTGCGGATTTTATTTAAATTGTTAAAATTTCAAAACTACCTAGGGATTTCTTTGTTGTTTCTATCCATGTGAAAATGTGGTTTTAAGGAAAAAACAATTATGGAAAGCTCATATAATAAAATATTTATCAAGCTAAATGAGCATCCTTTGCTATTCTTGGACATAGTAAATTATGCTTATGATCCATCAATTCTTATGGATAAAAATTACAAATTATCCATTTTTACTATTTATTTAAAATCTTAATAGACTTATGCGATGTTACATGAGTTTAAAGCAATTACCCTATGCAAATTTTTAATAACAGAATTCTAAAAATATATAACACAAATATTAAACTTAGGCTAATTATGAAATAAATTAAGTATAAATATTTTACTAAAAAAAAAAAGATAGTTTTATTTTTTTGAACAATTCCACTAAATATCATACAAACTTTGATTTTAAGAGATGATTTAGAATTTTTAAATTATATTATTAATTAGAAGAAATGGTTAGTAATAAAAAAAATTCAAAATAACTAATAATTCAAAAATATTATTTTCATAAAACTATTTAAAAACAATTAAGTTTTCAAAAAAATTATACATTTAAGATTGCAATAGTCAAATTATTTTAAAGGAACAATAAGGATATAATTTTGTAATTTCTAAAATACAATTAGTGTTAATAAATTTGGTTTTAATTTTTTTAGTATTTTTGTACTTGTTTATTTTTAAATACATTTCTTAAAATAAATGTGTAAATAAAAAAATATACTTAAATGTTATATGTGAAGGTGACATAAAATAACGGGAACTCAATTTCCTTGTTTCCTTTTTTATTTACATTGTTTCACTATGTTGGAGTATCAAGCTTTCTAAGAAAATAATTTAAATTTTAGTTAAATACTTTCAATATGAATTATAGATTTATTGCTAAAGATTTGGTTACATATGATATTTTTTTAAATTGTATCCTTGTTAAATGTATAACAGTTTAGCCGGTGACAACATTTAATCATATATGACAATTTCCATGGTCTAGAAATTTCTAGAGTTAATAAATATAAATAAAATCAAATTTAATATAAAACTATAAATATCATAAGATTGGTATCACTAAACATTAGAATTCATTAATAGGGAATAAATTATGGCGAGGAGTTGTTCATAAATTCGAAAATAAACTCTTCAATAAATTAATCAAACTGTTACACTTTTATTTGTATATCAACAGCTCAGTTCAATGAAAACTACATTCTATAGCTTTCCCATCATACAAATTTACAATTTAGATACACATTTAGTTTCATATTCTTTCATCATGACTAGGGGAAAATTATTTCGATTTGGAATGCTTTCATTGTTGATTTGGCATGCACATTTGCAACTTGGATTCCTGTTAGGCTTATTCTTACAATGTTCATATGAAGAGGAAAGATTGGTATCACTAAACATTAGAATTCATTGGAATTTAGGTGAAGTTGTTCATAAATTCAAAAATAAAGTCTTCAAAGATAAGATTAATCAAACTGCTACACTTTTATTTTTATATCAGCAACTCAATGAAATTACATTGTTAGAGCTTTCCCATAATACATAATTTATAATTTAGATACAACATTTAGTTTGGGGACAAACATATTCTTTCATCATGACTTCCATTTCGATTTGGAATGATTTCATTGTTGATTTGACATGCACATTTGCAACTTGATTCCTTTAGGAATAGATTATTCTTCGATGTGCGTATGAAGAGGAAATAATTTTGTAGAACAAGCCCATGTGTCAATCTGTTGCATTGGACATACATTCACTAGATCTCCCCACCCAAATCTACATCATTTGAAAACCCACATGCCTCAAATCAATCTCAATATAAGCATGTTTTCTTGTTTCACATATAATGAAGATTTGTTGATCATTATTCAGCTATTCTTCATCTTTTAAAGATACTATTGATTGTTGTACAATCCTAACAATGCGTAGAAGAGATCCATTTAAGAGGTCGTGGACATTGTCTATTGCACATGCAATACCGATGGCATTACCATAATATCCATTTGGAAGTGGGGGATTAAATGAATTACATCATGTCTGTTGCAATAAGACGATTTTCACATTTTCAGTAGGTGGAATTTTAAGATCCTTTGTCGTCACTCGCCAAGCTAATTGCTGCCACAACTTCAAATGCACCAAAAGATTGTTTACATTCTTTTGCAATGATTTAATATCATATGTTGTATTATCTCATAGTTTATAACAAGGAATTCTAGAAGCTGGTTCCTCCACTATATTTGGTTGAAAAGGATTTGTAATGTCCTCTATATTCTGATCCAAGTGATAAAACAGGAGGCGTATTTACTAGTGTTTTCCAGATTTAGTAGTTCTCTATTCCATATTGGTTTTCCATAGAGGGCTTATCATATCCCCTCGCCATCTCTGCGAGGCCTTTAAGAAACTTTGCTCCTGGATATGTAACCAAACTAGCATCACATATACCATGGTGAAGACTCACTCCCACAACAAAAAACATGTAAACCGAGTAACCTATGTAAAAATACATCAATGAGAACACAAGTATGATGTTAATACCGTATGTGCATGGAATCATTAGGAAAAAAGTTATATCAAATTGATGTATTAGTCTAACCATCAATTTACCAATTGTATAAAAGGAATGCTGACAGATAGGAAATTCATTAATAAATATCAAACTTTTATTATAGATAAACAAGACTTAATCTAAAACCTTGCGAATGAACATACTTTAAAATGCTGAATTTCATAGCAAAAACTTTAAGAGTAATTCCCTATTAAAATTTCATGAAACTAATTTTTTCCCTACTCTAAGGAAAGAGTAACAAAAATATTCCACTTGAGTATTAACATTGGTAGAGCAAATCA
This sequence comes from Taxus chinensis, assembly GCA_019776745.2. Classification (NCBI taxonomy): domain Eukaryota; kingdom Viridiplantae; phylum Streptophyta; class Pinopsida; order Cupressales; family Taxaceae; genus Taxus; species Taxus chinensis. Next base: position 26,193 of record JAHRHJ020003776.1, read on the forward strand.
AGATTGATGCGGAAAACAAGGCCAAGTTGATCAGATATGTTAAAAAGGGATTCATGATCTCATATCACCACAAGCATTGAGAAATAATTAAATAATATTTTGTTAGTGCTGGAATATTAAGTTATTACAATTTTGTAAATGTAATATTCAACGACACATTATATGTTGATGCGGGGTGTGTTTGTCCCAGCACTCCCAAGTGGAAACAAATACATGAAATATATAATTTACGGTCATATAGACCAATTCCACATCATAATACCATAATATCTCAAGAATGTATGTACAATGTCAAAAATAATATGCCTTTATAATTTATTAGGTGGTCTAAGGAAGTAGTAGAGTTGATTATTGTAGTAGCCAACACAGTTCTAGTTGATGCCTATTATATTGTTGATCTCTGTCATGTTCCTTGGTGTATAGGAAGGGGAGAGGTCTGCAAATGTTTATTATGGTCTTAATGAGTAATAGAATAACATGAGACATGTGAATGAATTTGAAAACTTTTCAAAATAAAATAGTTATACCAGAAGATGATGTCTTAGCTCTTCAGATTTACCTGAAGAACCACAGGATGGAGGGCCTCAACATGAGCATGAGGTGGGTGCCAAAAAAGGAGCCGTTGAAATGATGGCTTGAGATGATCCAAATCTCCCAAGACAGAGAAGATCGTTGTCCGCCGTGGCTTCCACAAAGAGGGCACCGTCGTCTGTGCACTCCAATTCAAGCTCCCCATTTACTTTACTTCTGAACCGACCGGCAAAAGGATAATAATAGACCAACACCTTGGAGAGAGCCTCTCTAATTATTTTTGCAGGGTCTAGTGCAGAGATCTTGATCTTATCAGAGCTGGCATTGTAGACGAGCATCACGGTGTTGATAACATTTCTTATGCCTGGTATGTTGTCGATGGAGGAGAGCTGGAGGATCATAGCTCTGGGAGATGGCGTGCATGGAGCCACGATGACTGGATCGGAGCTCTTTACACGTAGTTCTTCTCTTGGTATCATACTTATTAATAACCTCCCTTCTCAGATCAGATGAAAGCGTTTACAAATGAAACTGTGCATTTCAAACAGGCCACGATAAGCCTTTATAAAGACTATGCAAAACACGCGTGTTAAATAAATATTATTACGGTGTCAGTCGTCCCTACTCCCTACACAAGTTGGGACTAGAAATATTACTTAGGTAGGGGCGCATCAACGTTTAAGATGCGAAGAAAAACGTGATCGGAGGGTTTCTTTTTTGTTTTTTAAGGTTACAGATAAGGAATACATGCCAAACACATGAAGTATTTACGCCGAAGGCGTTCCCTTTATGGTAAAGGACTTCCGGACGTTTTTGCCTGGCTTCAGATTGAAGATTTTCGGCCGTCTGGCCAGTTATCAGCATTTTATTGTTTTCTCGGTGTATACGTGGTCCTGCGGGGCTTCCCAGGCACATTCATAGGTACCTATAAAGGACATGGCTACTAAATGTTGTGCATCTCATAGCTTGTGCGCAAGTTCAGGCTTGTGCTCTCACACCTTCTTCTATTAAATTCGTATTCTTGAAAATGTACTTGTTATCTAAAAAAATTACATAAATAAAAGAGAGTTGAGAATATAGTGGGATCATTACACAGTGGCATTTTCTACACCTCTAAGATTAACGTCAACTTGAGAGAGGATAAAAACTAAAATAAATGTAAAGGCCTCACTGAAGATCACTCATTTGATCTAGATTACATTTACATGTGAAATACTACATGATTTGTGGGTCAACAGAGTAGAAAGTACAGTTGAAAGCAGAAATTTCTTAAGAGTTACAGTTTATAGATTTAATTGTAAGGATTGACTGTCAATATTCATATGCTTGGTGGCAGATTATTTGTCAAGAATATGATTGTCTTATTTAAATTAGAAAGGATAGAATATACAATTCTGAAGAGTATTTTTCACCATTTTCTTCAAGAAGAATATCGATGTTCATAAGAACATTTCATGGATAAAATCATAGTACAAACTATAGGTTTACAGATTTGAAAGTGAATAAGTTAGAATTTGTGGGCTTTGAATTTTTCATACATAAGAATTTACGGGAACAGAAGAGCAAGAAAACAAATTCCAGACATCGCATGGAAATCAGTTTGGGAAAATGGATAAGCATACAAAAGATGAATTCCAGTGTGCATATAGTCTTCATAATGCAATTTCCAAGAGAAGAACAAAATTAAATATAAAGACAGAATCTTATGAATTAATATGCTGTGAAGAAACACTGGGAGATCGAAAAAAAATCTAATTCAGTTTGAAAATTTTCCTGATTAAATTGTATGAATGTGTTTTTTTTGGGTATCCTAGAAGACAATATGGAAGAATGCACGTGCAATGTCATATTAGAACAATTTTCTATCTCAACTGTGTGCATTGGACTTTTTAATTTTTACAGTAGGACATAAACATACTAAATAGAGGCCTATTCATCAGCATTTTTCAGTATTGAATTTTTTCATAAGTTCTTATGGGTATAAAAGTAGATAAACAAACTACTGAGAAGTAAGCTTAGAACATTTTTTGTTTAATTGGAAGATAATAAAACTACATAGAAATCCAATAACAACTTTCCTATTGACGAATGCTGTATATGCCTGTCCATCGTTCACTCCAGGCAGGTGGCCAGGAACCCTTATAAGTACAATGTTAGTTTACAATAGGTTTCTGATTGGATTTTATTCAATGTTCTACGTTGCACGTGTTCATCCTTCGGCGATCAAGTGCTAAGCATGGAACGTCATTGTGCCTTCGTCGATCATTGGTTTTCACCTTGGTCATAGGGATACTCAATCATCTCCCTCTTCATCGTGTTTGACTGGGTGTCTGTTGTTGTTGTCGTTGCTAGCCCTTGCTGCCGCCTACACACGATTTCCTTTTGTTGAAAAGATCCTAGCCTTTCATTATTTGGAGGAAGATGCACTTTCTACTCATTATTGTTTTAGGCAATTATTTGGTCTTTCCTTTGGTTTGAATGCCAAGTAGGGGGCAGTTGGCCACCTGTCTCTTTTAGCGACCTTTAGAACCTCTTCAGTTTATTTCTATTTATGACCTGCTCTATTTTTTTGAATATGATGTTTCCTGATGCCTTCTGTCTGCCGTGTCTTGTCGGGAAGTTACAAACCCCTGATTTGGGGAGTCTTTTGTATTGAGTTTAGACTGTATGTTTTATTTTTGTTGAGCATGTCTTTCCTGGTTGTAGCCACGTGGGCTCCTCTGTCCAGACTGGTCAACTAACAATTTGTTACCCTTGGAGATTTGCTTTCACTTGTCTTCCCTTTTATTGAAAGACGCTGGAGTTATATTTGCGTGGATGCCTCCTGTTCCACTCTACTAGGCAAGTCACGCGTGTTGATCATTGTTCCTTTTTGCATGCGAGGTGTGGCCGGTATTGGCCATGCAATTTGGCAGTTGACCCTTCATCACTCAGACCTGCTATCTGTTTGGCTCTTTTCTTTGCTTCCAAATCTGTCAGCCGTTGTCTTCTGTGAATATCTGATCTCTGTTCAGGATCCTAGACTGTTCACGTGTCTCCCTAGGATGACACGTGCCGAGTGCTTACTAGGAGACCTGATCGCTATTTCTGTTGCATGGGCAGTTTCCAGTAAAATCTGTCCTTGTGACATGGCTCGTGGAAGGTTTTTGAGCTACACCTATGTGGTTCCGTCTGGCATATCTTCCAGAAGCTTCAAGCTAGTGCAAGGCAGGAGCGTGTTCAACAAGTCCACGTGTTTTGGCAGTGCTGCGAGGTGTGATTTAACTGTCACCTTGTCAAGCTATCCATCTGAGCATTTGTGATGCGCCCTGCACAGTAAATAGACTAGGTCATAACCTGAGCTTGTTGCGGTTTCAGGGTAGAAAGCCCTTTTGAGCGCCTCCAACAAGCTAGGTCATCCAACTATGTTGTTATCTGTTCAGTATCGACTACGCATCTTCAATTCGGGATTCTCCTTCAAGGTATTTTTCCTATTTAATCAAATCGACTATGTGACAGTGAGAGTGTTACCAGGAGACCTGATGAAATTTATTGCTTAAGATTCTCTACTGAGATCTTGCTTGTTTTACGATGTAACTCATGGAAGAGAATCCCATAGAGCGTGGATCTGTTTCATATCAGAATATTCATGAAGCACAATTTTTGCTTTGCAATTATATGAGCATCTTCTTAGGAGTCACTATATTGGGCAGGCATAAAGGTGCATTCTGTTGGAATTATCACACCTTCAAGCTACAGCTGAAATGTTTGCACCGAGAGTTTGATGTTGTCCTCAAATCTGATGAAGAGAAAAGGTTTATCTTATCATTACGGTAGATGCCTTTCAGAGCCAGGAGCGTGATGTAATCATTATGTAGATGTCTGAGCTTCAAATCATGGGGTTGGCTTTGTATCCTGAGCTATTCGCCGCATGAATGTGGCACTGCTCCACGAGTCCTCGCAGATTGTTTCTTTGGGTTAAGGGCCAAAGTAGCTGCATTGAAAAATCTAGTGAGCTGGTCAGCCTTAATTGAGGTATTTCTGCTAAGTCTAAGGTTCCGCTGTTTCTTGGATATGGAGTCTGTACCAAGAGATTTTTTTTTTGGTTAATAAAGCCATTCTTCTTTTGCTGAGGCATTAGGAAGACTGAGGAGTCTCATGACTAGGGCTGCTCACCTAATATTGAGAGCTCCAAGGTTAGGAGGTCAAAATAGACTCCCATTACGGTGAGAAAAAAAATCAGATGCATATGGAGATGGTGGAGGTGTTTGCAAAATGCAATGACAAGATTGAGATCAAAGCAAGATCAGGTACAGTTGGAATCTCAATGGGGCCTACAGAATTTCTAGGGCTGCTAAGCTTAGAGCAAGATTGGTGTGCCAAGGAATTTCCTTCATATGGATGCTACTTCTGAGAACCCACCCAGTCAACCGAGCATGGCCATTAACAGATGTTTGGACCTTCAGCAGGCTGAGGAAGAGAAGTTGCGCAGGTTGTGTTGCTGTTGCCCGAGCCCTGGTCGACGTGCTTGTTGGATTGGAAGAATTCTAATCAGGCATGTTAAATCTACTCCTTGTAATAGTTTTATACCTTCTTTCAGTATCTTGAAATGAATTTTCTTTCCTCTTGAATGGCGCCTAGACAAAATGTTTTCGTGGTTGTTTATATCCCTGCCTGATTGTGTTGGTTGTTCCTTTAAATCTCGTTCCAATTTCGCTGGTTTTGCTTGGAATGTTCTTTTCCTCTCTTATAGCTTACTCTATTTCATATTTGTCTAAACGGGCTACTGCAATATTGTGTGATGCAATCTAGTTCGTAGGGAAGGAAACATTATAGAGTTTCGTTTGCTTATATGACTCTCTTTTAAAAGAATTCTGTGATGGTATTTATAATTGAAGGCTTACTATATGGAAGGTTAAGCCTTCATATCTCTATTTGCTTGAATAAATACGTATTTCCTGTTTAGGGCTCTCCTGTTTTGCTAAAAGGTACATTAACAGTGATATTGTGTTCTAAAACTTGTTTAAGCCTGTGGGCATTCCTTACTTTTTGTTTAATTAGAAAATGGCATTAGGGTTTTGCTTTAGAACTGTACATGGTTGACTTTTGTACCCAGTTCTAGAGGATGAATAACCTGACATCTATTTTGGCCTCTACGTGTTGAGAGAATTACTATACCTTCTTCCTGGTTCAAACTCTTGTTTGATTAAAGTAAGGGGGAAACATTGTAATTTTATTGAATGAAATCTCTACAATTTTTATTAGGGGTCGCGAGCAAGCTATTAATAGCTGGACTGAAACAAAAGTTGTAGGTGAATCCATGGTATTGGACTCGTGAACTCGTTTCCTGTTAGATGACAGCTGATTACAGTGATAATATAATAGGTGGCTATTATATTCATCTGTTTGATATTTGCTAGACATTTCCTTGATAAGCCCACATGGATCGGGTAAAATTTCCATCTTCTATACCATTGGCAAGGAGCTCACAGAACTTCTAGGCCTGACTACACTGTGTAACCTTCTTGATGGATGTGTGTTGGTTCTTATTTTTTTTGTTCTTGTACTCGTGGTAAGGTCTTTTGAGTTTGGGGTATCACTAGTATATTACCCACCGTGTATCGAATCCCTTTGTTTTCGAACTCGAATATCTTATACTTCAAACTTGGTTACTAAAAGTCCCATTTTGTGGCTTTGTTAAGGAAATCAATTTTTATTTTTATTTTAAAATACTTATTGGCATTGTCGGAAATATATAAAAATTATTAACGACTTTTGGGTTTAGCCTTCCCTTATATTATGTAGAGAAGTTGACGATTAGGATAAGGTTTGTTGGTAGAATAATGGCCCTTTTTGTGTCTCATTTGTACGCTTTTGGAAGAAATTAGTGGATTTGTTTTGTTAACTAGTACTACGTTTAAGAAATCCTATAAGAGAGTAGTGGTAAAACTCCTTGGTTAAAACTGAAACTATAGTTGTCTTTCTTTTAAGGGCGTCGAACCCATATTACTATGAAGCCTCCCCCTGGGAGAATTGGATAACGTCGTTTTGTTTCGCGCCTACGATCATAATTAGTATGTTTTGTCTTCTCTTGGACCTCTTTAGATGGATGGATTGAGTATTGGATTCCAATCACGTAATCCATAGGATTACATGAAGGAAATATCAACACTCTTGACTTTCTTGTTCCTAACCCATAAGGTCTTGCCTTGATTTATGTGATTTTGTTCTTACTGGTATTTTGACTTTCTCCTTGTTGGATGGTTTAGATTTCTTTCTCATGTGAATAATTTTGGAGTTGTGGGTTGTGTTTTAATCCATTTTTGAATTAGAACATTCCTTTCTTGATATTGTTAAATGTTAGCTTACTGTTGCAATGTGTAGCCTTAACATGCTCAGTTCTCGCGAACTGATTCTAGCTAGTATTTGTGCAGATGGATTATGCGAGTAGATTAAAGAAAAGAGTTGTAAAGGTTTCATCAGTGCAATTATGAAGTTCCTTGTAAAAATGTCCAATGTGTTGTAAATTGTGTAACATTGCTTGTAAAGAGTTTAGATGACCTCTTGCCTTGTATTGTTTGGAAATTTGTGATGAAGTTGTCTTGTCCTTGTGTAGGTAAGCTTGTAAATTATCCTTTGTGAGAAATAATATTCAATCTTTACATTGATATGAGTATTGTAAAACTTTGATCTTGAGAATAAATTGTTAAGTTAAATCTTTCTAAGACTTAGCGACAATAATTTATAAGTAAAGTAAAATGGGTCGGTTAACCCTTAAAGAAGCTAAACAAAAATAATAATTTTATATTCAAATAAATAAATGTAAAGGTGATCTATTTGAAATCAAATAATTCCATGAGTGATCAAAATGAAAACATCCTTTGTGAAGTAAAGATTTTATTAACTTGTTACCCCTAGCTAAACTAGCGAACACTATCCCTTTCATGGTGAATTCTTAAACAAGCTTAAAGTGAAAACAATTGTTAGTTTCTGGAAGATAATAAGATTTAATAAGTAGGAGAAGACTTTGGGGAAAGTGCAATACTCTCTCACCATTTGATAAGGTAAATTGTTTTCAGTTGGTGAGATGAATCATTGTGTGAAGCCTAATAAAATATTTAATAATTTTCCAAAATAAATCCTTAAGCTTCATAAAAAGGGTTAATAACTAATAGGTCATAAAGATAAATAAACCTCTAACCATTTTTACTTGTGGCTTTCTCTTAAGTATGTTGAGTGTGAACCCATGTTGTCATTGGACTTATGAACATGTTGTCTAGTAGCCTAAGTGAAAAATAGATGGCCTTGTGGAATTAAATTACCTCCTTTCTCTAAATAAGTGTGGGTTGAATTAAACAAATAAATGTCATAATAGAGAAGATTTAAGGATAATTACTCAGTGTAAAAAAGGAATAAACTTAGCTTGGTAAGATGAAGGTATGAATCATATCTTGAGTCTCCTTGAAAACGTAAGCTAAGAATTGCAAGATGTCTTATTAAAATAAATAACCCTCAAGAATATCATTGTGGTTGGCCCTATTTGTAAGTATGTCATGTGGTTGGACTTCTATGTTATCTTGTCAAAAAAAGAAAAGTAAATTGTCCTTGATAGGTGTGAACGTTTCCGTGCTGCCTTTATGGCCATCCTTGTATCAAGTTGTTCATAGTGTTAGTTGTATCCTTGGTGACGACATGTTGCGTCATGTTATGTGTCAAGCAAGTCAAAAAAAAAAATTTATCCTGTGTTTTCATGTGTTGTTCGTGTGTGTGATTTTTTGGGTCGTTACGAAAACCTCCACTTTAAATCTTTGTACACTTGATTTCTGATGCCGATGAATCATTCAGTTGGTCCTCATGAATCAGCTTTTAACATTGGGACATGTATATTTAAAATGGTTAATAACTCCCCTCATTTACATAAATTTTGAAAAATTCAAATTTTCAACACTATGGTGTTCGGTCAACCTTATTCCTTGTTCTAATCAATTACCAAACTTGAAGAATGCTTTGTAAATTTCATGTTTTTCAAGTCTAGTTCAATATTGGTGAAATATCGCATGTATGTCAGACATTTTTGTCCCTCATGTCCCAAGTACCTTGGGCCTTCTATTATATTTTATATATGCAAATGCTTATACTGTCAGCTTTTGCAATATATTTTGGCCCGTTTTTTATGTCACCATGACTTCCAAATTACCCAATCGTTTTAAAAAATAGGTGCTTCACGTAATAATTTAGTTATCTATTATTCCAAATAGATTAGGTTGATATCAACAACTTATGATCCTATTCCAAATTTCCCTAACATATAACGTGCATGGCTGAATTAAAAAGCGTCCCTCAATAATATCCATAATTGAGCAGTTGCTCACTTTGGCCTAAATTCATAGTTTTTGCCCATGGGAACATATCGTAATTCGATCCTCTCTTTCCAAATGTACCAAATGCTGTTGTAAGAGGAACCCAAATCAAACATTGAGTATGCAAGGTAATTTTCAGTAATATTTCTGGGAAAATGGTAATAAAATCTTCTCTCATCATCAACACATTTATTCTAACATGGATGTTGAAATGTGATTGGAAATGTTATACATTGACTTAAATTACCTTATCTCTAATTGGTATGAACACTCCAAGTTTATTAAAGGATATTTAATCGTGCCTCTGATTTATTAAAATAAATATTTTGATAATGTTGAGTTAAAATAAATATTAGCATTAGAATAAAGATTTAGATCAAAAACGGGTTAGGATACATGTGTCTACATATTCACCTCTGTGTGGATACAATATGACCAGTAATTTTGTATTTATCATTGAAATAGATTATACACATTATTGGTTCAATTTTTTGGGGTAGATTACTGTCATGCTCTTTTTCCCATGGCACATAATGATCTAAACCTCAGTTAATTGTGAATAGGGTATGTTTTCCTCTCTTAGTGTGTGGAATTTAGTTTTGGTTGCAGACAAATTATAACCATAATTGGTTATCTGTTTTTAAGTGTATGGCAAATTGAATCAACATATATTTTGCCAATCATTAAACGAAATTATTATGCTAGATTCCTCTTTTTCCTCTAAGGTATTCCATCAATGGAGATGATAATTGCCAATCTTAAAACATTGAATTCTACCAATGCATGATGATAGGTTAACATTTGCAAAATTGGTTAAAGAACTTCTCTCAAATAGAGCATCTGAAATCTTGTGTTTAGTGGCATAATTTGATTTTAGGATCGAAATGAGGAGTTCAAGAGACTCAAATCATGATTATTGCACTTGCCAAGTTACCATTTGAAACATTATTCAACAATATTTTTGTTTTATATAATAGTGGTAACAAAATACTGTGAAGCAAAACAAAACATTTTTAAAGCTTTGAAATTTTTCCAAAGTCCTTTTGTAATTTTGAATGAGCATGCAAAGTTAACATTAGTGTTCAACAGATTTATACCCTCATGGATAAGATGCACTTCTATCTCTGTTATGATATTATAATTTGGCTGCAATCCCAAAAGTGGTAACACCCACCTACATGAGATTCGGTAGAAAATTTTTTTTGTAAGGTAAGATAAATTCTACCATGGCTTTAATTTTAGAATGATTTTTGTTATTTCACAATTATTTAGAAAAAATCATATCACATGCATTTTAATTATAAGTAGACTTAAATTTAGTTGGAGATTTTCCATAAATTTCTATTCACATATGGGGCTTTTAAAAAACAATTACATTATGGTTTTAAAACATTATTAATGATTATAATTTGGAAACTTAAATCATGTTAAAAAATCTTCTACTTTGTAAATAAATTCCTAAGTATTGAATTACCAATCTAAAATGTAGAGTGAAGAACTTTGTTTCCCAATTTAGGAAACTGTACTTGTAAAACAGCTTTGGATGCCCAAAATGTAGGAAAGGGCCTTAACCTTCTATCATTGTTACGAATATCTTGTACCTCAACTTGCTTTGATTTAACTTATCGATTTTATGATTCATCATTTTACTTTGAATACTTGGATTAATGTGTGATAATAACAACTCATAGGCACTATTGTAGATTCTTTCTTCAAGCAAACAAAGAACAAACCGTATCAAGTGCATATGAATCCTTAAGGACGGAATATGTCCTTTTTCTTCCAGTTTTCTTTAATTGTAGTGAATTACCAACATTATTTATTCTGGATCTGGTACGAAAGGTAAATACTTGTGGACAAATAATGTCCTTTTCTTGTATGTTGTTAAAGTTTGGTTTGAAATCAAACAATAGAAGAATCATCATGGATCTTCCAATTACATCTTAATACTAGGGGTTGGAATAATGGGGCTATACTTCAACTTGAAGACAGTGATCATTCTTCCTCAAAGAAATTCAAGGAGGAATTTGGGATGCATCAAGTATATTGCATAAGGTTATCAAAGAGGTGCCATCTCAGGAACAATCTTGAGGTGGGAAATAGTAAGGTGTATATTTCTTCGATACTAATCATGGTCCATGAGCATCTTTGTGAAAATGATTTCTTTACAATGGTAAACATGACTAGCTGTCTTCTTGTTAGCACACACACATTTTTCATTGAACATCCATAGATCTTTGAACTATGGTGTTTTGTAATGCCCACTTCCCTATGACACTTAGTGGATTATCATTTTGAGTTATGCAGACTTTGGATATGGACATGACTTATACTTATGTTGATTAGCATGATGTTTTGTGACTAGACGCATTTGGATTATGATTGGATTTTGTTTTCAGTATGATCTACACTGGCTCATGGACAGACTATTGGATACTGATATTATTTTTATATGGATATATTGCATGTGTTCTAACATTGGATTTCTTCGCCATGATAAGTAGAATGTAGTTGTTGAATTTACATTACTATAACTTTGGATAATGATGAAATGCATAATTAAGTTGTGATTTAAACCTTGAAATAATGATAATTGAATTACGTATAGATGTTAATAAATTTCATGCATATGGTTATTTTGGACATTTTGACATGGCCGCAAGGCCGAAGGAGGTATTTTGTATTTTGCAGGAAACACAGCATGATCACAACCATGAGGGGGATTGGGAACCAAACACAACAGGATGTCGGGTGGTTACAACATTTGGTCGTCAAGGCAACTAGTAAATTGTATTGTGTTACCTTTGTTCTTTTATGTGTTGAGAAAATTTCCATGAGGGGGAAATTTTCTAATGTGACCAAGGGGGTAAGAATTTTATTTACTTGTTTTAACTTACTTTAGTAGGTGATTTCTTTTGTGATGTCTTTTTTTTAAATTACTTTTGCTAAGTATGTTTAGATTAATTAACATCTTGTTTTATTTTTTTTAAGTTTTGGAGGGAAGTCAAGTGGGTGTAATTAATTTTGATGGTTGGCTCCTTGAGCCTTGTGTTTTCCTCTTGTATTGAATGCTTGTTTTGAGTGTTGACCACTCCAAATCCCTTGAATCTCGAATTTGAGATTTAGGGCAATTTTGGGGGACTTGTGGGACAAGTTAAACTTGTCCCACACTTCCCAAAACCCCTTACCAACCATATCTATGGGTTGGGAATCCAAAAAGGGGATTATTTATTGTTTTGGGAAGGGAAATGTGACTTTGGAGTGCACTTGTCTTCATTTTGCATTTAATTGTGCCTTAAGGCACATGGGAAGGGATGGATGTGGAAGAGAGATGTCATTCAACCCAACCACCCATTTATGGTGTTTTGGGATTTGAGTTGACCTTGGGAGGTGGTCTTGAGGATGTGTGATGTGGCATCCTACAAGGAGCCACATCACCCTCACTCTTCCTTTTGTCTATTTATGGAAACTTCCTCTCTTGTTGAGGGGGTTGGATTTTTGTTTTTTTTTGTTGAAGAGTTCTTTTTTTTGTTATTTTGGGAGAGGAAAGAATTGGGAGAAAGAAAAAAAAAGGAGCTTGGACTTGCATGCTTGGATTGATTTTGGAGGGAGCTTGGACAAAGCTTCTTGGTTTAGGCTTCTCCAATGGAGAGGTAGGAAACCTTCTCCTTTGTTTTTGCTTTCATATTGTTGTTGCTTCTATGCTAAATTTGTGAAAAAATGTATGTTTACTTTTGTGTATTGTGAAAAATGGATACAATGCTTATTGTGTAATGTAGGAGAGGTCTATGGGAATACTCATGAGGGATGCATAAGAGTAGATTAGGATATTGTGGAGGGAGTTTGAGAGGGATGCCCATCTTGGGTAAGAATATTTACATTCTTACCTTGTCTTTGAGGGAGCCATAAGAGGAGGGAGGCATAAGAGTATGGGAGGAAAAAGGGGTACTTGAGGGAGGCATAAGAGTCATAGGGGCTTGAGTTTTATTGTGGAGGGTTTTGGATGGGCATCTCATCTCAATTGGGAGGCATAAGGAAAACATTCCCATAGTTCCTTCTCTTGTTGGCTTGGATGAAAGCCTTGTTGTGAAATGTTTGTGTTATTGTGTTTCTCTTTGTTTCTTCTTTTTAGCTTGAATGTTGTGAAGAACTTGTATTGTGGAAGCAAGTGTTGTTGCCTTGAGTTGGAGACCACCCTTCATTGTGTTGTGTTTGGGGCTCGGGGGTCAATGGAGGAGATTGCTTCTCTTCTCCATTGAGTTTTGGTTGGGAGGAGAGTGTTGCCTCTCCCCCTATCTTGGTTGTGATTTGAATACTTGGAACTTGGAGCATGGATGAAGAACACCTTGGAGCTTGTGAAGACTCTTTCCTTTTTCCCTTTATATATATTATTTTGTTGTAAAATTTGTATGTGAAAGAAAGTTGTATCATCATTGCAAAAATGACATTGTTCATTCCAAATGAAGTGAATGCAAATTTTAAGGACATTGTAAGGAAATAAAGATTTGCCCAAAAAGAAAAGTTGCATTGAAATGTTGGTATTTCTTTACTTAAAACTTATTGAAAATGTTGTTGAACTCTTGTGGAATGTTGGAAGGATAATTACAAAATATATATATATATAAAATATATTAAAATTTTGTTGAAGTAAAAAAAAGTGATGTGTTGGAAAAGTGAAAACAATAGTGCCTTATTCCTTCTTCTTATACTTGATGGAAAGGACTTAAGTTTTCAAATAGTTTTATTATGACAATGAAACTTTGTAAGTTCTAGTTCTTTTATGTTTACCTTCATTTATGAATCTATTGTAAAATCCATTACAAATTAATAAAGGGAAATGAAATCGATTCTTGAAAACCCCATGCAATGTTATTAAATTATGAAGAAAGAAATTTTAATGCAAATACTTCTAAACTTAATAAGTTCAATACCCAACACTCCTTAATGTCTAATAAAGGTACTAATAGTTTGAATATTATCCATATTTAGGTAATATAAAACTAATGGATTACTATTATAAATCCTATTTATAACAATATACTATTAATATTCCTTTATATTAAGTAAAGTATTATCACTAGCCATACTTGTACATAAACCACAATAAATAATATCAATGAAATACTATAAACAAACCTATGTATGAGGTGTGCTTTGTAATTGCAAAACAAATTGTTTTCTTGAACCCATGAATATTCTGTAGACTTAAAATTTAAAACAAGATTGTTTCCTGTAGATTTCTGTTTGTAAGACTGCATCCTGCACCATAATCACTTTTTGCCATGAAGAGCATCATCCAGTTTTATTTGCAAAGCAAATTTGGCTTCATGAATACTCTGTTAGTGAAATGGATTCACCTCTGTGAGATTCTCCCCTATGTCGTGAACATTCTGTATTGAAACAGACCCCACCTTTTTTATGAGATCCTATTCTGGTTGTGGACTGTATACGTTAACTGGTAAGAATTTTCAGCAAAGAATCAAGGTAATAATGCCTTCTTTGGTCATCGGGTAACATGAACTGTTTTCCAACATCAGACTTTGCATAAATTTGATCATGAACTTTACTTCCTTCAACTGAGGCGTTCGCACCTATACCAAGCAAATTACTGTCATGAAAATTCTGATATGAAACAGATCCACCTCTAGGAGACTCCTTCTCATGAGAATAACCGTATTAATCAGGAATGGCCGCAGTAGAAAACTGATGCACTTCCTGTTCCACCTGGCTCTTTACCACCCTTCACTGTCCCTCAAGGCGTTTTGATAAAAATATCTTGAAGGCGAACCCATGAAATTTGAGGATGCATTCAATACTGAACAGATAACAACATAGTTGGACAACCTGCTTGCATACGTGCGCCACCACTACCTGCCTGTCCCAAAAGCCTTTGACCCTTTTTTTGTGTCCTCCTTGTAGCATGCCGTGACCATAGGGCGACCTTTTGAATAAGGTAAGCCGTGCCTGATACTAAACAGGCCTGTAGCTTAGTTCAGAACCTGCCACTTTTCAGCTTCACGTGGTGGACAGTTTGGAGCAGGAAGCACGCCACCATTTGTCGCTGACCGCCTAGTGACCATTGAATGGCCTAAACTTCCTTTTCCATGCGTGGCCAGGCATTTGAAACACGTTTCTTACCATGCTAAGATTCCTCCGATTTGGGCTTCCTTGCTTATCCGGCCAGTATTAATTGCACGCCTGTAACGTGGCTCCACGGAACCAGGGCAATGCGGCCACGGTCAGCTGTATGAGGCTTCACCCCCCGGGTAATGCTTGCTATCCAATTACCTTGCAAATAAATGAAAAGAAAGGTAGGCGGCCAGTTGATGTGCCTGCACGCAAACTAAACGAGTAGGTATTTTATGGCGGGTGGCTATTAAAGCCACCCACCTCCAACCATGTCTTTCCACCGTCTTCTTTTGAATGCTTCCACGTAGTGGCTGAGACCACGTAAACTTCTATTTCGGTGAGATTATTGTTAAAGTGGCCAAAATGTTCCATACGTATATTCAATCATTTAAAAGTATATATGCAAGTTGTATATACCACGGTGGCATTAACTTGAAATGACGAGATGGATGGCCATGAGGATGGTGGTATTAAAAATGCCACGCATATGTAACTCGCCAAACTGGTTAGACTCTGTTGTCCACCTGAGCTAGATCGGTAAGCAATTTTATCATACTCAATGAAATGGTCAATAAAGCCGAGCTTATCTCGATAGACGTGGTCTTAAAGTGTCGATATCTCGATGGAGGGTCTTTTGTGAACTAGGAATTAGCATAAAAATAAACGTTCCTCCATGATCATGAACAATTACCGTGACTAATGCTTACTGAGACTCAACTCGCGTCGTTCCCAATAAGACCCGATTTTCGTAGCGTCGACGTCATGAGCGTGGAATAATTAGCTCGCATATTGATCATTCTTTTGTTATAAATCTAACCAACTCACCGAGTGGTGTGGAGTAGCTTGGTCTCCAATAAAGCTCACCGAGTTTATTTGAACAGCTCGCTTGGAGTGGATTGACCTTTATATAACCTTGTTTGGCGGTACACATATAAATTAAACTCCTCAAGTCGTGTGAAAGCAACTCGAAGTCATAGTTTGTTTAATTACGAAGTGGAATATGATTAAGTTAAAATATTGTCTTTTGGTTTTAAACACTTGAATCACGTAAGCGTAAATAATATACAAAACAAAAAAAAAAATTGTCGCATTCAAATAGAATATTGGGAGCACATGCACAAGCTCCTGAAAGGAATTTTCCTTGCAATGACTTCCACATGGGCTGCATTAGAAACAAGAGGATGAATTTTTGTCAAAAGCCTTTGCAATTATGAGAGTTGGATCTATTTATTCCTCTGATTCTGAAGATATATTCTATATATCATACATTGATTTTGACTTCCTTTTGCCAATATGAGCACCTGTGATGAATACTTGCAATTGATTCAGACAAATATGGAGTCCATGGTATGAATACTCAATTTTCATCACCAAAATCTGTTTATAAAGCCTTCCGCCCTAAAACTTGAGACTTTGTTTGCATGCCAAGTAAGAAAAAATATTATTTAATTCACCTGTGCACTTATACCAACATGCAGATGCTTGGAATAATAAAATAAAGCTATTCCAACCCTAGGCGCCAAAATTGGAAGCTTCCCGCTTGTGTAAAAATCAATCATAGTTGCAGTGCAGGTACAATGCCCCATGGGCCACGCAACCTGCTTCATCCTTTCTCATTAAAAGTGATGGGAAAATTAAGTACCTCCCTTCAAGAAATGATGACAAATTGAACATCCACAATCAAACTATGATATCCATATGGAGAGAAAATATCGATTCCTAACCGATACTTTCCTGCCATGCGGTTCTTAAGTATATTGCAAAATATGCTTCATAAGTAGAGCAACATTCAGAAACCTATCACCAAATGCTATCCATATTTTCAAGAGATGTTGACGTGGATTCTCCATCACATATTACGATCTATAAAATGCTCACAAAAAGTGTTGTTGAAACATGTCATTGAAAGTGACGCCAATGTACAAGAAACAACCACTTTATTGGATGCATATAGAGTTCGCCTTGCAACCATGGAACACCTAACTCTTATTCAGGTTGCCCGAGATTGGAGCTACAACAAGAATCGTAAAGGTGATAAATAGAAACTGCGATCGATTCCAGCAATTGTTCGGGTCCACCCAAGATTTGTGGATGTCCCAACTCAAGATTCAATGTCCTATGACCTTTTCTACTGGTCATAACTCCTTTTATACAAACCTTTCAGAAATATTGCCTCCAAATTTGGCTCAACCCCACATGACATCAATGGCACTTGGGACCTATTCGAGCACAACTATAGACCGTGGCATGTTTTACACACTACCGCAAACACATGACATGCTACAGATGTTAGTTATGACTCTGAGGTCAAATGTAGTATTCAACACGAATAATTGCATGAATGACAGGTCTTCGCACAACTTCTTTCGGGAAACAACATGGGTCTTGACAGTCTTGAAATGTTGGGGAAACGAGATTTTGAAATACACAATAATTGGAACATACCTGACATTCCACCTGATTTGTAGATAACTAGTGCATCATTCATCGAGAGAGAAAAGTCAAACATAATTAACACTAGCATAAACGCCACACCAACATCTTTTTGGACCAAGTGACTTCTTGTAATCTCCTAAAAGAATCCTGAGTTTTGATCGCCTTTAGACATATTAGTAATTAAAAATATTGTATACCTTTTCAAAACCCTAGACCCGAGAAAAGGTCTAGCAGGAAGAATGAATAGGCTATGGGGATTGCCGGAGAAAAAAAACCAAAACACATAAAAAAAGAAATAAAACAAAACAAAAGAAGTTGCGGGCAATTGCTTGAAAAAAATCTCCAATTAGTTGATCTGAAAAAATTCTTGCCCCGGGGTGAATATTTTGTGGTAATAATCATGGGGTGAAGTGCTTTATATAACCTAAATCCTCCAATTTCATCTCAATCTATTACCTTTAAAATAAATGTTATTCAAATTTAATTGATACAACGACGCATGTTGCAGATCAAGGTCTAACCCGTTAGGTTTTCCCAGTGACCCCCTATTTGGCAATGGGGGTATCGAAGAGAAATTTGGATTAAAATGGCCTGGGGATTAACTATCCAGTAAGTCTCCGGGGACTTACTTTGCATAGAGAAACTATCAACATTGGAACCACTGTTAAATCAAAGGTCTGACATTCACACCTTTCTCCAGAGTTCCCTCGCTTGCAAATTTACGGACACCAATTTCACCTCCTTTTTCATTTGAAAGATACTGAAAAATGAGTGCACGTAACAACACTTCGGAGCAAGAAGAAAGGAGGAGTCAAGACTACTATCACTCATCCCGTCGTAAATACTACACACTCTACTTTGATAGCACCTCCACTACTACTTTACTCAACACTTCTTGTATCCAAAGCAACAATGTTCATTCAAGGGGTATCAAATGTATTAATGTTTTAGTGAAAATAAAATTGCCCACATGTAAGGTTACCATTCATGATATAAAATTTGCTTAAATGTACAAAGGTATTCATGTATACATGTTTAGTTCAATGATATGGTCGTGACTATAAGATTTGCAATTGTATATGTACGAATTTGTAACAAATTTAAATGTACACATAGATTGCAAATAATCAATGTAATATATTCATCTATATTCCTACACTACCACTATCAATCCCACCACGTTTTCGACTATACAAAAAAAGTGTTTTCCAACAAAAAGACCAACCAAACAACACATGCAACACTAAGCACAATTTCCCCAAAATAATTACAAACCACATCAACTATAAAAGTAATTAACTATCCAAAAACGGTATCATATGTATTCATGTTATAGTGCAAAAAAGGTAATGGCCACAAAAGGCTACCACTGAATGATATAAAATCTCCACATGTACGAAAGTCTTCATGTAACATGTTTAGTTCAAATAAAATTGACAACAAAATGCTACCACTCATGATATTAGATTTGCAAATGTATATTTATGAATTGATGTAACAAGTTTGAAATGTAGAGATGAAACCTTTAAATGAAGTTGTTCATATCAACTATCAAAATCTATACTCACAAAATCAATCACACCCATTATCAACTATCAACTTGGACCACTTGGAAGTAATAACTATCCCTCTAAAACAAATAACATGTTGGCACCGTTCGGTCATTCACATTGCATTGTACACATGCGATTGCTAGTCATAGACCATATGACAAGGTACATGTTTAATGTTTATTAAATTTGGTCATAGACCATAAGGTGTATAGTAATTTAATTTATATTTTTTTAACTTTTGAATGGTCGTAGACCATATTGCATGGAAAATGTGTTTTGGGTTTTATTGAGGCCACAACGTGGCACTGATAGTATTTAATGATATTTATTTAGCATGGTTCCTTGGAACCAGAAGCTTGATTTGTAAGCCAAAACATTCAAATTTACCCTGCAGATAATAAGAAAAGGGATAATACATTCAAATTTAACCTGCCCACCTACAAAAGGAATTATGCGATTGACAGACTTTCTGCAACTTGATCCGCTGGCAGATTTGTTCACACCACCATACTATCCAGAGAACATACTTCAAAAAAGGATATTAATACCAAAAATTGACAAAATAAAATTTGAAATAGCATTAAGCTTTTATGCGACAGCAATGATCATTTTTTCTAGCTTTGTGAGTTTTTTGTCAGGAATTTAAAGCTTCTGCTAAAGTTTAAACAATGCTCACTAAAAACACTAAATATGTAAAATCTAAAATATTATCATTAGCAACATTCCATTAGTATAAGGAGAATAAGGCAATAAAAATAAAAATAATGCAGGACATGTCTAGGCTACCTAGCATTGACACGCCTAAACACTAAATTTCCATCAAACATTATAATAATTACATTTCAGAATAGAGGTGGAATATTTGATTGACCGGAACCCCAAAAGCCTGTGACAAATGGAAGAAAAACTTGATGAATTAAAAAAAACACTGCTAGTACGAAAATAACTGCAATTGATTGCTAGAATGTTCTTAATGACCTCGGACTGATTGGCAGATTTGGTCTCTGATGTGGGAGAAACCTGGCAAAATAAATTCAATGAGAGGTCAAAAAGAACTTCAAATAATGTGGTATAATGCATCATTTTCATGTCTAAAAGCTAGGAAAGGAAATTTATAGTTGTTTTCAAACAGGCAGAAATAGTATTAAGTAAGACTATTTTTTAATAAACACATAAAAGTATTTCCTAAAATCTAATCACATCCACCGGCTCTGTTAGGAATAAATTCAATCTAATCACATCCACCGCCTCTGTTAGGAATAAATTGAACTTTCGCACGTCAATATGCAAAATGCCAGTAAATATTACCAAAAATGGTGGATCAAATTTAATATTCCTAAAATCTAATGACATATTCCACCGGCTCTGTTCAAGCATTACATTTAGGCATTTGTATTAAAGACAGGTTTTTAAGTAGGAAAGAAGGATTAGTTTTTTGTTGGTTTTAGGATCCTGTACGCTTTTATACTATTGTCACCTCAATCACATTCACAGATTTGTTCATAGTCATACTATCCAGGCATGTCTGTGTTTCTGTGACAATGTTCTTGCATTGGCCAAAATCCAGTCATAGTCATACTCACTCAAAAAGTATTTAGAAACATTAACAAACACTTAAAAAAACCCCAAAAGTAGGAGTACCCAGAAATAACAATTAACATAAATAGCATGAAATTTTACAAAATGATGGAAGGAATAATGTGAGTGACATAGCCAGGGTTCTCCTAAATTGCACATTCTATCAAATTAAAGCATGGTTTTACTCATGAAATAGACTAGAAAAATGTGAGCGATGGCTAGTTCAACCATATCTTTTAAGTTAGAATGACCAAGAAAATTTAGACTCTACAGCATGACCAGTTCAAACGCAACTTTAAGTTAGAATGACCAGTTTAACCTCACCTACACACAACATCTAAGCAATGTAATTCCCTCTAAAAAAAATCATTAAACCTTAAGTTGCAGCGAAGGTCATCCATGAGAAAAATGACACTCAAAAAATAAAACAGCAACGCCATCAAATCTCAAAAAACATACTTGAAAATCGAAACAATGATAAAGAAAAGAATAAACTAGCATAGCCAGGAGAAACAGAGTTCTAAAGCACCACATCCTAAGCTATGGCCAGTTCCTTGGATATCTCACTAAACCCTGATGGATAAGAGTGAAGTCCTATGCATATTTAGTTTAGAATCCCACTACTAGTAAAAACCAAATGATAAAAGATTTACCCCCATGCATTCATTTGAAAAGTACAAAAAAATGGCTATGGAAAATAGTGGCAAACAATTCTGTCTTGCCCTTATAAACTAAACTAAAGAAGAGCAACTAAAAGAATTTCGAACAAAATATTAAAATTTTAAGTAAAGCATAAACTGATGGTACTAATTCTAGTAACACACAACAATTTTTGTAACACATAAACTTATAGAAAGGAATAAAATTATATTTAAACAGAAGAAACTTCAATCGAACTAAGGAAATTCATAGCTAAAATTTAGTTTTTGCCTCAAATTAAAATTTCATACCCAACGCATCACCTAAACAGAAGTCTGCCATCCCAATTAGATAAAAGTTTGACAAACACAATCAAACAAAATGCCCAGAGCCCTGCAGAAGAAAACTAAAGTTTATGTACTTAATTGAAATATACAATAAAACTTCAAAATTAAAATACGACAAGGAAAATATTTTCTTCAGTCTTTTTACTGCACAAAATGCAAGCATATATGATACCTGAACATGTTATCACCGTCTCCCACAGCGCACATGTGCAAAGTATCACCCCCTGCTAGCATGTGTAATGCACCATCAAATATCTCACTAAACCCTCCAATAGATAATAGATGTTTCCTTAAAAAACAGTGACTATATAACAGAATTATGTTTCCTACCAAATCATAGTAACTTGTGTAGAAAAAGTTTAGAACATAAAAACTTGATTTGAAATAGGCATAGCCGTCTGACAAAAAATAACGCTCAGGGGTATTCTATCAAATGTTTAAACTGCAAATATAACAGAGACAGATATAATACATTTCATATGCTAAAATAAACAGGAACAAGATGGTATATACAGTTATAGCCATTAAATTAAAAGACAATGAAAAATAATATACAGATAGATTCCATTATGAAAAGTAGAAGGCGTTGTAAATAGCCAAATAAAAATCCAAGGTTAGATTTGCTAGAATGGCTGATTTCACGAAATAACAGATTGTAAAATGGATGCAAAAGAGAGAATAAAGGTTTGCTGTGCAAAAACCATAGCCTAATAGAAACTACCTAAAACAATAGCAATTTCTTAATTAGATCTGGTGGCTGTGAATGCTTTTTAGGCACACAAAAATTGTGAATTAAACGAGTAAATACACAATTTGTAACAATTCCACCCTGCATAAAATACGGGGCATATGTCACACCTGTACAGGACTTGGGCCCCCTCACGGTCAAACATTTCACTGAACCTTGAAACTTAACACAAGACACATATAACAAGACAAACCCTTCCGCATGCCATTAAAAAATCCTACATAGATGTTAGATAAAACTTAAAGGATGACATTAGCACTTCTGCATATCAAAGTACGCTAAAGACAACTTTAAAATCGATTCAAAAAAAGAGAAAAAATGAACATGCCTAATCAATTAAGTAGAATCATTCAAACCGTGTGAAATTAAGCAGAAAATCCGAATGTTTCCCGTGATATTCTGGTCATACTCGGCACTCCAGTGATGGCTTCAAAATATAGACAACAGACGAGGACAAAAATAACACAAACATCTACCCAACAACACAGGCATGAAACGCACAAAACCAAACACAAACCAGACCACAAACCTCAAAAAACAGAGATGAAAATCATACACAAACAATAAGACCAAAAACTTCACAACACATGAACAAAGACGTGCAAACTTCGAAAGAATATTTGGGGGAAATGATTTTAATAGCTCGCACGCATCAACGGCTCTTCCCAGTCCCACCGACATATGCTTTCCAGCTAGCCACCACATTATCTTTTGTACCGTTTCTTTTTGCTCGTTGAAGCTTTTGAAACGTGTCACATATTCATTAATACTTATCCTTTCCCATAACATTTATGCATGCTGTGTAAATTTGGTGTACCTAAATTTGGCAGCTATGTGTGCGCATTATTAAATTTAAAGGAGGTGCAATCAGGCCTATGAGATGTGAGATTTGACGCTTTTCCATATGCTTATTCTTTTCCTCCTCGTCTAAATTTGGCGGCTGCTTGCTTTTTACTTCCTCCGTTTTGGCAGGTTATATACCCTTCACCTTACTTTATTATTTCAACAATTTTAGGTCAATCATATTTTTTCAATTTTTTTTTTGTTAGAGTCCACATTTTTAATATTAGGATATTGAATATGTTAATTTGTAATATTATAATTATTATATAATAAATCATTTATTTTTGTATGTATTGGTTGCTTTATAATGACATGACCATTTTTAGGTCTTATTCCACTGCACAATTTGTTTATTTTTTCTAAACAAATATTTACATTAGCAATTGCACAAAAGTGTGTAATGGACATGGCCGAGGAACAATACGGGTGTGCATTTATGATGGGAATAGAAAAAAATGATTATGAATTTTGTTGTGCAAGAATTATCTCTTCAATTAACAACACACATAGTTATGTACGTAGATGGATGTTGTTTCTCCCAATGATTATTAGTGTCTTAAATCTGTATTTTACAATATACAATGCAACTTATAAGCAACAAGTATAGCTTGTGAATTAAACATGGGACAAATGAAAAATATTTATTCAACACGATGTAATTGATTTTATTAAATTAAATAATTTTATATTAGGATTATACAAGGAAAATATTAAGAAATTATTGCAATTTGGCCATAGAAGGGTATAAAATTTAAAACATTTTCTTTTCTTTACTTATCAGATAGGGTATACACTACAACTGTAATCCATAACATGACATTTGGCACCACATTCAATAAGGCCATGAATGTCATATACTGTCGAAGCCATTGCAAAATTAAAATTGTAGATATCCATGACCAGTGTCTTAGACCTAGTTATATAAATCATTTTGTAACGGCTCTTACATCTAAGAGTCGTTCCCCAACAGTGACCTTTATAGTTGTCTATTATTTTGGAGTCAATTCTTCTAGATGATCAGTTTATTATTAGGCATGCATGCGTTTTATTTAGTAGAATAATTTGAGATAATCAAAAATAAACATAAACCATTATGACTACCCATGGTAGGAGAATATGCTTTAAAATTGATTTATGAGCTCCCATCGCCATAAATATATCTCAAAAAATCATTATGTATGTTCTTTGTGCCCTTCGTAAAAAGATTTTAAAGCATTTTAACCATTGTTTCATCGTAGGGAAGTATGGTTATTACTAAGTGTTGGCATCCAAATTGATTCTCCCTTGGAGACCAAGCAACATCACAAATTTAGCAAAACACTGAGAGACAGAAAGATCATATTATGAGTTTTTTTGTAGCCGAGGAGGGGATTCATCTGAATCTTTGTCACTCAGGCATCGGAGAAATGGATAACACCTTCATTAAGGATTTGATCTATCCTCACTACTTTAGGTCATGCCTTTCGACCAGGGTGAGAGGAATCATTTTGTAACCTCTGTTGGTGAAGGAGAATGAAGATATCCTTCTTTAAAAAAAATTGAAAGGGGACCCTGAGAAAATATGATCAATTCACCATAATTTAACTCTCACGAGTTATCACTTCTAAAGAATGGTGATATTTTATAAACAGGGTTGAAGTTTACCTAGAGACATTATGTGAATAGTGATTGCTTCTACATATTTTGGCAGTAGAATTTATTCATTTTTGGACATACAAGGAAAACAGGGGTAGTTCAGGAAGGCATTCATTGTTTTTGAATAATTTTTTGTGGGAGATTAAGTAGGATAAACTTTATTTTGTCAAGATATTTGAGAACCTTAAAAAAAATTAGCAAAATAAATGATAGAAAGCTTTAGAATAGTTAAAATATTCCTTCAACCAGAAGGTGTGCATCAATGAAGGCCCAAATTTGAACGGTTTCACACAATCTCGAAGAATTTAACACGAAGGCTCGAGATAAAGACTCAATTAAACCATCAAAAACACTTGGTTCCTCACGCCTAAGATACACTCAAAGGCTTATAGACGATCTTTATCAATAAAATGACAATAAAATGATTTTAAATTGTTTATCTCATTGCAAGATAAAGGATCTTCATCGAAATGAAATTGCAAATGCCACTAAACTATTAAATGGATGAGATCCTGTGTGATTCGGAGTGACTTTCAACACAATATTACAATACGAATAAGAAATACTATTTGCAGAAATTTTTAAGATAAAGTAGAAACCAATTGGTCTAAGATTAACACAAATTAATTTGAAATTGATTTGATTCATTAGCATAGGAAAAGGATTCTTTGAACAATCTCATAGCTTGTCAATTGTTGTACACTTGCAACTGACTTGACATGATTAAAATATAAAACATAGGAACTTAACATGTTTCTTAGATTGGTCTCTCAGGAAGATGTGTTCTCTAAAAATTTTCTCGTAAGAATTCAATCCCTGACCACTTTCATGACTATTCTCGTTGCATTTATATAGTAACATTCAATTTACTCATCCCAAGCTTCCCCCCCAAGAGAATAATATTTGAGTGAAGCTTTGTTTGTTACTAATGTTCCTGAGAAAGTGGCATTGAAGAAAATGATGTTTAAAAGCTACCAGGTGCAACAAATCATGAGTTGCTCATGTTTCTCAAACCCTCGACTAATGACTAGGATGCCATGCCACAAATTTTTCAAACTATCTATTAATCACTATTATTCTGTCATGCGAGGCATCCCCATTTTAGTAATTTTCTAGAGGCTTTGTATGGTTGGATCTGACAGGCAATCCTTTTTATCCTTAAGGAAACACCTTTTTCATCCTTTACACCTGCAACCTCCATCATTTCATCCTATTTCCCATCTCTTTCCTCTGCAACTCTTGTCCTAGCATCTAGCTTCTCTAGTAATTTGTGTTTTTGTAAGTGCCCTGAGTAATTCCAACTTCAAAATATTAACCTTTAACATTCATTTGGATTGATAATTTAAGCTATTTTAAATCCATTCAATTGCACTTTACAGACAAAAACGACAAGGAATTTCATCAAAAACGATGATGAAAAGTAATGCGTATTCCCATCTCTAGGAGCTCTTGGATGCAAAAAAGGCGGCAAAATTAGATGCAATGCATAACAACCATTTATTTTTCCCTTTCTCAACTTTAGATTAGATCCTATCCACATGTGGAAAAATCCTTGGCACGAAGCGGGCAAAGGTGTTGCCTTTTGTATTTTATGACTTTTGGATAACAATGCATGCAATTTTTACATTTTGCCTCTGAGCCCAAGAAAAATGCCTTTTCACCTTTGAAAAGTCGGGCTATCTACACGTGGCTTAATCTGGAAGCCTTTGATGGCTTCGCGACTGGTAGACCTTATGAAATTTTACCCTTTTTAACAATCAGAGACCCCAAACATTTTAAATTTTCACTCATGCTGACCCACTTCTTGTAGAGTTGTTGAAATCTTTTAAGGATCAGTGGAAGGCACCATATGTCTAGGGTCAAAGAAAGTATTCACCTAGCCATTTAAAAGTCCAAGCAAGGGCAGAGTGAGAGGAAACCTCCAAGTGACTCTCCTGGTGCTTCTTCAAAATAAAATTTAGGGGCCGCGTCCCTGAAATGGGGCAAAGTAGTCCCTTCCATGTGTCCCTAGGCCTTTCAAAATTTCTTTGAAAAGTTTAAGTATAGACTTTCGGAGTCGGCGGAAGCCTCCACATGTATTCCCTGGCACAACTGTTGTATTCTAGTTAGCATACTAATAAGATGTGTGGGACATCATGATTACTATTGTGTTTTGATTATTATTTTGACTATGTATGGTTGTATTGTGGACCTTGATGGGAATTTAAGGATATGATGATGATCTAGAATGGTTTCCTTGTTATAGATTGATTGTGATATCATTACTATTTTTATTGTTTTATTGTTATGTCTTCGGTCACTCTGTATTGGATCCCTAGACCTTGATATTGTAATAGATATTAGACATTGCTAGATGGAACATTGATACACTTGTTTTACTTATTTGATAGACAATACAAATGTGTTAGACTTGTGACATGATGTGACTATTGCGATGAATTTTATATGCTTGATTCATATATCAGTATTCGATGTTCTAACTGTTACTACTGTATGGACATATTGGACGTGATTTATGGATATTTCTGGATGATTGTTGATGTTATGATCTTAGTACAAATTGATGGATTGGTAGAATCGAAATGTTAGAAAATTGAACAATTGGTGAATTACTTGATTCTAACATTGGTTTAATTATGATATTCGATGATGTAAATTGTTATGTATACATGCATGTGTTTTATTATTTCGACGTCATTAATATGGCCACGAGGCCAGAAAGGTATTGTTTGATTTTGCAGGAAATTATAGCACAACAAACTATGGGGGATAGGAGACCAACAACGAAGGAATGTGGGGTATTGGCAACAGGTCACCATGGCAACTCATGTATTCGTATGTTATGTGTTGTTGTTGTTGATTGTTTGGAGGTCCCCATTGGGGGGGTGACCTCAATGTGACCTTGGGTAAGTTTGAGATTTTGTCTTGTTGATTTTATTTTATTGTGAGCATTTATTTTTATTAGTATGTGGAGTCACTTTTAATATTTTCTTTATCACCACTCTTAAGTTAATTAAATTGTTTAACTAGTGCTAATTAGGATGTGACAAAAGGGGTGGGGGAATAATTGTGAGTTGGTAGCTTTAATGTGTTGGATGAGAATGAATTTAATTTGTTTTTGAGTAGTGTGTACTCTCTCTCTCAAGTGAAATTCGGATTTTGACCTTCTAGGCCATTTTGGTGACTTGTGGGACAAGTTAAGCTTGTCCCACACCTCTTAAAGTTACCCACCCACTAGGCCTATGATGTGAGGGACTTATTTTAGGTCCTATTTTGTGTTTTAATGGAGGAAAAGAGCAAAATTAATTGCACTTTTCTTACATGGGTATTTAATTTTGTCTTTAAGGGGTGTGGGTTGGGTTGAGTGTGTAAGAGGGTGGTCATTTCCCCAACCACCAATTTATTATGATTTGGGGTTTGGGTTTGACCTTGGTGATGTGGGTTGGGAGGAGAATGATGTGGCATCCTACATGGAGCCACATCACCCCTCCTCTCCCTCTTTTCTATTTATTTCATTTTAATTGTGAGGATTTGGGGGTTACTTTTCTTTTTTTGGGGGTGGATGCTTGGAATTTTGGAGAGCTTGCTTGAGAATGGTGATTTGCTTGGAGTGGATGGTGCTTGCTTAGGATTTTGGAAGGCTTGGAACTTGTTTGTGTATTGATACTCTTCATTTGTAAGGTAGATCTTCACCCTTGTTTTTACCTTGTTATTTTTGTTGTGCTCATATGTGTAGATGATGATTGTTGTATTGGTTATGCTTGTGGAAATAGATTTGATTCTTAGGTTGTGGGAGAAATGGAAATGGGGGTAAAACTTGAGGGAGGCATAAGAGAAATGTTATTGGGTATTTTAGGAGGGAGTTGGGTTGGGATGTCCACCTTGTTGATAAATATGTTTTGTGTTTATCTTGTTATTTTCTTGAGGGAGGCATAAGAGTGAGGGAGGCATAAGAGTGGTTTATCTTCTTCTTGGAGGGAGGCATAAGAGTGTTGTGTGTATTGTGATGGATTTTTGGAGGCTCATAGGTTGACACCCAAGCCCTTGGGAGGCATAAGAATAACCCCCATGTTCCTTTCTCCTCCATGACTTTAGTATGAAGCCTTTGTGTTTTGATATTTTTGGTTTTGTTGTA
This sequence comes from Taxus chinensis, assembly GCA_019776745.2. Classification (NCBI taxonomy): domain Eukaryota; kingdom Viridiplantae; phylum Streptophyta; class Pinopsida; order Cupressales; family Taxaceae; genus Taxus; species Taxus chinensis. The sequence goes on from JAHRHJ020003776.1 coordinate 55,106, forward strand.
AAAAATTGGTATTGTGTTATTTCATTGATTGTCTTGATTGAATGTGTATGTGGAAGCCATTTTGAGTTGCCATGGTTGTCTAAATAGCCCTCATTGCTTCCTTGTTGGGGCTCGGGGGCCAATGAGGAAGAAGGCTTCTCTCCCTCATTGGATATTTTGGTTGGGTGGAGAGTGTTGCCTACTCCCCCATTTTTTTGTGTGCTTGGCTTGATGAAGATGGTGAGCTCAATGGAAGAAGTGCTCTTGTTGGAGAAAGACATGTAGAGTTGAATCTTGTGTTATTATGATCGTACTACTTGTAAATTGTACCAATAGTTACATTGAATGTAATCTTATTCATTGGTTAGATTCTTGTAAATGGTTTATTATGATTTGCACATTACTTTCATATGAAATGTGAACCTTGTAATGGTCTTGTAATGGAAATTAAGTTCTTCTCAAATTTAAATTTGTGTTTAGGATTTCATTGTTTATAGATTTAGTGCTCTTGGATGGGAAATAAATGTTGACCTCTTGCATTATTGACAATCTTTTGTTAATGAATGTTGAAAAAATTTCATTTAAGTTAGTGGTTTTTTCCCTTATCTCCCAACTAGATGTGTAAGAAGGATTAGATGATTGACTTATTTTATATCCTAATTCTCCTCTTTGTTGCAATAGGAAATTGATCCTATGTAAATGAATAAACAAAATTAACTTTTATACCTCTTAATAAGTTACTAAATGGAAATTGATAAGTGAGTTTTAAAAGTTGTATTCCCTATAATTAAATAAATTGTGCACTACTATTTGCCTAAGTGCATGTAAATTTTTATCCATATAAAATTATGATTACAAAATTTACTCTATCCACACTATTTTATTTTTTCCTTATAAATTGAAAACTTAATAATAAACAAATACATATTATTATATAAATAATATATATATATATATAATGTATTATTGAATATTACATTCTTTAATGTGAATTTAATAACATTATTATATAAATATTATAATCATGTTTTATTGTTAAATATCTAATACATGTATATATTATATATATATATATTATATATATATATATTATATAAATTATAATAATTAAAGTATTATAAAATGCCCAAGCGTTATATTATAATATATTTTATTTATTAAGTATTAACTAAATAATAAGAAAAAAAAATGTTTATATTTAAAAAAAAATTTGCTATTATAGTTGGTAAAATGGTCTGTAGGTCTCTTGAAGGTTTAATTTTTTAATATATTAAGAATGTGGTTGGGGGAAAGGTTTTAACACCCCCAACCCATATACTTAAATAAAGGGTTATGGCCACTGGGTCGGTAGGTTTTATTATAATAATGGTTGGGGGACAGGGGCGTTAACCCCACCCCCAACCATATAATATTTATATGGGGTGGGGGTGGGGTTGGGTCACCCCCCCAAATACACCTAAATCGCCCCACTTACCCCCCCAAACCTAAAGTTTTCCTCTTAAATGCGCTGACTATTGTTTCTAAGTTGTTTATCATGTAATATGTAGCCTTTAAAATATTAAAACCTAACATTATTTTTTTACACATATATGTATATTTATATATATCCTTATATATATATATATATATATATTTTTATAAATAAGGGTAATTTTTATATAAATAGTAAAATTTTGATACAATATAAAACCCTTAAATATTTGGGTATATATAAAATGAAATAAAAACATATTGTAATATTTTTGACCTTATCAAATTTGTAGGGTTTTACAACCCAAATGGGTATATACTGGGTAAGTATATACAACTTGAACCTACAAGTAAAATAATAAAAACAAATAGAGAAAGGGATCAAAACCCACAAAGGAAATGAATAGATCCTTGTCTAAAATGAAATTTTAACAAATAAGAGTTTCCAATCCTTGTTAATGGCCTCCACGGATTCATTTTTTCCTCCTCTTTCCTTAACATGCAAAAAAAAAAGAGAAATGAGAGATTAGGTTTAGAAAAATGAATATAAGAATCCATAAGGATTCTAGGGTTACTTTTAGTCAAACCTAAATCTAAGGGCTAGAAAGATTAGATCTAATGGTGTAGGATGAACCCTACATCACTTAAGTGATGGGGTATTTAGGTGGGAATGAAATTAAAAAAGATGTGTGTGTAATGCTAAATGGGGCCTAAGGGGTTAGACCATGTTGGTACCCTTGTACCTTAGGTAAAAACCATGTTATAGCTACGTCACACAAATGATTTAATTTTAAAATAGGAGATTATTAATTTTATCTAATAAAATATTGAATTAATTTTGGAACCATTCAATAAATAGCATTTAATAAAAACTTGGAGCTAAATAGGAAAAGTAAAATGGATTAATATTTGAATTAAGCAACGAAACTTATTAAGGGAAATCAAATTGAAATATTTTAATAGGGTTGGGAATCAGCGGAAGCCTCAATGTTCCTCAGTCACATCTTCAAAGATTAAAGTTTAAAATTAGTACTTGAATTTAAAAATGAGGTTTCCTCAAGGGTCAAAGCAAAAGGTGAAACTCAAACGAGCATAGATCTTCCATGTGTCTCAGGCCTGAAAAAAGATAGAGTTAGCCATTGAAAATTATAAACAAGTGCAAGGCTACCACGTGTAAACTCGGTGAAATTTCAAGATGGGAGCCAAAGGAAGAGACTCGAACTTGCGTCAGCCCTCCACGTAGTTAGTAGTCAACAGAGGTCAAATGGAAAGTGGGTCCAAATTGGTTAAGTATGAAGTGCAGGCAGAAGGAGCCATATGTTTTAACAGTGCACATTCAAAGGCATGGCATAAAGAAGAGACTCGGAGGAGTTCAAAGCCTCCCCATGTCAGCCCGATGCATCTTCAAAGATAAATTAAAAAATTTCTCTTTAAACAAGTGCCAATCCTCCACATGTACCAGGTCAGATATACAGCCCCGCCAAGTAAAAGGACTTAGTCAAAACATGAAGGAAAAAATCAAAGCCACAAAAGAAGCCATGTGTCAGCCTGATGCAACTTCAAAAGAAAAATTCAAAAGCATTCCTTCAGCGAGTGCCAGGCCTCCATGTGGCCATATTTCAAGTCAAAGTGGGGAGGTGGGTCTCCAGGAGTAATTTTAACTTTTGGCTCCGTTTCCAAGAGACATAAAGTATAAATATGAGTCATGCCTCCACCAATGCCCAAGGAGCCACGTGTCAGTCATATATTGGATGTGGGTCGGTGGGCCTTGGAGTGATTTTTTTTCTCTTATGGAAAATATGGACTGACGGACCCGAAGATGGTTTTTTGGCAAAAAGTGAATTTTGGGACTGCAGACCCATCCTACTAACTGGTTTCTACCATTTTTGTAAGGACTCAATTCGAATATTCAAATGGACATATCTTTTGACCGATTGCCCCAAATTTGAAAAAATTGGTACTGCTGGAAAGATCTCGACCTTGTCTATGCCATGGAGGTTTGAAACTTAAATTTTAGCATGGTCAGGTGGGTAAAAAATGGGAAAATGTCTTCACGCCATTAATACATGATGTGATTGCTCCAATAACCAGATCAAATTAGATTTGATCTGCCATTCTTCTCTTTCAAGCAATGAAAAGACATGGAGCGGCAGATTTGACTGATTGTGGGTGGATTTGTAGTAACAGTAATAGCCATTAGTTGAGTTTTAAATCAATTTTTCCCACCTCTCTCTCCTTCTTCTTTCGATGTCGAATCTATAAAAGAATGGGTTGGGTTCATTATAAAAGGATGGACATTTCCATTTTGCACTCTCCCTTCTTCCCTTGTCTATAAGCACATTTGTGGAGTTCTAAACCTCCCATTCAAGTCGTAATACAAGATTTTTTGCCTCTTGGCCACTGTAATGCATTGTATCAACTTTTGGAGCTATAATATACGTCTGTGGATGATTCTTGACCATCTCATATGTTTATTGTTACCTTCTGATCTCTCATTGTAGTTTGGTTATATGTGCATGGCGTTTCCATTGCATTTTATGGTTTGCATTAGCTTGCAAAACGAGTGCTTAACATTCCTTTGGGTATCACCTCATTAGCTTAGGTTTGTTTTTTGTATCTTGTCAACCCTGTATCCTTCGTAAAATAGAGTAGGTTTAGAGTAGATCCTTTCAAATTTACTTGGGTACACCTGAACAAAGAATAGAAATCGACCATACTCTGGAGAGCTCTCTCAACTTACAAGGTCCCACACTTTGATAGATGCTCCATGTTGTGTAATCACACTGAGAGTCTCAACCCATTTGGTTGCAGACATTCAGGGGTGCTGTGATTCTGCACTAACAAGATGCGTGTGTAATACTTAATGGGGCCTAAGGGGTTAGACCATGTTGGGTACCCTTGACACCTTAGGTATTAAACCATGTTATTTTGACTTATTTTTAAAATAGGAGATTATTAATTTTACCTAATAAAACGTGGAATTAATTTTGGGACCATTCAATAGATAGATTTAATAAGAGCCTTGGGGCTAAATAGAAAAATAAAGTAAAATGGATTAATATTTGATTCAAGCAATGGAACTTAATAGGGGAAAACAAATCAACATATTTTAATAGGGTTTGACCGAGGGTAACTAAATATCATTTTGGTCCCAACTTCCAATTAATAGTTTAAAATTTTGTAATCTGAATTTAATTAAAATTCGAGCTAAGGCCTTCGAACCTTTCAAAAAAAATTATTCCATAATTTTTCCTACCTCACTATCAGGTTTCTCGTGAGTTCTTGATGAGAAAAATATGTGATTTACACTTGGTATCAAAGTCGTGGGTTCAACTCTTAGACCCTGGGCCAACTTAAAACCCGCAAACCAGATAACAGAATTTGAACCACCATAATTAAAATAATAAAGTTTTTTTTTGAATTGTTGTGCTCACCAAGTAGCATTTTATCAAACTTGGGTAACTAAAAATGTTAAATTAAATTGATATTATTGCAAACTATGGTGTGCCAATAACTTGTTTTCCTTGATAAGATGTGATTTAATGAGTCCTAACTCTTTCTTTGGTTGTATGATGTGATAAACCCTTTGTGAATCTTTCTCATTGGAATAATAAATTGTATGGTGTGATTCTTGTGGTTGGACATTAGTGGTTGTGTTCAGGGATCAGGAAGAGTAAATTAGAAGTTGTTTAGTTGTCTAAATCTCCCCTCTTTTCTTTAGTCGTTAGACAAGTTAGTTTTGGTTACCTCTTTGGTGACTTAATCCCTGTGTGAGTAAGTGGATATCAGGAGCGGAGTGTCACTTTTGATCCAACTGTGCGTATACGTTATTAGAGCGGAGCTCGAGGTATAGTACCCCTATTAGCAGCCATAAATGGCTACGAAGTGATTGTGATGTTGACTTCTATATTATATATATATATATATATATATATTCGTAAAATGGTGTTATTTTATCAAGAATCAACATCTTATTTTATGTTTGGATTGAGAATCTCTGAGGGTATTTTAGTTATTTATATTTTGCAAAAAAACATTAGACATTGCAATGCGGCTACTTAACCACTTTCCTTGATTGCCAATATTTCTTGGATTTTACTTTAATTGGTGACTGGAATCTTGTTTATCTATTGGCTAATTAGCTAAACGTTACATGACTCTTTCTTGCATGTTGTTGAACTGGTTCTACGTTGTTTGTATTATGACATTTCGTCATATGGGGGTACACCCTAGGTTCCTTAAATGTCTTCTTAGGTGCTTTAAAGTTATACCCTAGTTTTGGAAAGATGGAACCTTGAGTGTGTCTAGGATCTTGGAGAGTTCATTGTGTAGTGTGGTCAAGTTGGCAGTTGCAAGAGGTGGTGGTGATGATCCTACAACATGGTAAGAGCTTTTATCCTTGTCAAAGTAGATTGTTTGGTTATGGTCTTATGTATTTTGTTGGGATTGGATTGAATTTTTGTTGACTATAGATGTTAGTGGAGAAGTGTTTGTATTGGTAGTGGCATTTCATCGATGACATGCTAAATTTTATCATGATTTCCTTGTTTCATTATAAAATTATTGACTTGTGGGTTGTATGTATCTTGGTAATTATGATTAGATTTAATCCCATTTGGGAAATGTGTTTAATTAATTGTGTTTTTTTTCTCTCGTTGACCTATAAATAAGCCTACCCTTGCCTTAACATTTTAAATTTATATGAATAACACTCTATGACCTATTAATCTTTGGGTTACGTGGAGAAACTTATGGATGCTTTTGGGCCTATTGGATCTTGCTATTAGCGATGTACTTTGGTAGATCTTGATATTTTAATCTCGGTGGTGCTAATTTTATGCTTCTTCTTTTAAAACTATAACTCTTCGTTGTAATGTCCATGTTGAATAGATTAGGTAATTGTCTACTTGCATTTGATGCTTTCTAGTATGCATGTGGTGTTCTTGGAGTAAAATTTGCATTGTCATCTTGGTGCACCTTGTAGAGAGATGGCTGCAAGTGTTCTAAGCTTACAAAATTGATCTCTCTCTTTCGTAGATACAATGGAAACACTTCAGGTCTATGGGTATACCTATTTTGAGGTGAGTATCTGGTATCAAGGTCGGTTCCTTATTGTGTATCCTAAACTGATTTTTGGGAGTTTGAGGGTAAAAGATGACTGTAAAATAAATTAAAACTAAGGTGATACACCAAATTTGTATGAGGGCTTTGACTGAGTATATGCACAATTGATATGGGAAGGATTCTTGATGCACGAGCCAATAGTTTTCTACATAGAATATTTAAGGAAAAACACTTGGTTGTACTGAGGGAAAATCACAACAGTACTAATAAGTTAACATGCACATTAAAATTAAGCAGAAAATACTGAATTTTGCAGCAGGGTAAGATGATTGATCAGGGAATTTGCATTCACAAGACTAATAGAAACATACACAAGACTACAAATAATTGGAAAGGTAGAAAATACTTCACACTCAGAAGGAAAAACTGGAAAAAATTGCTTCAGTACTCCTATATCCAAAAATTCCTCCTTTGTGCTTTGCAAAGGCACACAATATATAGCAAAAATAAAATTCACCCTCTTCCTAAAAATAGCCTAAGGCTTGTACTCACCCATGCATCCTATTTTTATCCTTTATTTAATAATAGATAAAGGAATAAAAATAGAGCATGCAATTACAAATAGGCATTAATAGCCTTAATTACAATACAGTCAAACTGAAGTTGACTGTTCTATTTTTAAGAAAAGAAGGGTGAATAATTTGCTAAAATAAGATTGCTTGCTAGGCAAGTCTCTCTCCATGGGCATGCAACTTTTGTCTTCTTCTCTGTTCTGTCCTCTTGTGAAGCATGCAAAAATAACTCCCTTTGCCTGTGAGAACAAAATAATTACAATACTTGCAATATTTGCAAAAAATAACATCCACTGTGGGGACCACCTTTGTCCATGTGCACATGTTCTGATTTTGACATCTATGAGGGGACCACCTAAGTGATCACATGAGTGACATCTTTTAATTCCACATAACCTCCTTGTGGGGACCACCTTTAACTGCCATCTTGGTTTGGCCACCTTGGTGGACTTTATATATACATGCTCATCATACTTATATACTCAGCCACTTGAATGATTATACCATTTAATTTTTTGTCCTTTTGTATTTGAATACACATGATGGCATAAAAGATATTCACCTTTTCATTTTGATCATTGATGCACATGTTATGATTTGCATTTGGTAAAAATCATGTAATTTTGAAATGATCTTATGTACTGATATGTTTTAGACTTTTAAAAGTCAATGCAAATGATTTTATGGAAATGGGCTGGTCCCCTTCACCATGATGACTCACCCCTTCAATGTTTGTCGGTGGCTCATTCTTTCAAAACTAACCTGAGTGGAATTAGGGTTTTTGTGGCTTTGACACGTTATGTACCTTAACCCTCATGGGTCAGTTAATTAACACTGGAGAGTTAGATGGAGGAAAAGGGGTCGAAACCCTATCTATTTTCATTTTTCACTGAGCCTCTTGAGCTAGCGAGGAGCTCTCTCAAATTTGGTACCACCATGATGATTTTTCGAGCTCATTTGTAATCTAAACCTTCAGAACTTACCCATTATTTTGTCTAATTGATCTTCTGAGAAAAATGTCATGGCCATTGAATTTTATATGGGTTTTGAGACATTTGATTTGGGAAGTATCCTGGGCGAAGCCCATATATTTGATCCTTGATTCTTGAGTTATTATGTTTTTATGTTGATCTCGACTAGAGCACCTCGTGGATTTGAGAGAAGGACCCTTCACTTTATTTTTTGTATGATTTTGTTGTTTGGCTCATGGTGGCATTCTTGAGAATTTGTATGTAAGCCTTTGATTTCTTAGAAAAGTAGATCTCGTCATTATTTGACTCGAATCTATTGAATTTTTAGATCTGGGATGATATTTTGAGTTCTGATTCACCACTTTGATGACCTTGATCTTTTGTATTCACTACTTTATAATTTTTACTCTGTTGAGCTAAATTGCTCTGAATTTTCTCTTTTGATTAAAAACCCATTTTTTTTGGGTTTAATCATTTAAGTGTATTTTCATTTGTTCAATTCATTCCATTTCGATCATGAATTTTTTTAAACTTGAGTATTTCTTGTTTTCTTTGCTTCAATACTTTGAGGATTTCTAGATCTTGTTTCCATATTGCATATTTTGAATGGTGCCTTTTAGGTTTCCTTATAAAATCAATTGGGTCATTGTTCTTTTTGTTGAATCCTTCAAGCTCATTCTTGGCTTCAATCTGTAGTCATGACTTATGATTTTGTATCTTGAGTTTTGAGTATCTGTATTTGAGCTTCATATTATCCTTTTGAGTTTGCTTGGTGAGGGTTTTGACTGTTGTGTTTCTTTGTATTTGTAAATATCAACAAACTTGGCTCTCTATACTAAAATTTTATTTTAAGCCTCTTTTTAATGGACGCCTTCAGAAGGTAGGTGGCGTGATGTTTTAAATCTTTCATTGCTACCCATCAATGGGTCTTCCTTTCTCAGCCAAGATCTATTTATTTTATAATGTGATTCAAGATATTATTTCTATCCTTTCGCTTAGCTTTAAATCACATTTTGTGTTATTAGTTGGAAGGACATTTTGATTCTCTATCGTTATTCTTTTGTTTCGTCAAGGATCACCTGATAAAACTCTTGCCTGTCATGAGTATTTGATCTTGTTTGCAATAACTAGCTGAAAAATGGTTTTCGTATCTTCTACTTGAGGAGTTCCCTTCTATTCTGAAAGTGCTTATATTCATGGCTTCTATATCTTCATGGGGTTACATGTGTCTCTGATTCAAAGTTTGTTCTTGGTCAATCCTTGAGCCTTTTGTAAAACCCTAGATATTCTTGACTGTTCTTTGCATTCCATCTATTGATGTGTTGATATCGGAAGCATTTGCTTGAGTTGAGTTCATGAAGACCTGTAGCTTAATCTGATCTTTGCTTGTATGACTGTTATATGATGATCATTCATGTACCTTGTGCTTTCATAGCTGACATTGAAATGCTCCTTTCTGAGAGCTCTTTTCTAGGTTCAAACAACTTGTTCATTTACATTTCTGAACATAACAACATTAGTATGTTGACTGTTCTTGCTGAAATAATCAGAAAATCTACCTTTCTGAAAGTTGTATGAAATTAAACATTTACTTTTATTTGAGAACCTGAAAGAGCATATTTTTTCTAGAATTTCTGTTCACAAATTCCTGCATGTTGAACATTTGAGTTTTGTTGAAATGTTGTAGTTCCATTTCTTTTCTGCTTCAATACTGTATTTCTTTTCATTACAGCTTGACATGCATGCTGGAAAAGTCATAAATGTCCATTTTACATGGCGAAGCCCTGTCAAAATTTTCCCAGAATTCTCTTTTCATTCTATTTCAGCTGCAATTTTATCTCGTTTCAGTTGACTTCAGCCTCTAAAATCTGATTCTTCTGCTTCACTTTAATACACTTTTGAATGCATGAATTTCTGAAGTTGGAAGTATAAAGAGTTAAATTAAACCCTGAGCTCAGTATTGATGATCATTTGCTTCTCCCTTTTCAGGTACCATGATGCAGTTGCAGTGGACAGCTGGAACAATAGTTCAGAAAGAGAAGAACACTCCCTCGAGGCAATGATGGGTTTCTTTTACCTCTTTACATTTTCAGCTTCATAAATATATGCATTGTTTTTCCTTTCAGTTATTTCTCATGGCTTGTGTGAGAAAAATATGTACTATTATTCCTCATGAATAAATGAAAATATTTTCATGTTATGAGATGTATGTCCTTCCTTTCTGTACTTTCTTTCATTTGTATGGATAATGAATGAATTTATACAACTCTAAACACTTAAATAATTCACTTAATCATAGAAATAAATAAGCAATCAAGTGTACCTTATTGTCGCTCACTGAAAATGCAAACTGCTTGTAAAAAGTGTAAATTGTCCCTCAAAACTGCCACCTGTCTACAGCTTCAGAACATCATGTCTGATACATGTTGCCCTTCCTACCTTCCTCAGGGCCCTGCAATGGTTGTTTACAGCTGTTGCATAGTTCTGACGAGGGTTTCAAATGGAATGGCTGCATCTATGAGGCATGGCGTTCTTAAACTGTACTCAAGTTGTAGTTTTGATTCCAAATGACTTCCAAGACTGTCCAGAACCAAACAATAAAAAATTGTATCTTAATCCAAGGTGGCTGTCCCAAACATAACCAGACTCGTAACTGACCAATAGAGAAACTTTAAAAGTTTCGAGTTGACCTTTTTGCACTGGGTGCAAAAATTGTCAACATTTTTGGCGATCCTGTGGGGAAAGCTTCCTACTAGCTTGTAGACCAGTGCCTTTCTCTTGTCCATTGGGCATGGAGTCCGAAGCATGTAACCAAAATCTACCTTTCTGGAAGGTCCAACCCTTCCAAAATGAACTAAAGCTGGGAAAGGATCTGGTAAACCAGATCATGTGCACGAATGCACTTATTGAATTGAAAAACATTGCAATGTGTAGGAACTACACTTATTGAAAGGGAAATCCTAATCTACCCTACTCTAACCAGCAGCAACTGAGGCTAAACAAAACCTGAAACAGGCAGTGAAAAGTAGCTCCCCTTTCTCCAAAACTGAGGCCATGAATTCATCTCTAGAAACCAACAAAGTGACATAGCTAGGAATGAGACATGTACCTTTATTTCACTCATCAGATCAGTCCATGAAGTGGGAAGCACCTCTATCTGATCTGTAATCTGTTCTGGCATGATTTGAGGCTTTATATTGAGAATAGATAACTCACTTTTGTGCTCCAAGGCAAGCATGAAATCTGGAAATGTTGTTACTGGGTGGGAATTAGCCAAATACCGAATAGGATAAGGCCTCTTTGCAACAAACTTATTGACAATTTTGATTTGATCTGAATCATGAATATCATTTTCAACAATGAGATCTTTCTGAAGCTGTCCTGGAGGTTGTTTTGTGTCTTCCAACTATTGTAACTCATCTTGAAACTGTCTTGAGACCTACTTCTGTTCTGTAAGTTGTTCAATGACTGTTGTAAGTGACCTTTCAACACTTCTATCAAATGATTCTGCATTTCTCAGATCCTCCATGCAGTCTAAAAACTCAAGTTCCTCCTCTTCTTCTTCATAGGCACTATCCAGATACATGGTACAGTAAAAAAACTAAAGATCATCTTCTTCATTTTCATAAGTACTTATATGAAGTTGTTGTTCTGAATCAGCCTGTTGGACATTCTGAAACTGATATGAACATACTTCAGCTCCTTCAAACTATTGTTCCACAACTGATCTTTCATCTTGATCATTCTGTTTGACAAACAATCTGCAGGATCAAAATTTTCTATTTTTTCTGCACAAGATCTGATTTAGCAACATGATGTTTGAGACATTCTTCTCCCAAAATGGTTCTTCCTAGGAGGGGAAAATAAAGATCTGTAATTAATAGCATCTCTTCCTCCTTTTCAAGTAAAAGAGGGACCTTATCCACCAGAGGCTCTTTGAATGCTGAAACTGCAAAATCAGTTAGTTCTATAGGTTGTTCTTCACCTATGCAGTTTTCCAAATCTGACAAGAAATCAGCCTCCTCAAGCTGTAAACTTGAAACACAATTTTCTTTAATTTCAACCTCCTTTTTATTCAAAATTGATCTATCCTCTTCTGATATGGCTGTAAGTTGCGTGAGTATGATGCCCTCATGCACACTACACTCAGAATATGCAGATTGTTGATCATCTTCCAACTTCTCTTGATCTACTGAAAAAATAGATTGCACCTTTTGCATGGTTCTTTTTTCCAATTCTGGAATAAAATCAAACTGAAACTTTGATGTCCATCCATGCAAGTTCTGCAAAAATTCCAGCCTATCTTTGTCTTCTGATAGCTGCCCCTCCTGCTTGATCTTTTGATTCTCTATTTCCTGAACTGGAAGTATGGGTAAAGAAGGAGTGGGCTTAGTTTCAGATTCAACTGGAAAATTTTGGACAAGAGGTTGGGGAATAAGATCTGTATTTGGAACAACATTCTGAATGCCAACTTGGACACTTAATTTTGACTTCAATATGTGATTGTGGGGTAGAAAAAGTAGGAATTGCAGCAGCTTGATAGTTAGGAAACTGGAGGAATAAGCTGCATTGGCTGACAAGGAGAATTTATAGGCATTGAATTTTCATAGGGAGGGTAAGCAGGAACATCCCATTGACAGGGTTCCTTATCCTGACACCTATCATTCTTCATTACTGTCAGTTTCTCAATTTGTTCCTTGATAGCTAAATATTGTTGCTTCAAACTATTAAACTCAATTATAAGATCTCTTCGCCTTTCATACTCAGCATAACCCTCTGTATAACTTTGACCTTGAACAACAAAACCCTCATATTGGTAATCATTTTGATATACAGGGTTTGGGTTATAAGGGTATTCATTCTGATAAGGGTTATAAAACTGATCTGAAGGAGAAGGTGGATAAAAGGACTGTTGATTTGGCTGATAATATTGCTGAAAGTGAGGATTCATGGTTGCAGGACCTCATAAAATACTGAACTTATGAAAACAGGTCTGTTGTTCACAAAACAACTGATAACAACAAAATAACATATCTGAATTTCTTGAAAAATACCTGAAGACTGCAGCTGAAAATTTTAATACTTGTTGAAAAGTGCTATACTGATCTGGAATCAGATTTACGGAGTCGCCAGATGAGTTCTGCTTCAGATCTTGAATCTTCAGAACGCATCAATAGTAGTTCTTTCCAAAACTTCTATGCATGGTGTCTGATCTACTTGAATGATGAAACACCTCTGAAAGTGAAACTTTTAGTTGTGTGAGTGTCCCACCGGGCGTGCCAAAAACTGTTATCTCTCGAAAGTGCACCCTGTAGAGAGATGGCTGCAAGTTTTCTAGTCTTGCAAAATTGATCTCTCTCTTTCATAGATACAATGGAAACACCTCAGGTTTGTGGGAATACCTATTTTGAGGTGAGTATCTAGGATAAAAGGCCGGTTCCTTATTGATGTATCCTAAATTGATTTTCTGGGAGTTTAAGGGTAAAAGATGACTGTAAAATAATTAAAACTAAGGTGATACACCAAATTTATATGAGGGCTTTGACTGAGTATATGCACAATTGATATGGGAAGGATTCTTGATGCACGAGCCAACAATTTTCTACAGAATGTTTAAGGGAAAAACACTTGTTGTACTGAGGGAAAATCACAACAGTACTGATAAGTTAACATGCACATTAAAATTATGTAGAAAATACTAAATTTTGCAGCAGGGTAAGATGATTAATAAGGGAATTTGCATTCACAAGACTAATAGAAACATACACAAGACTGCAAATAATTGGAAAGGTAGAAAATACTTCACACACAGAAGGAAAAACTGGCAAAAATTGCTTCAGTACTCCTATATCCAAAAGTCCTCCAGAAGAATCCCCTTGTGCTTTGCAAAGGCACACAATATATAGCAAAAATAAAATTCACCCTCTTCCTAAAAATAGCCTAAGGCTTGTACTCGCCCATGCATCCTATTTTTATCCTTTATTTAATAATAGATAAAGGAATAAAAATAGAGCATGCAATTACAAATAGGCATTAATAGCCTTAATTACAATACAGTCAAACTGAAGTTGATTGTTCTATTTTTAAGAAAAGAAGGTGAATAATTTTTGCTAAAAATAAGATTGCTTGCTAGGCAAGTCTCTCTCCATGACATGCAATTTGTCTTCTTCTCTATTCTGTCCTCTTGTGAAGGCATGCAAAAATAACTCAGTTGTACTGTGCTAGTTAATTGGGGACCACCCTTTGATATTTGCAAAATTTGTCATTTGTTTGAGTTTGGACCACCTTTGTGGACCTAGCATATTACCATGGTTCTTGATATAAGATGAGGGGACCACCTTTGATAACACACATGGCTCTCTTAGACCATGGTTTGAAAATAATCAGTACTTGATCATTGGCCACCTTTGATTAATATTACATGGCAATTGTAATACTACCACTTTGATTATTTTCTTTGTCAGATTTTGTATTTGAAAGGCCCCAATGATTACACCTAAAAGACTTACCTTTTTGGTGATCATGCTGGCATGTATGGTCAGATTTTCATTTTATTCAAGTTGGACTATGATGGACTTTACCATTTTGGTGATCATTATTCATTGTAGCTATGGGTTTTAAACTTTGCAAAATTTTGCAATGATATTAATCACTTTAAACTTGTCCCCTTTCTCCATGATGAGCTCACCCCTTCTGATGATTGTTTTGGTGGCTTTTCAAAACTAACCCATCTTTGAATTAGGGTTTTTGTGGCTTTGACATGCATGTACCTTAACCCTCATCGGTTAAAACTGAACTACAAGAGTTTATGGAGGAAAAGGGGCTTGAAACCCTATCATTTGGAATTTTTCACTTGATCTCCTCTCGAGCTAGCGAAGCTCTCTCAAATTTCACTAACCATGATGAATTTGCGAGCTCAACCTTTATTGTATTCTTTTGTTTCTGTCTCCGATGATTGATCTTCTTGATTAAAACCATGGCCATTTTTTTATAATTTGGGTTTCTGAAGACAGTCGTGGGAAGTGAAAGTGGAGCTCATATTATTCTGGCCCTTGATCATGCCCTGAGTGATTTTTGGTTCTATGTTGAGCTCACCTAGAGGGTTTTGAGATTTTTTTTCGATCTCCATTTAGACCATGGAATTATTTTTGTTTTGCGACTATGGCCGTTTGTGGAGATTACTTGAGCATTTGTACGTAGCCTCTGATTTCTTCAGAATGTTCATCATTACTTGACACTGAATCTATCGAAGTTTTAGATGATGGGATTTTGAGTTCTGATTCACCACTTTGCTATTGGCCACCACTTTGAGGGTAAGGAACTGTGCTTCTTTTCTCTTTTATAAAAACCCAAAATGGCTATCAATCATTTGATCGTAAAGCATTAAATTTCAGAGAATGTTAAACTTGAGTATTTCTTGTTTTCTTTGCATTCAATCATCTTTGAGGGTTTCTCTAGCTCTTTTTCTACAAAGTAGTTCCTATAGCATATTTTTAATGTTGCCTTTCCGGGTTTCCTTATAAAATAGATCATTGTTCTTTTATGTTGAATCATTCAAGCTCATTCTGGGCTTCAATCTGTAGTCATGACTTATGGATTAGCGTATATTGAGTTTTGAGTATCTGTATTTGAGCTTCATTTTGAGCATTTCATGCTTGTGAGGGTTTTGACTGTTGTGTTGCTCTGTATTTGTAAATCTCAACAAACTTGGCTCTCTATACTAAACTTTTATTTTGAGCCTCTTTTTAATGGATGCCTTCAAAAGGAAGGTGATGTGATGTTTTAAATCTTTCATTGCTACCCATCAATGGGTCTTCCTTTCTCAGCCAAGATCTATTTATTTTATAATGTGATTCAAGATATTATTTCTATCCTTTCGCTCAACTTTAAATCACATTTTGTGTTTTTAGTTGGAAGGACGTTTTGATTCTCTATTGTTATTCTTTTTGTTTCATCGAGGATTGTATGATAAAACATTGGCCTGTCATGAGTATTTGATCTTGTTTGCAATAAATAGCTGAAAAATGGTTTTCATACCTTCTTCTTGAGGAGTTCCCTTCTATTTTGAATGTGCTTATATTCATGGCCGATATATCTTCATGGGGTTACACATGTCTCTGATTCAAAGTTTTTTCTTGGTCAATCATTGAGCCTTTTGTAAAACCCTAGATATTCTTGATTGTTCTTTGCATTCCATCTATTGATGTGTTGATATCGGAAGCATTTGCTTGAGTTGAGTTCATGAAGACCTGTAGCTTAATCTGATCTTTGCTTGTATGACTATTATATGATGATCATTCATGTACCTTGTGCTTTCATAGCTGACATTGAAATGCTCCTTTCTAAGAGATCTTTTCTAGGTTCAAACAACTTGTTCATTTTTCTATGAACATAACAACATTAGTATGTTGACTGTTCTTGCTTGAAATAATCAGAAAATATACCTTTCTGAAAGTTGTATGAAATTAAAAAATTTACTTTTATTTGAGAACCTGAAAGAGCATATTTTTCTAGAATTTCTGTTCACAAATTCCTGCATGTTGAACATTTGAGTTTTGTTGAAATGTTGTAGTTCCATTTCTTTTATGCATTGTATACTGTATTTCTTTTCATTACAGCTTTACATGCACGCTGGAAAAGTCATAAATGTCCATTTTTCATGGCAAAGCCCTGTCAAAATTTTTCCTAGAATTCTCTTTTCATTCTGTTTCAGCTGCAATTTTATCTCATTTTAGTCAACTTCAACCTTTAAATTCTATTTCTTCTGCTTCACTTTTCTCACACTTTTCAATGCATGAATTTATGAAGTTGGAAGTATAAAGAGTTAAACTAAACCCTGAGCTCAGTATTGATGATCGTTTGCTTCTCCCTTTTCAGGTACCATGATGCAGTTGCAGTGGACAGCTGGAACAATAGTTTCAGAAAGAGAAGAACACTCCCTCGAGGAAATGACGGGTTTCTTTTACCTCTTTACATTTTCAGCTTCATAAATATATGCATTGTTTTTCCTTTCAGTTATTTCTCACGGCTTGTGTGAGAAAAATATGTACTATTATTCCTCATGAATAAATGAAAATATTTTCGTGTTATGAGATGTATGTCCTTCCTTTCTGTACTTTCTTTCATCTGTGTGGATAATGAATGAACTTATACAACTCAAAACACTTAAATAATTCACTTAATCATAGAAATAAGTAAACGATCAAGTGTACCTTATTGTCGCTCACTGAAAATGAAAACTGCTTGTAAAAAGTGTAAATTGTCCTTCAAAACTGCCACCTGTCTGCAGCTTCAGAACATCATGTCTGATACATGCTGCCCTTCCTACCTTCCTCAGGGCCCTGTAATGGTTGTTTACAACTGTTGCATAGTTCTGACGAGGGTTTCAAATGGAATGGTTGCATCTATGAGGCACATCGTTGTTAAACTTTACTCAAGTTGTAGTTTTGATTCCAAATGACTTCCAAGTCTGTCCAGAACTAAACAATAAAAAAATTGTATATTAATCCAAGGTGGCTATCCCAAACATAACCAATCAAACTTTGTGATTGACCTTAAAATGAGTGTGTTCGAGACCCATATTGTAAACACTTTTGTTTTTTCGAACAAATTTTCTCAACCTTAGCTAGAATCTCATTTTTGAGTCTCGTTTGACTTCTATTTATGCGTGTGACCTTGTAACACCGTGGTAATGTTATGTAGAATTTTGGTCGATATTTTATCTTGTATAAATGAATTTTTAAATATATGGTGTTTTTCTCTCTCCACCCTCTTCTCTCTCTAGAAATGACTATGATATTTTCATTGAATTGAAAATTTGAATGATTTGGATAAGGTAAATTTGTTTGAAATGAAATGAAAATGGATATGAAAATCAAATCCGTTATGATATCTTGAATGGAAAATAAGATGTCTCTTTACTTCCTCTCTCATCCTTACTCCCTCTCTCCCTCTCTCTAGTATAAAAAAAGATAATTGCAAATGAAAGTGAAAGTGTGAATGCATGAGAAACTAACTTTGTCTTCTTCTTTCTTCCTATATATCTCTCTCCCTCTTTTATTTATTTGAAATTGTTTGAAATGATAAATGTGTGGATTTATGCTCAAGTATAGGGGATTTCCATGCGAGTCCTAGGACTAGCACAACGTTGGTTGCAGGTACTCCAAACAAGATGGAATAAGAGTGTGATATTTTGTAATCAATGAGATGACATTGAAATATTGTACCTTTAGATAAATTACAAATATTAGATAGAGTTAATTAATGATAATAACATGATCAAAATTATTGTTTTGAAAACCTTTGTTCTTCTTGGATTCTTATGCTTCATGTATTATGTCTAGAAAACTATGTGGATTGTTTGTGTTTTGTTCTAAAGTTAACATTTGAATACAAGTAGGAGTGACACATAATCGATGTAGGACAAACTCTGTTAGATGATAAATGAGGAAGATATTTGATAATGAAAATGGGTAAAAAGTGTGTTGTGTACTTCATAGGTGTTAAGTTCATTTGGAGATAAATGTGTTTCTTATGGTTTAGATGATCTAAGTAATCAATGTATGGATAGTTACATTGTTTCATACCTAAAATCAAATATATGATAGTAACTTATTATTAAAACATATAACTGAAGTTAGAGTTCAACCTTGGTTGTACCCTCCTCTAGATATAGTGGCACCCAGTTTTACAAAACTCTAAAGTCGTAAAAAGAAAAATAATAATGATAATTTAATCCTCACAACGAGTCTTCTTGTACTAGACCTATGAAAAGTCTTCAAAAGACCATTTCTATAACCTGTGAGTCCTTGTTTAAAGAAACAACTAAGTTGTGTGACCTTTCCATGTATGGTGCAAGTAGATCTAATACTTCCCTAGTATCCTAGTGAAGCACCAAATCCTTATGAAATGAGATATAGGATTAACTCATCAATGAATGAACTCCTTCTGGAATATAGATGTCAAAAGTGGAGTTAGTGAACTAATTTTATTGTGTAGTAAACTCTTGGTAATGATGTCTTTAGTTCCTCATAGATAAATGTGTTATCTTGGTTACTAACAACATAACACCTTGGTCTTTCATTAAGTTTGTATAGCATAAATATGTCCTCTCACCTTAAACTCATATATAGTTGGGGCATAGATCCTTAGGTGCAATTGGAAATAAAGTAAACCTTGGCTGATTAAAGGGTTTACTTGCGGGTGGAAATTGTACATAACTCTTAGCAAATGAAATTGTATTTAAAATATGTTGACTTAGGAGAAGTGTAGAAACTGAAAACATGGTATCGTAACCCCATGTGCCTAGTTGCCCTTTGAACCCTAGTGAGTGGCCCTAAACCAAATAAAGGTAGTAGTTGATGTTCTAATGATTGATCTCATGGCGGGATTTAAATGACACAAGTGGATGTCTTGGTTACAGAAAAAATTTAATACTGGAGTGAAAATTATGTGTTATTTTATTTACAATTGTTATAAAGCAATGTCAATAATGAGACCATAGTGCGATGTAAGAGTAAATTATATAAGAGTAAAATGAGATTTTAGGTTAGGAATGTCACTCTTGGAGTCCTTAGAACTCAATTAGACATTTTTATGTGTTAAAAAGAATATGAATTGCCCTTGGTGAGATCAAACTTCGAGAAAATAAAAGATACATATAAATCTAAATAAAATTTCTTGATGTGGAAATTATGCATAGATTCAACAAGTTATTAAACTATATCAACTATGATAGGGAAATAAAGAGACCATAATCAAAGAGTGTTTATGGAAAAAGGTATCTTAAATCTAAATCTCCCTGAAATCCTAATATTTCATCCTTTGCATCACGTTAGATTCACTTGTGTAGCAAGGGTAAATTTTCAACATCGAATCAGCATTTGAGAAGAAGAATCTTAATTTAAGAATGTGGGAATTAGGAATTTTGTATGGAATTTGAAATATGGAAAATAATTATGTAAGTTATGGAGATTGTCGTAAGGGACAAAGAGCCAACTTAAATGATCAAACTGTAAGTTGAAGGTGAAATAAATATAAGAATATTATCGTTGCATAGTAATGCTCTTGGAATGTTAATTGTAACTAAGATGTAACCACAGTAATGATGTATTATGGGTTTTCCAATCCTTTGGTCTTTTTTGTGGTTGGGTCATTGCTAGCATTCGTTCATTGGGGAAAGTGTGACATCGATAGGTATATGGTGTTGTCTTGTTTCTATGTGAGTCGATGACTTGTGTGAGTGTATTTTGTGGTGTTAAGTTTATCTATTAGATCCCATGTGGTGTTGTGTAATGAGCATTTAAAGTCAAAAAAAATATTCATATATTTTTACTGTTGTATTTGTATGTCCAAATTGTGTGTATTACACAAGGAATGGTAAGTAAAGGTTGCATATTTAGGTAGAGCGATGAAGTTGAGGGAATCCAAACTTGATTCTTCATTTCTACGTGCTTGAATCATATGCACTAGAGTCATTTTTTAGTACTGTTACAATGATAATGGTAGATAAATGTGAAGATCTACAAGTGAGGGTACTCTAGAAATTGTTGTGAATGTAATACCTTGTCTCTCATTGTTGTTAATGTTCACATTCACTTTATGGAAACTAAGGCCCTGGGAGTTGTGGATAGTCAATGCCCAGGCCCCTTTAAGTGGAAATTATCCACTATTCTCTCTTGTAATAGGGGGCACTTGAATATGCAATAGGTTAGATAGATCCCAAGATAATTCAGTGTATATATCAAATTTGATTACAATAAAGAGTGGAATTTCAGGTGGTGGTATGGATAAGTCATAAATAATGTAGATGATTATAAATATAAATCTATGTGATCATAATAAAGGACCAAAAACTAGGCAATAGTTTTCACCACCTAAGGTTGCATCCAAAGGCATTATCAAGAGCATTAAAGCATCCATATAACATCCACACAAGGGAAAGGGACTATTGTTGGCATTTTTCGCACCCTGTGCGAAAAGAGTCAACTCAAAAATTCTAAGTTTCTCAGATTGATCGAATTGGAGGTTTGACTTGTTTGGTTTTGGACAGTCTTGGAAGTCACATTTGGATCAAATCTCCAAACTTAGTGTAATTACAGAAATGCCATGCCTCATAGATGCATCCATTCCATTTGAAACCCTTGTCAGAACTGTGCAACAGCCATAAATGACCATTGCAAGGCCCTGAGGAAGGTCGAGAAAGGCAACATGTATCAGACATGATGTTATAAAGCTGCAAACAAGTTCCAAGTTTAAAGGAACAAGGTGTGGAATTTATAAATTTCAGTCATTCAATAAACATCAAAAGGTATATTTGATTTTAATTTATTTCCATGATTAATTGAATTATTTAAGTGTATTTGAATTATACAAGTTCATTATTATCCATACAAATGAAGAAAGTACAAGAAAGGAAAGATATACATCTCATTACATGAAAATAGTTCATTTATTCATGATGGAATAAAGTACAGTGAACCCACACAAGCCATGGGATGTAACTTGTATGTACAAGAAATAAAAGATGCATATACTTAAAACTATGAGTAAAATGGA
The DNA here is from genome assembly GCA_019776745.2 of Taxus chinensis. Taxonomy (NCBI): domain Eukaryota; kingdom Viridiplantae; phylum Streptophyta; class Pinopsida; order Cupressales; family Taxaceae; genus Taxus; species Taxus chinensis. Next base: position 76,719 of record JAHRHJ020003776.1, read on the forward strand.
GAGAGAAGAAACCCATCATTTCCTATTTGGGTATGGTTCTCTCGTGCTTGATTTTCAGTTTTCCATTCCACTTCATCCTCATCTTTCATGAGGTTCCTGAAAGAAAGAAGAAAACAATCATATTGTTAGAGCTCATGGTTTGGATATTCCATGTGTTTACAGTTTTAACGTAACTGAATTTTAAAGAGCTTGGAACATAAAAGATACATGAAAGAGAATACATGCAAACAGAAGTATCTCATAGTAAAGCATTGAATCAAGATCAAGAACAATAAGAATTGTATATTATTCAAAAGTACAGATTTTCATGAAGATGGAAATTCAGTTTCAGAAAAGTATCAAAATTATTTGTGAAACTATAGTATCCTCATTGACAAATGAATGACATAAAATTGCACTAGTAAATCAAGTTGCAAAACTGCAAATGAATGGATACCTTTATGGTCACCTGAATACAATTACATCATTACTAGTTTGAATCCTAAAGATAAATCTATGCATAGTAATGATTTTATTCAATGGACCAATTTTACACATAGACCAAGCAACATTACAAGGATTCAATTTTGTAACTTCTCAGAAGTACACAAAGTATTGCAGAGTGAAATTACATGTTACAGAAGAAGACTATAACTCTTAGCAATGACACATTTTCAGATCAATCAGTCAAGTGACTTGACAAAGAACATATTTTTGAAGAAATCAAAAATACAAATCATTTCAAAGAATCAAAAACCATTCAAATAGCTTTCAAATGGAAAAGGGTTGTTAATCAAAATTTCAGTTGTATCATTATAGTAGATAGAGCAGTCAAAGATTACAAGTTACTAGTCATCCAATAACAATGGCATGTATATCCAGTAAATTTAAGAGTAGAAAATGGCAAACAACAACAAATCATGCCCAATTTCAATCCATTTTGAAATAAGCTGAGCAAAACAAAGGAAATTATATGTTTAGAAAACACAATCTACATGGTTGCAGAACAATTAAAGCACTTAAGAAACAATTTCAAAGGGCCACAAAGTATCATCCAAGCAAAGCTCTATTACAAATACATGGAAGCCTCTACAGAACCTAAAAGCATCATGCATGAAATAGATATATGAAGGTTATTATACAAAGACAAATCTACAGGAATGTTAGAAGTGTCACTCTTGCACAAGTTTACATCTATCTAGGAGAGAAATTATTTTTCAGAATAATGACATGAAAGATGATTAATATTTTCTGAAGAATAATACAAAAAAAATACAAAGTTGAATATAGAAGTTTTGGCACAAATCTTCATTGGCAAATATCAAAGCACAATTTCACTTTCGAAGGAGGAATTTGTGGAGAATTCATAATGAAGTTTTAGTATTTACATGAAAATAAATTATGGAGAGTTGCATTATATAGTCACACGACCTTGAAGTATAGTATCATAATGCACATTTTACATGTGGATTCTCTATCTACAGGTAGAAAAATACACTTGGAATGAAGCTTTGTGTTTTGAAAGTACATAAATTCCAATTTATTACAAGGTCAGAGTATAAAGAAAGAAATTTTCAATCTATATAATCATATTAAGCTCTAGCTGCAAACTAGGCATTAAACCCCTACAAGCTCTGATGTTACAGTTTTTGAAAATATACACAACTCAAGAATAACAATGGAAAATAGATATAAGCAATCATGTCTCTTCTATTCACAATTACTAGAGAGATCCTTCAACTACCTCAGAGCATTCAAATCTCATCAAATTCAGAGAATATGTTTTTACAAATGAGCTATAGGGACGGAGCATTAAACACCACTCCAACATGAACAAATTAGGTAGCATTCAAAATACTAGGCTACAGAAAAAGGTGGATATATCAAAGTAACAGGAGTATTCACTGATAATATCATTTAAAGAAAAATGACAGTTCAGATTCAAATCAAGCAAGTTTTAGAAGAACAAAATCTTGCCTCAACGAATATCTAAAATTAGAGTTTCAAGTGACATAAATCCGATGAGTAAAATGGAACAATTATAAGGTTCACTTTTTAGAATGACAAGCCATACAAGAGATATAAGTGACAATATATGGTAAGGATTGTGTTAGCATTAAAAATAACAGGTATTCAAAGCATCAAAGGTCATGGCCATCAAATTTCAGACACAAGACTTTCATCTCCTCACTCTAGAGCAATAAGAATGGAAATTTCTTAAGATTTACCAAAAACATTCAAATAAAAATACAGAATCTACATTAGTAGTGAAATAAACTAAATCACACAGATCTACAAAGTCATCAATGGTCAGATCTAAATTTTCAAAAAGCATTCACTCCATCGTAAGAAAATAAAATCATCTTCATTTTAATTACCAATCATGGAGAAAGGTGGAGATTTGTAGAAAAGTCAACACAGGGTGCACAAATAAAATCAAGCAGTTTGATTAAAACCATGTACATCATGGAAATCACCCAGAAAAGTCAATAAAATCAAGTGCTTCAAAATTTGGAATCAACCCAAAAGTTAAATTTTTCCACTACTAAGTAATGCATTATTGAATCACACAAAAAAAAAATGCCCAAATTTGGAAAGTGTACAAATGAACCAAAGAAATCTTCACAATCTATAAAGTGAATATCAAAATATAGGTGCAAGTAAATCAAATCATAGCAAACCTTGTAAACCAAATCTAGCAAGGTAAAGACTCAAATCATGAATAGATGCATAATCCATAAATAAACTAGAAGATCCTCTCCAAGGATACCACGTTTTAAAGGAAAATTTAAAGTGAACACCCAAAATCAAAAATAAATGTGAGCTTCATATCTAAACAGTGGTTGTGGTGTCTTTTGCAAAGTAATATCAAGATCCAGTAAAATGGCAGACTCAAAAAAACCCACAACCATTTCAAAGAACAAATTTACAACATCATGCTTCTGAATAAAAAGGAGCTCCATTGATATCAGAAGAAAGTGCAAACAAAGAACCATAGAGAAGGCTATCAGAGCTAATGAAGGTCTAGAAAATGGGATTACCTAGACAAGATCAAAGAATGGAAAATAGAAAGCGAAAACTTCCAGTAAAATCAAATGTTGCTTCACTCAAACAAATAGTGAATGATTTCAAGCTCAAAAGCATTTAGGTATCTAATAGCTCAAAGTTGAAATATAACTCATTTGCTCAGAACATAGTTAGCAGCATTCAAAGAATAAGGACACTCATCAATGAAAATCTGAAACAATGATTGTTCAAAGATTATTAATTAAATAACTGGAGTCCCATGAACATCAGATTGAAAATCTTGGTTAGCAAAATTGAGTCCATTGAAGTCACAAGAAAAATGTAAATGAACTCAAGTAAGTTTCGAAAGAATGGCCACTTGACATAATTTTTGTACCAGGGATTCTCACAAATGAGTTCAAAGAAATGACCAGGGTTAAATGATTAGGTTTTCCAAAAATACAAAATTCATATGCATTAACTCCATCCAACAAGTTACTTAACTCGAACCTAGAGTCAAAAGTGATGTATGTATCAAGCCATGGTCTAAGAAACCCTAACTCCACTTGAGTTAGTAAGAGCCACTGACATTGCAAATAAAGTGATCAATTCATCAAAAGGGGATACATAATTTCCCAGTTAAAAATGATTTTTGGTTTGATTAGTATTCTGCCATAAAATAAGGTTTATAAAATTATGCCTGTCATATATAGTCATAAGCTAATGTGAAAATAGCACCGAAATAGAGGTGTCCCAACAAGAGAATCAAAACATTATTATATTATTATTGAGATATTATTTCCTATGTCACCCAATAAATGTATCAAATACCATAATATGCATCAAATGATCATGCAAAGGGGTCAACATCAAAGAAAATGAATACAATCAAGATTCATTTCACAATGCCTATTACAAATTTTGACTTATGTTTCCACAAAAGGAAAGTATTATTCTAAGTATACATGTGTTCAAAGGTGGTCCCCACAATGAAGAAAAGTAGAGATGATTTACACTTATGCTTTTCAAAATGTAATCACTACTTTAACAAGGAATGATCTATTACATCAAAACCAACTTGGAGGTGGTCCCCATGTGCTCAGGTAGATATATTGGATGAATTAATTTTGCAAGTATTGCATGTGCATTAATGTAATTTTAAAATGCAATTTTTCTCAATACACAGGTGGATGCAATCACACAAGTGTCACATCAGCAAGAGGACAAAATCATGCATGCATTAGGAGAAGACTTGCTCATCAAGCAAGATTTATTATTAGCAAATTATTCACCCATGCTTTTCTTAAAAATAGAACAGTCAACTACAGTTTGACTGTGTATTTTTGTAATCAAAGGCTATTAATGCCTCATTGTATTAGCATTCTTTATTTTATTCCTTTATTTATTCATGATAAAGGATAAAAATAGGATGCATGGGTGAGTACAACCTTATTCTATTTTTAGGAAGGGTGGGTGAATCAATTTTTCTATATATTGTGTGCCTTAGCAAGGCACGAATTAAAAAAAGGAGAGAACTTTTTAGATACATGAGTGCTGAAGCAATTTTTGCCAGTTTTTCCCTTTGAATGAGAAGTATTTTGCCTTTCCAACTATTTGCAGTCTTGTGTATGTTTCCATTAATCTTGTGAATGTTAATTCCTTGATTAATCATCTTACCCTATGCTACAAATTTCAGTAATTTTTGCATGATATTAGTGTGCATGTTATAACTTAATAGTGTTGTTGTGAATTTTCCCTCAATACATCAAGTGTTTTGCCTTAGGATATTTTTGAAAACTATTGGTTTGTGTGCATCAAAAATTCATTCTCATATCAATTGTGCATGTACTCAGTCAAATACCTCATACAAGTTTGGTGTATCACCTCAGTTTTTAATTCATTTACAGTCATATTTTACCCTCAAAACCCAAAAAATTAGTTTAGGATACATCAATAAGGAACCGAACCTTGATACCAAAGACTCACCTCAAAATATGTATACCCACAAACCTGAGGTGTTTCCATTGTATCTATGAAATAGAGAGATAAAAGCAAGCTTAGAACTCCTGCAGTCATCTCTCTATAGGGTGCACTTTCGAGAGATAATAGTTTTTGGCACGCCTGGTGGGACAAGGACTAGAAAATACTATTGATGTGTTCTAAAGATCTAAGATTCAAGCAAAACTCATATGGTGACTCCGTGAATTTGATTTCAGATCAGTACATCACTTTTTCAACATCATAAAATTTTTAGCTGCAGTTTTTAGGTATTTTTCAAGAAAATCAATATTTGTTTATTTGTTGTTATCAGTCATTTTTATGAGCAGCAGACCTATTTTTCATAGTTTTAGTATTTTATGAGGTCCTGCAACCATGAACCCTCATTTTCAGTAGTATTATTAGCCAAACCAGCAGCCCTTTTATCCAATTTCCCCTTCAGACCAGTTTCATAACCCCTATCAAAATGAATATCCTTATGACCCAAACCTTGGAAATTAGTATGATTGTCAATATGATGATCATTACATTGTTCAAGGTCAAAGTTATGCAGAGGGTTATGTTGAATGTGAAAGGACAAAGAGATCTTGAAATTGAGCTTAATGAACTTAAGAAATCATTTTTAGTTGTCAAGGAACTATACGAGAAATCATAGTAGTGAAAACTGATAGAAATCCGGTTATGGAACCCTATCAAAAGAGTTTTCCCACTTACCTTCCCTATCAAAATTCAATGCCTATATATTCCCCTTGTCATCCAAAGCAGCCCATTCATCAAATTTTAAATTATCAAGCTACTGCAATTCCTACTTTTCCTACCCCGCTATCATGTATTAAACCCAAAATAAAGTGTCCAAATTGGCTTTTAGATGCTGTCCTAAAAACAAAGTTTGTACCCCAACCTCTCTTTAAAGAATTTCTAGTTAAGTTTGAGATTAGTCCCTCTCCTCCTTTACTCATACTTCCAATCCAAGAAAAAGAGGATCATAATATCATTCAGGAGGGATACCCAGCTGAAGAAAATAATAGGTTGGATTTTTTACAGAACATAGAGTAATGGGCTTCTAAGTTTCAGTTTGATCATACTCCAGAATTAGAGGAGCAACCCATTCAAAAGGTACAATATGATTTTTCAGCAGATCTAAAGCAGATTAGGGATGAACAAACAATCTTTATGTTCCAAGAATAGCATGCATGAAAGCACCAAACTCCTACAAACTACTACTTCATCCCAGTTGGTAGAACCTGAAGGAAAATTTCAAATCATTTTCGAAGATAAATCAGCTGATCTAAAGGATGAGAAGCCTCAGTTTGCAGCTTATCAGTTTCCATGGTTGACAGACCAAAAGGAAATCAAATCAGTTTCAGAATGATCACGATCAAACAACTAAGTGTGAAGACCCTTACTGTGCTGCATGCATCATGGAGATAGCTATGTTACTAGGGACTTGCAGTGTTTCATAAGGACTATTAGATGGTACTGTAAGCATTCAAGAGCAACAATTTTTGATTGAGGAGGAAACGAAATGTTCAAAGAACATTGTAAGAAGCGATAAAGTGGAAGAAATTGAAAGTGTTGCTGAAATGTCAGTCTTGGTAGTAGTGGATCAACAATTTGAAAAGGATGAACAATAGTTTGAAGATCTGAAAATATTTTCAAATAGTTTAAAGAAGTAGAACAACCATCTTATCATCTTCATGATGTTATGATTGATGATATACAACAACTTGAAGAGGATGAATTATTTTTAGATCAGTTTCAAATTATCAAAAGAATATACAACAGTTTATAAGAGGTAGATCAACCTTCAGAACAACATTCAAAACAAGCTTCAGAAAGAACCCATGATCGAAAATAAGGTTCATTTTTAGTACAAGACAAGAAGGTATTAGCTTTTCAGTTGTTTGGAGGCCATGTCCTGATTTAGTATCTTGCTAGTTCACAACATGCCACAATGATTCCAGAGTTCATGCTTGTATTAGAGCCTAAGAATGAGCATTAAATACTTAAGAATTAGTTCCAAAGTGCGGCCCTTAACAGAAATAGTTTGCAGATCAATTATTAAAATATTCTTCATGTTTTGGGCTAAGTTTTGGAAAAAATTCAAGGTACACATCTCATTTTCAGTTCTATCCATATGATACTTGTTTTTACATGAAATAGAAATAAAGAAAAAGATAGCGGCAAATTCATAAGTCTCAGTTCTAGAGAAAAGGAAGCTATTTTTCACAAGATTGAAAAATGCCTATCTCATGTTTTATTAATCCTATTTCGATTTGTTCTCATTCAATTTCAACTGGTTAAAATAGGGTAGATTAGGATTTCCCTTACATTAAGTGTAGCTCATGCACATTGTAGTTTCAGAAAAGGCATTTTTGGTTGTATGCGTTTGACTCCATGCACAATGGACAAGACCAAAGCACTAGTCTACAAGCTTGCAGAATGTTTTAGAAAACACAAGGTCTTGTGGAGAACAATTTTCCAGAATTTGTTGACATTTTTGGAACCTTGTGCATCGAAAAAGGGTCAAATCGAAACTTTATTATATGGATAGGAATTGGTGAAGTATACTTAAGCTGAATAGAAGTTTGCACAGTTTCATTTTCATACAATATTGTTACTATTGAATTAATTAATGATTACATGAAATATGAAACTATGTGTGCTGTTACAAAACATAATAGATCACACAGTTTATTCCAATTTATTAAATTGGATGCTATCTTCAGCACAGAAAACAAGCCTTAAGATATTCAATTTTGCTTCCTTGATGCAAACTAGGCAGTAAATTATACAAGCTAGATGAAGGTTACAGTTTTGGAGAAAGAATACATGACTCAGGATACAATAAATTAGAGTTCATTATTGGATGTTACAGGTCTCTTTAATGTTATTTCACAACATCATAAGAACCTTTAATTGTACCTTAGAGCATTCAAAGCTCAACATTCAGACAATCCATGTTTTCAGAAGAGCAGAAGGGACTCTGAGCATCAATACACAACTCATCATTGAACAATTCAAGGTAGCATTCATAAAATTTTAATTGCTACAGTAAAAGGTGGATATATCAGAAAAGTAAAGTAGTAGATCACTGAAATAAGAGGTACATATGCATGAAAGAAAACAAGCAATTTTGAGTGAACCCATCATAAATCCTGCCTCAGCAAGGTTTCTAAAATCAGAGTTTAAAGTGACAGAAATCAAATTGAACAGAGTAGATTTCAATCTTTTTTAGCTGAAAGCAAGCCTACAAAGAAGAGAAATAAGGAAAATACATTGAGTTTTGAGCTATAAAAGGTATTCAAAGAATCAAAATTCATGTACCATCCTAACTTTTGATGAACATAGTTCATCTTCCTCACTCTAGAAGCTGAATGCAAGAATAACCACATCATAATCTTAAGATTTCAGAAAAAATGCAAACAAAAACAACATAGTACAGAGTCTTCAATGAAATGAAAATGCCTCACAAGATAATACAAGAACTTCTAGATATTTAAAATCAGATTCAGATGCCAGGTCCTCAAGAAATAAACTCATGCTCCATTTTAGCTAGAGCTTACTAAATGAAACTTATGGGGAAATTTGAAGTAAAGCTCAACACAGGGTGCACTTAAATGAAGTCAAGGATCTAGATTACAACTGATCATGCAGTCACCCCAGAAAATCCAATAAAAGAAGTCAGAATTCATCGGAACCTTCAGAGCAGTTAAATCATCCACTACTGATTAAAACAATGGGTCGAATACACAAACAAATAACCAGGCCCAGATATGATTTGAAGTGTACAATAATGACTCAAGATAGATGCACATTAGTTCATGAAAAGATAAATTGAATATCGAAATCGGGGTCCTAAGAAATCAAATGTCATGACTAAACTTCCCATCAAGACCAAATTACCACAAGATCAAAGAATCATGAATACACATGTATAACCTACATAAATGGAAACCAGAATATACACATCTAGTTATGCCAGTGCCGATATCTCAAGGAACATTTAGAGTAAAGATGAAAGCAAACCATGTGAGCTTCAGCTGCTAAACAAGTTTGTTACTAACAAGTGTTAATGATTTGTTTTCCATAATTGAAAAGTATGAGTATCCAGAAAATAGAATCAGAACCAAAATGTAAGGACCGAGAATCCTAATTTCAACTCGAAATCCCCAAAGGAACCACAATAACCACAAAAAGTTCAAATTTTAAAGAACGAAGTATCAATATATTGAAGTCAAAATGACAATGATGAAGCACTTTCAAAGCTCAGATAATAAAACTTACCATCCTTCATCAAAGTTATGATCTCATTTGAAGAAATGCAAAGCTCCAATAGGTCAACCAAGGTGGCCAATAGACCACATAGAGAGTTCAAGACAAAGAAACCTCATAGAGTTACTCAAGAAAACACATCCACAATCAAGAAAACTGAGCTCGAAGTTAAAGATATAATGGTCGTGAATAGAAGCACATTAAGAATAGTACGACACTTCTCAAGCAGAAAATATGAATCACATATTGTTCAGATCCTATAGAAACAACGACCATGAACAGAACCATTGAGAATGGCTCATTTATAGAAGAAACTCCATTGAAGGCCAAAAACATAAACAACCTCTAAGGCACAATAATGGCGCCTGATAATTTTTGTCTAGACTTTGCTAGCAAATTGAGCTTGTGAAATGACTAGAATGATTAGGTTTTCCAAATATTCCATATGCCTAACTTGACCATCAAGTTTCTTAGCTGAATCAGAGTTAAAGTATGTATGTGTTGTAGCCACAAAAACCCTAACTCCACTCGGGTTAGTCTCGAAAGATCGAGCCACCGACACTACTCAAAGGGTCAAGGTCATCGTGAGAAAGGAGAAGCCAATTATTTCCTGCTTAAATTGATTAGGTTTGACTATAACTATGAAATCTATGGTTTATAATCATTATGATTTTCAGCAAACTCATATTCTTGAGCTAATGTACTCTGTTATAAAAAATGGGGGCCCAATGTTCATTCAAACTAAGACCGAAACCTTGTTATATTCCATTATTGAGTTCACAAAGTGCCCATGTACCCAATACATTATCAAATACCATAATATATGCCAATCAACCAAGTTATGATTCTATTCAAGAATAAGAAATGGAGTATTATCCACAAGATATTATTACATTAGCATTTGCAAAGTTTGACTATCAATGTTTTGCAAAAGGAAACCTCGTACTCTTTGAGAAAAGTATTTTACTACGTCCATTAAAGGTGGTCCAAACATGGGAGCTAAAGGACAAAGGCATCATATTCCATTTACACAGAAGTCAATTCCATGTAACCACAAGAAGACAAAAAATGTTGACATCAAAACACAAATGTGGTCCCAATCAGGATAGATACATGGGTGAATAATTTTTCCAAGTATTGCAGATTAATGGAATTTATTCTACTTACTCACAGGAGTATTTTTTCATTCTTTCACAAAAGGACAGATCAGCAAGAGGACATAATTTTCATGCACTAAGAGAAGACTTTCTCATCAAGCAAGATTTATTATCAGCAAATTATTCACCCATGCTTTTCTTTAAAATAGAACAGTTAACTGCAGTTTGACGGTGATGTAATCAAAGACTATTAATGCCTCTTTGTATTAGTTTTCTTTATTTTATTCCTTTATTTATTAATAGATAAAGGATAAAAATAGGATGCATGGGCAGAGTACAGCCTTATTCTATTTTTAGGAAGGGTGGGTGAATCAATTTTGCTATATATTGTGTGCCTTGGAAAAGCACAAGAGAGAGGAATTTTTAGATACAGGAGTGCTGAAGCAATTTTCTTCTAGTTTTTCCCTTTGAATGTGAAGTATTTTTTTCCTTTCCAATTTTTTACAATCTTGTGTATGTTTCCATTAATCTTGTGAATGTTGAATTCCCTGATTAATCATCTTACCCTGTTGCAAATTTTAGTAATTTATGCATGATATTAATGTGTATGTGTAACTTATACAGTATTGTTGTGATTTATCCCCCAATACATCAAAGTGTTTACCCTTAATTATATTGTAGAAAACTATTGGCCTGTGCATCAGAAATTCATTCCATATCAATTATGCATGTACTCAGTCAAATACCTCATACAAGTTTGGTGTATCACCTCAGTTTTAATTTCATTTTACAGTCATCTTTTACCCTTAATCCCTAGAAAATCAGTTTAGGATACATCAATAAGGAACCGACCTTGATACCGGAGACTCTCCTCAAAATAGGTATACCCACAGACCTGAGGTGTTTTCATTGTATCTATGAAAGAGAGAGATAAAGTTTGCAAGCCTAGAAAACCTACAGCCATCTCTCCACAGGGTGCACTCTCGAGAGATAACAACTACATTTTTCTACATAAACTTCATAAAAGGGGATGTTCTTTCATTCATGCACAAATCTATTTACATCTTTTACATCTAGTTACTTGCTCACTATCAAGTGTGACACATACAAGAGCTACCTAGGGTATGATTTCGATACATAAACATATAGAACTACATTAGGTTTTATATGTAGTACAACATTTGGTCATGGTTCACTTGTTTGACAACCAATGATAGTCTGACCCCTCATTTGCATTATTTTATTTTTGGGATTTGGTTTGCTTTAAGGATTTACAAGTGTTTCTTTCTAATTGCAAGTTTTAGGAAAATAACAACGAAGTGCAGTGACATATAGGTGATTAAAGGCCAAAAGCAACAAACATCTTGTAACCATCCAAAGTTAGATTTCTGAGGTTTTGAGTAGTCATAGGGTCCCAGAGAAGGTTTGTAGTGCCTATAGGTGCCCCTAACCTATTCCAGGAACCCCATGCTAGGAAGATCTTATAGTCACACAAATTTCTAAGCTTCAGTGTGACACTTTCCTCTTTTTGTTTATCATTTTGTCACTTTAGCACAGTTCATTATTATTTGTGCATCATCTAAGTATTTTATCCCTTCATTTTCAAACAGGGTTTCATACTTTCTATATTATTTTTCTTGGGTCAAATTTGTGATTCATTGCATATTTTACAGTGTTGTCACATAATTATTATCAAGCACTCTATTTTTTCAATATTTTCTTAATCATATACTTCGGCTCAACATTCGGTCCTCTCCATTGGGTCGCATCCTCCTACCATCATTGCATGCACCCCAAATGAGGGGGGAATACATTGGGTGAATAAATCACCCCTATAACAGCTCAGAGCTAGAGTTCATATCGTTGCACTACAAAAACAACACATGTTAGAGTAAAAAACTGACTCAAAATTAGACTTGGGTCAAAATCACAAAGCACACACCATTTCCCAGAATCAGACTACAATGTCTGGGTACTTGTGTCCTCCCCTGGGTGTTAATGTCTTAGGATAGCTATAGAAAATTTCTCAGTACAACACAATCTACAACAGTTCATAGAGAAGTTCTATAGTTATAGGCACATACCTCCAATTATAGAATGCATATTATCTCCTACAATTAGTTACAATCAATATAATTAGGAATTAATTAGGGACAAAAAGAACAAGTCGGGATGTACCATCTACATGGGTGCTTATTGGGTAGAGTCATTGAATGAGGGTAAAACCATACCTCTCTCTCCCGAACACTTACTCTTGGCATGAGATTACCCAAAACACTTACATTTGGCGTTAAATCACATTAAAAACTCACACTTGCCATGAGATTGCCCTAAAACTCGCACTTGGCATGAGATTGCCAGAAAACCTCACCTTCAGCATTCAGATCAACATTTTTAAATAACAGAAGACTTTTCTACCTTTTTACTCTTTCACATATTAGGTGGAACACTTTCCTTTTTACACACTTTTACACATATTACTCAAATTTATCATATACAAATCTTTGACTTCTTTCTTTCTCTTATTTTTTAGGTTCATCCTTACAAGAATCAACTCACAACAAGCCATAACAACACGATACGACACATACACATCACCCCTAGAGTCTTTACTACCCACTTTCCTTCGACACCTTTTGTTATTGATTTTGACATTTTTGACTATCTTTATGGACATTATTGTAGCGTTTGAGTTGGCATGATGTTAGACATTAGAGATCATGGAATGTTGTTGATTTTGATTCACATATGATGCAAGGGGATAATTAGAGACATTTTATACTGATGTTGTCATGATGTTGACATGGTTGTGTGTGTGTGTGTGTGTGTGTGTGTGTGTGTGTGTGTGTGTGTGTTGTTGGACATGTGTTATTTCATCATATTGAGTAGACCTAGAAAATTGAATTAATCTTGTGATCTTATGATTATGGATGAAATTGTAAATAATGTCGTTACTTGCTTGATGATGTTTTGATTTATATATATGACTTTGGAGTTATATTGTATATTTATTTTGAATGATTTGATGCGGCCACAAGGCCGAAGGAGGTATTTGTGTTTTGCAAGTAAAACATGTCACAAAAAACATCGAGGGATTGAAGACCAACCACATTTGGAGTTGTAGATGAATTCAACAAGGGTTGCCATGACAACGTGAATTTATTTGTATGTTTATTTAGTTTTTTGTTAGGGGTTCCCATGGGGGGATCACCTTTAAATGTGACCAAGGGGTTATGTGTATTCTTTTATTTAGTTCTTTTGTTAAATTTTAGTATGTGTTTAATTAGTAATGTATTTATCCCCTTTGTTATTTATTTAATTGTGTCTTAGATTAATGAGTAATCATGTTGTTAAATTAATTAAATTGGGTCAAAAGAATACATTTATTAGAGTTGATGGATCTTGGTTTAAGTGTTGTAAGTGATGTGTAAGTAACTTGGAGTGTGAAACACTCCACCTTCCTTTTGACATTCGGATATGTCCTTAGGGGCTGATTTTGGAGGCTTGTAGGACAAGTTAAACTTGACCCACACCTCTTAAATTGTTACACCAACAATACCTATGGGTTGGGAAGTCAAAATTAGGCCTCATTATGTATTTTGGGGAGGCATGTTATAAGTTTTTATTGCACTTCTTACATGAAATTAATTTTGGTCCTTGGGGTGTGGACTTGGATTGTGTGTGTAAGTAAAAAGGTCATTTATTCACCCACTTTTTAATTGTGCTTTGGAGTTTGAAGTTGACTTGTGAGGTGGAGTTGAGAATGTGTGATGTGGCATCCTACATGGAGTCCACCTCATCCTCCTCTCTCCCTTTTCTATTTATTCGAATTATTTGGCTTGTTTTGGGGTTACTTCATTAAGGGTTATTTCATGTTTTAATGCTCTTACAATTTTTTTCTGGTAGTTTTTGAGCTCTTACAGGATGGGGGTTCCTTCGGGTAGTTACTTTGAGAGAATTACAGTATTGTGAATGCTATTGGATTTGTTGGTGTTTTGGGACTATTTGAAGTGGAAAAGCTTGTTGTTGAACTTTTGGATCAAGCTCTATCATGGAGAGGTAGGAGCTTGACTCTTGTAAAAAGGTTTTCTTTCTGTATTGTGCTGTGAATTTTTTGAATGTTTGGTATGTTTGTTGGTTGGTTGGGTAGATTTCCTAGGTATGGTGTAGGAGAAGACTATGGGGATCTCTTGTGGGGAGGCATAAGAGTTTGGGGAGGTATAAGTGTTATTGTGGAGGGAGTTTGGGATTGGGTTCCAACTTGTAAAATAAATAGCTTTCATTTATTTACCCATTATGGGGTGCCATAAAAATGTGGGGAGGCATAAGAGAATGGGAGGTATAAGGGGTACTTGGGGGAGGCATAAGGGCATGTAGGGGTTTTGAAACGATATATATATATATATATATATTGGCAGGTTTATCTTAAGGTGGACACCCATTTCCCCATTGGGAGGTATAAGCAGCTTCCCCCATAGGTCTTTCTCCTTTGGCTTGTGCATGATGAAGCATGAGTGTTGTTTGTTGTTCTTCCTGTGGTTGCAAACTGCAGTATGTATTTAGACTGTCTTCTATATGTGAAATTGTTTTATGTTGTGGAAGTATGTTTGTTGCCATGAGTTGAAATACATCTCTTATTGTTTTGTTGTTGGGGCTCGGGGGCCAATGAGGAGGATGGCTTCTCCTCTTCATTGGAATTCTTGGTTGGGTGGAGGTTGTTTCCTGTCCCTCTATTTGTTGTGACCAAATGGACATATGGTGGAGCTTCTTGTTATTGTTTTCGAGCTGAGGATGAAGAAAAATTTTACAGTTTCTCCTTAGGTTCCTTATTGTGAAAATTCCCACTTTAAGTGGATGGCATTGTAATAATACTTGTGGTGGAAAAGTTTCTCTATTCTTGGATATGAAAGTTTTATTTGTATGTGAAGGGATGAGAAAGATATATTTTGTAAGTTGCCTTTTTGGTGAACATAAAAGGAATTTGTAAAGGAATGTATTCATTTAATAGCAGTGGATTTGCTTTATAAATGTCAAATGGAATTGCTAATCTGCTTGGAAATATGTTGCTTGAAATACTTTTATAAAGTCTCTGTTGAAGGCTGGAAATGTCTGTGTTCAAATTATTACATTCTCTCTATTGAAAATTGAATGTCATGTTTATGAAAAGAAATATAACTACATTCTTGGTTTTGCATGTTTTGATAAAATTAAAGTTAGACATTGTAAATTTAGAATGGAACGAACTTAAATATTTAAAGTATGGTAAAGGAAATAGATAAATTTCCAGTTTGAAATACATAGATCTCTATTAGATTGTTTCAAACTTGCAAATTAATATCAGAAAAAACATACAAAGTACCTTGCAACAATGAAATACAAAATGAAACTTTAAACTGAACTAAGGATGATTAAAACGCATCCCAAAAATAATTTGTATTGCCCAAGAAAATTTACTTAGAACTTGATTAATCGGGTAAGAGGTAGAAAAATGCCCTTGCAGAAAAAGGAGGAATTAAATTTGAATTGAAATCTCAACCGTTATAAATTAATCCTTGCAATCCATTTCTAAATCTTCAAGTGTGTTTCTCCATGCCATTTGGGTGTGTTGAAGAAGAAAGAATGGCGGATCAAATCAATTCTGGTAGTTAAAAAAGTCCAGTTCACAATTTTAATGGCAGGAAAGAAATTTTCTTAAAATTCACCCACTTATGTTTGTGAAAAAATAATTTTGATGGTTCTTATTCCAAGAGGAGCTAGAGCCCTTCCAAAATGTCCTCATGTTTCTCAAATCTGAGCTTCCAGTCGAAATTTATGGCCTTTAAAGTTTTTTACTTTGTTTTTGTTAACTGTCAAATTTAAAGGGGGGAAATTTTTTATAAATCAAACCCGCGGGCCCAAAAAATTACTTAGGGAACTTTTTGAAAAAAAAAAGTCACAAATTTCCTCCGCAGCCCCACATGCCTATTCACTTTTGGAAAAGGAATACTTCCGCGGGTTTGTAGGCCCACACTTTCAAACTTTCCCCTTTGAAACGGGGGGCAAAAAATATTAAATCTCCTGGTCGGTCCGCTTCCCCGCCTATCACTGTGGGTCTGACACATGGCTTCATAAGGCATCAGCGGGGGCACCAGATATTTTTTAGACCTTATCACCTTTTGGAAAAGGTTGGCAAAAATTCCTAAGTATCCCCGTCAGCTTGCCTTCTTGCAGGTCGCTGTTGGACTGACACGTGGCTTCACTTGGCAACGATGGAGGCGCGGGTTGTTTTTAACCTTCCCACATTTAATTTGCAAGAAGCCAACATTTCTAAGTTTTCCCCCGACGGTCTGCTCCCCCACATTAAAATTTTGGGCAGGACACGTGGTGTCCCTGGGCATCGGTTGAGGCGCGGGGATTTTTGAACCTTTTTCCCTTTCAAACAAAAAGACTTAAAATCCAAATTGCCTCTGACGACCCACCTTTCCATGTGGGCTTAAAAATGTGCCATGTGTCCCTTGTGCCTTTGGGAAAATTTTCTTCCTGAGCCCGTAGGCCCGCCTTTGGGAAAATTTTCTTCCCCAGGCCCGCATCTTCCCTAGGGCCTACCTTTGGGAAAATTTTCTTCCCCAGGCCCACAAGCCTGCCTTTGGGAAAATTTTCTTCCCTGGGCCCGTAGGCCTGCCTTTCGGGAAAAAAATTTCCCTAGACCCGCAGGCCCGCCTTTGGGAAAATTTTCCTCCCTAGACCCGTCCCGGCCTGTAACTTAAGGAATATGAGGAGTTAGGAGGACTTATTTATATCATTAGAAAGAAGAAGAAATTTTCTATCTCATGTATTTTTTTTCATCAAACCCTAAGTGCATTAAATATGTGAAAAATCAGGTTGAATTGAAAAGATGAGTTTGAGTGTGGGTTCAAAGTAATAAACCAGTTTTGCATAGAGAAAATACACCGAATAATTATATTATAGATTCAAATGATTCGGGATATATTATTCACAGGTAGAGGTTACATATATAGAGTTTGATCTCCTTGATTCTAGGAGTCAACACTCATCCCACATATCTCTCCTAATCCCCACAATATCTCACTCAAACTCTCAATCCCATTATTTTCTCACAACAAACATTATCTAGTTACAACTATTTACATGAGTTAACAACTCATAAATAGTTGTATTACATTACACTATATTATTTATTTCCACACTCATAATAATGTTCACAATATCTAATATTATTCCTAACATGGGTAAGTGTGAAATTACCTCTTTTTAACTTAAATGTTTAACTCTAGAGCATGGGTTGACCTTTTTAAGGGGTCACGTTAGGGGATAAGAGAATGTTTCTCTAACCCATGTAAATAAGGACCTTGGTTATTTGTCTAGACCTCGTAAAATTAATTACCTTTGGCATTTAATTGTTTTGGCCCCTTTGACCCTCTAAATTAATTAAGGAACATTTAAATATAGTGTTAATTTAATTATTCATTAAATTAACACCTAAGAAATTTAACCATAATTGGATTAATTATACTCATTAATTTTGCAATGTGGATTTAATGTTTTGTTATAACGAGAAAATTTTATTTATTAAAATATTATGGACTCTGAATCTTGTTGTGACAACTGTTGCTTGAAGTGGCCTGGTCATTGACACACTTTAAAAAAAATTATTCCATAATTCTTCTACCTAAACCTAGGTTGTTCTTGGGTCTCGAGTGGTCGTTTTAGCAAGGGCTTTATAGAGTCACGCTTCCCTTTTCCTAGTATCGCAACTTCATCTTGTAATCACTACATGCTTCATCTGTCCACTCGGCATGTTATTTTCTCCACACTCTACAAAATCATAAGGTATGCATGCATCTTCTAACTACTTTATGCTATCAACTATTCACTCGACAACATAAAGTGTGGGAAAATATAGACACAAAATCATGTACTTGGGTACATTTCTAGGTCCTAAAAGCATCTTATCATTTGCATTGTTCCTAAGCAAGAAAAATAGTAATTTACAACTCTCATTAGCATTTATCTTTGTCTTCTGCACTTTTATTGGCTTAATACATATGTTACTCCTGCTAACATTTGACTATTTTACATTTTTATGGATTTATATACTAAATCCCAAATCAAAAAGTAGCGCAAGGTGCTCCTGTCCTCGTAGGGGCTCTTGAACTCCTATGCACTCATGTCCCTTTTTATCTTTTTCCCACCCCTTTTGGGCCCCTTTCACTTCTTAATTACAATTTATTACCTTGGGTCAGCCTTTCAGTTGTCAATTTTTAAATTTTAAACAAAATAATCATACAAATACATAGTTATGATTTCAAAATGAAAAACCAAGCACTAAAAATTACATACTATCACCTAAGCTTGCATTTCAAATGCACTAACGTACTCCAAAGACATCCATTTAGAATCCATACAAGGGACAAGGGTTGCATCACTTATGCATACACTACACAAGAGGGGGAAGTATATTCTATTTCATCCACACATACTATTACATTGCTACATTCTAGCTACAACCCGCTATCATTTGTGTATCTTACACAAGGGCATCCTACAACATCATTTCTACACACACACAATAACTACATGGAGTCTGAGATGTAGTGCATTGCTTGGCAGTAAGCTCACTAATTAACTAAAATGTGGAAATATCCTATAGTTAATCTAATCTAGGAAAACATGTAAATGTAGTAAATAAATGCAATAAAGAAGTAAGTAAATGACATAAGAACTTAAACTAACGGAAATAAAAAAAACCCAAATATGAAAGAGAGAAGAGGAAATAACTCATATGAATAGAATAAGCTCATGGGTTTGTGTCGCAGACAGGACTGGAGGAACAGGAAAAAGGAACGGATGTGAAGAGGTCCTGAAAAGGATGGATCTAGGATGATTAGCTGGATTAGAGTGCTTGGAGAGGGACTAGGGCCCCTACAAGTACTATAGTCTATATAATGGGCACCCTATTATGTGCAATAGGCTTGGAACTGAGCTTCACAGGTTCAGAAGGTGGTCTGAAACCCTTGTTATGTATCGCATCAAATTCATTGTACTGCTTCAGGTATTGGTGATAATCCATGCTATATAGAAGACTTGCAAAAGACAAAAGAGGAGTATAAAATCCTTACAAAAAGAAGAATACAAATGAATGGGTTGGAATGACCTAAGATGCCACAACAATGAGGTTATTAATTGAGTGTTGCACTACATTTCAGATCCAACTGTAGTTCTGGTGTGTGTGTGTGTGCATAAAGTGCCCTAGGTGCTCTTGTGTAAGTCGGACTCTGTGAATTAACGAGTAATAACTAAATGTAGAAAATTTAATAGAATGTGTGCTTGGAATAGAATAGAACCCCTCCCCCTATGCTTGTGTGATGTAAATGAACCATCATTGTCCTTCTGATGGATCTAACGGATGTAAATGATCTTGAAATAGAGTGCATCTCTAGGTGGATAATAGTAGTGACTAGTGTTTGGTCCCTAATTATGGTCTAACAACTTTATATTTATAGGTTTATCTTGATATAATTTTATAATTATCCCCCAGAATGGATAACCACCAAAAATAAAAATATCTCAAATGTCTAGAAAGATCCCAAAAAGTGGTGGGAAAGAGAAAAAAAGATCGAGGCACCCCTGGTGGAACCAGAGTGCTCATGGGTGCCCCGAGTACTATCTTGGGCTCCCCAATCGAATCTAAAATAATGTAAAGTGACAAAATATGACTAGGCATGTAGGTGTAAAAGGTGGGGAATGATGAAATAAAAATAAGAGAAGATGGCAAATAGAGGGGGGTTAATTGGTACTTTCTTCACTTAACAATCTTCTAAATAGTAGTATGAAATCAAGACTAAATAATATCTAAAGTGCATGATTTTTTGTCTACATTTGGCCCCACTTTATGTTTGTGAGTGAAATGCTCAGTAACATAAAGTAGATAAATATGTGTATCTGATGTCCATGAATATTGTAGTATAAAACACGCAAAAGGACTAGACAAAGCATGGAATTACAAAAAGATGATGGAGCACAGAAACTATAGATGAAAATGCATAAAAAAGTGACTAGAGTGAACCTAGGGAAGAAGTCCATGTGTAGTTTTTGATGTGTGTGATGTACCTACATAGTTATTATAGTGTGTGCTATCGTGAAGTGTTTTTTTTGACGCTAGTGTTGTTGTTTCCCCCATTTGAATTCTTGTTTCTCATACAGATAGACATATAAGGAGAAATCAATGAAGAATTCAAATATGTATATATGTATGTGTGACAACATAATTTAAAAGACACATGTAAATGTATGTAAATGTCAAATATGTACATGAAAGAGTATAAATGGAAAATGTGCACCTGATCCATGTCAAGAAAGCTAGTGTAGAAGGAAATCATATACTGCAAGATTTTTGGGTGATCTCACGCCACCCTGACTAAATAAGTGTAGGGAGAAAGTTGTATTATTATCCTCCTTGTAACTACTTCCCTAAATGTATGTGACATAATTAGTCAAGTTGTCCTTTTTTAAGAATGTATTGCTTCGAAGACAATTTTTTACCTTTTCTTTTTCTTTTTATATTTTTTAGCAGTAACATATCAATCATTTTGACCTGGGTTTGGAGGCCCCTTTCAACGAATTAATTTCAGGTTTTTTCTTCCCCATTTATCCATGATTTGTCTCTCTTCCTCAGTTTTTCTCTATCCCTTCCCATTTTTCTATAAATGGTTATGGGCTCGATAACCATTGTCCATGTTGGACATTTTTACTCTGTCATGTCCAATTATGTCTCTTTTCTATAGTGAAATGGTTAGTGGTATTATTTTATTAGCCTTTCCATCTCAATGTGTACATCGAACATATAACCCTGTAGTCCATTGTCCTGTCTTGGTATCAATTCCTGGGATTCAATTTAAAGTTTTCATTGTTGTGATTGTCAGCCCACATTGTCTTACTAACATTGCATCTAGATTGCTCTTGCCTCATATTCCAGTACAAATCTGATTATCTGTGCATATGAGTTCCACTTCATTTTATGTTCCAACTGTTCTATCAACAGAGTGGAAGATCATTATTCCTCGTGTACATCACCTCTTTAGTTATGAGATAACTATCTTTTGTACATTCTCTATAACCTTTTTTTCATCCAAATAGCTTATAGTAGGAATTAGAATAGATCCTCTGTAAAATGAGTGCATGCACCTGAACATAGGAATAGGAACCAATCTTTAATTAGGAGATGTTTTTCCCATTTTTGCAAGTCCCAAACTTGGGGGAAAAAATTCAATGTTGTGCAATCACACTGGATGCCCATTATCAAACTAGAAATCCGAGAAACTTCCAGGGGTGTTGTGATTTTGCACTAACAGTTTTGGCACACCGGGTGGGACCAAAGAGGTTTTCACTTCATTTCATCAAGTTGATGTGTTGTTGGTGAGATTCAACCTTTGCAGGCATATGTAAACCAGATCTAGAGACTCCATCTTGTCAACAACCCAATCTCTAAAGTTTCAGACCTTCCTTCCATCCATTTTTCTTTCCACATCTTTCATTTCTTCCATTCTGTGAGGTTGTGCAATCATGGCATCATTCCCAAAGTGTAATTCACATTTGCAGCAGCTACCATGCAGTCCATACTCTCCCCCCAAACATGCAAGATTCATCCTCAGGTTATTATTGTTAGTGTATTAGAGTCTATGTGTCCTCCTCACATATTGGAGGGTCATCTCACATGGGTTAGGTTTAGGGTTTGCTATTGATTCATGTAGTAGGGTTACTCAACACCCTATATGTACCCTTTCACTATTCATTTATGAGCATGTGAAGACACTCCGCTGTCTTTTCTCTATATGCAATCTTTGTTTCTGTTGAGCAAGTTCTTCCATTATTGATCCATTCTTCCTTGCGATTACATTGGAGCTATCATGATTCCGTTAGAGTGCAACTACTTCGTGGTGCATCGTTTTTGATTTGATTCTCGTAAACTCTTTCATGGTATCAGAGCTGAGATCAGGTAAACATGCACTCTTTTTTTAGTTGTGATTACTCTTGTTGTTTTGTTCTTTTGCTCCGCATGTAAGTTTTTTGATCTTTATTTTCTAGTTTTTTTCTTGCTAACGTATCTAAAATTCTTCCTCTTGGAAATTTTTCAGTTTTGCTTGTTCTTCGTGCATGTGCAGATATCCTTGAGCTATCAGGGGTTTTACAGCTACATTTAGCTAGCTGCAGCTAAAATTAGAGGTTCTTTATTCTGTTTTTTTAATCATTTATTAAAAAAAAATTAGATCTCTGGTTTTCTTGTTTCTCTATGTTGTTTGCATGTTCCTTTATAGAATATAGGGTTCTCAAATATCTTTCAGTGGTTATTTGCTAAAACGGAGAGATTCTGGTCTAAATTACAGTTGGATCCTTGTTTTTTGATGCTCTGCCCCGAGCCTTCTCCTCTCCCCGCGTGTTTCTTCACTTCCATGGAAATTTATTCACACCGTGGCTAGTTCTTTTAGCCATATATCCATTCGCTAACTGTACAGGCCTAAGCACCAAAGTGCTCTGGTAGAGGAGGTCCGTCTTCACATTTTTCTACGCATTTGTGAGGCTATATGTCAAAACTGCTCTCCCACGAGCTGTTGCCTGGCCGCTCCTCCCTCCCCACTTCCCTCCCCACCTACACCAGTCCAAGTTTTTTCTGCCAAACCTACATTTTATTTTACACAGGCCACATTTTCACTGGTACGTACGTATTTTTTTTCTTTTTGTTTGTTGTTTCAAGTTTATAAAGTTTAAATTATTTTTTAAATATGTATTAATTTTTTTAACTACACAAAAGCAAAAAGCTTTATCAAATTTTCAAATTTCTTTCTTTTTTAAAATCTGCAAAGCTTTTTAACATTAATACTTGCATTTTTAAAAAAAATCAATCAAACAGCTTTTTTAAAAAATTTAATACTTTCTATAAAAAAAATTAGGTAGTATAATTTAAATTCAAAAGAGGAAAGTTTTTTTATTTTAGGATTTAATATTTTTTATTAGAAATCTTAATTTAATTAAATCTAGCTTTATTAATTTCAATTTTAATCTCATTTACGGTTAGTAAATATTTTTAAAATTGTCTCTTACCAAACATTTTTTTAATCATTTTTTTTTAACTCCCATTAGCTTTAAATTAGCTAAATTAGAAGTTTCCACATGATAATTTTTTAGGCATTTAATTGTCATTTTTTTTACTAATTGTGAGCTCCAGTGTGCAGTGACACTTTGATAATTTTTTTGGCATTCTGAAGACCTCTTAACTCCTTCGAGTTCATTTAAAATCATTGTATTTTAACATTATTATTGCTTGCGACTAGTGAGAATGTCCACCACAGTCTGCAGGAAGGGGGTTTTCATTTGCGACGTGAGATGCTTTTTCTCACAAATAGGATTGGCTTTCGCTTCCTTCCTTGTTTTTTGCTTGTGCTTGTTTACGGTGTCTTATTTGTTGCACTCCACGAAACACTGTTGTGGTCTCCTCTCTTGTGAGTTATTACACTAATCGCAAGATGAGTTACCATGTGTTTCAAACCGCACGCACGGACCCAATTGTAATCAATGCACTAAACTATAAAGTGTCAAAAGCAGGGGGTTTGTTATATTGTTCTGGGTGGTTCTTTTTCTTTTCTACATTTCTTTCTCTCTCTCTTCACTATGGATGCACTTTCAATTCCTTTGTTTACGTCGTTTAACTTCTTCGAATGGATATTGAAAAATGATTATGAAACTAAGGGGTAAATGGTTATATCGCATCACCATGGGAACTGAGATTGAATCATACGACGAACCTAAAAAATCTAAGTGGTTAAACCATAGTGATGAAGGTTTAGGTCTTCTATGCTAGTCTATTTCTCCTGACTTGCTCTTCCAAATTGAGGCATCCGAAACAATGAAATTTGTGTGGACAACGCTGGATGAAATTTTTGGATAACAAGATGACATGAGAGCACGTGAGTTAGAAAACAAACTACTAGGGTTAAATCCTAGTGACTTTGAAAACCTACAAGCTTTCTTCTCGAAATTTTTCCACATTAGATTGTTGTTAAAAAGATGTCAAGTAGAGAAGAAATATTCTCAACTAATCTTGTGGATTCAATCTAAGATAGGTCTTGAATATTCTGTCTTCATGTCAAATTTTTATGCTATAAAATCTGCTTTGGGCGATGCTTGGACTATGCCCTCCTTTGACTATTTTTCATCCCAACTCATTCAAGAACAAGACAAACTCATTCAAATGGGGTCTCTCAAGTCCAAGTCACATGTCGTTGTAGCAAGTAATAGCAAGGGAAAGAAGAAAGAAACAAAGGATAAACCTAAGAAAGAAACCAAGACCAAACCTAAAAATGACACAAACACTTCGAATTCAAAGCCTAAGGCACAGAAACGCAAGTTTTTGTGTTCCTATTGCAAGAAGTCTAGTCACGACGAGCACCACTAGTTTTGGAAATAGATTGATCACTTATCTCATTTACTTGAGAAGAATAAAATAAGTGTTCATGAATCCATAAAACAAAATGCTCTGAAGGCCAAGTCTTCTGATGCAAAAGGTTCTAAATCTGATAAAAAGAAAGGAAAGGCACTTGTAGCTAGAGTTTCTCCTTCATCAATGTGGATTATAGATTCCGATGCATATCACCACATGGGTTCTTTGCATGTTGAGTTCTCCAACATCGAACCTTGTGGAATGTCCCAAATCACGATTGGGTAATGACACGACAGTGTTGGTTTCCGGTAGTGGATCGGTAGAGATGGATTGGGGAACATTTAACCAAGTGTTGAGTGATCCTTATCTCTCTACCAATCTCCTACCAGTTTACCAAATTACTCACCTTTTTGAAGGAATGTGAGTGGAATTTGGTCCGAACTCGGTGATTATTCGTGAGCTTAACGGTCACACTACAGTGGCTGAGGGAAAGGCAGATCACCGTTCATGGTTGTACACCTTCTCCCACTTTACTTTTTATTCTATGCCCACTGCCTTACTCACTCATGCAAATGAGGTTAGTAAGCTATGGCATGAGCATTTCGAACATCTAAATTATCGCTACCTTGAACAATTGAGCCAAAATTAAATGGTCAACGGGTTTCCCCACGTCAAGTTTTCTAAGGGTCTTTGTGAGGGTTGTACCCTTAGAAAGCATCCTGAAAATAACTTTGACAAAGGAAAATCCTTGAGAGCTACTCGTCCCTTGGATCTTGTTCATAGCGATATTTCTTGTCCTTTTCATTCCTACTTCATTTACTAGAGCTCTTTATGTGCTAACCTTCATTGATGACTATTCATGATATACTTGGGTATTTTTTTCTTAAGCTTGAGTCCAAAGTCTTTGAACATTTTTAGGACTTTAAGGCTCTTGCTGAGAAACAAGTGAAACAGTCTATCAAGGTTTCTTCAAACTAACAATGGAGGTGAATATGTAAACAATAGGTTCATGGATTTCTGTACTTCTGAAGGGATCTCTTTGCAACATATAGTTGCTTATATCCCTTTACAGAATGGATTCGAAGAAAGAAAGAACTGTACTTTGAAGGAGATGGCCACTTGTATGATTCACTCGAAATATCTTCCTCCATAGTATTGGGCCGAATCAGTAAATTTTTGCAAATTACATTCAGAACCGTGTTCCACACAAGGAAGTAAGAGGTATGACACCCTTTGCAAAGCCTGGTTTGGACATAAGCCTGATGTTGAGCACCTTCGAGTCTTCGGATCCAAGGCTATGACTCAGATTCCCAAGAATAAACACAAGGCCTTAGAACCAAAATATAAACCTTGTATCTTTGTAGGGTATCCTAATGGTGTGAAGGGATATCGATTGATGAATAATAATTCTCATGAGCTATGTATTAAGAGAAGTGTTAAGTTCAATGATTCTTTTTCGAATTCTACTTCTCCACCTATTGAGATTCTTCAGCTTGATTATTTAGATTCTGAATCATCAGATGATGATACTGTTGAGCATGCTCCTCTTCCAGATCCTCTAGACCATCAAACCTCAGAGTCTTCCGATTCTGACAGTAGTGATGATGAGGACTATGTCCCTTCTCACTTAAGTTAAGAATCTTTTGTCTCTGAGCCTAATCCTCCTGGTCCTCTTTAGGCTAGGAAAACTTTGCAAAGTGCTGGAGATTTAGTTGGAGATACTTCAGATATGAGACGTACTCACTCATATTTCATTGGACCCCACTCTTTCTTCACCTCTACTTTTAATCCACATTCTTTCCAGGACTATTCTAGTATTCCTAAGTGGGATTCTGCCATGGATGATTAGCATTCCTCTCTCATAAAGAACGATACTTGGGATCTCACCCCTCTTCCAAAAGGAAGAAAAATCATTCGGTGTAAGTGGGTGTTCTGAATAAAGTATGAAGTAGATGGAGACGACGAAAATGTTTAAAGCGTGATTAGTAGATAATAGGTTTCTCCCAGATAGCTAGGGTTAATTATACTAAAACCTTTGCTCCGGCTGCGAAGATGACTTCTATTCGACTGAACCTAGGCATTTCTGCAACAAACAGATGGAAATTCCATCAAATGGATGTTAAGAGTGCCTTCCTTCATGGTGACCTAGAGGAAGAGATCTATATGGAACAACCTTCGGGTTTTTTCCAAGATCCCTACCTCATTTGTAAGTTAAAGAAGTCTCTTTATGGTCTCAAACAAGCCCCTCAGGCTTGGTATGCCAAGATGGACTCTTTTTTACTTACATCAAGGTTTACTAGGTGTCATTCTGATCCAAATTTTTCTATTCTATGACAAGATGACTCCATACTCATTCTCGTTCTATATGTTGATGACTTATTGATCACAGGAAACTCTTCCTCTATTATTGAGTTTGTGAAGATCGCCTTGGCCAACATGTTTTCCATGACTAACTTAGGTATGCTTCATCACTTCCTTGGGATCAAGATTTCACAATCTGACTCAAAAATTTTGATTTTGCAACCTAAGTATGCTCTTGATTTGCTATCTCATTTTAAGATGTTTGATTATAAGTCTTCTCCTACTCCTTTTCTTTTCGGGGTTAATTTGGTTTCAGATTTCTCTGCTCCCTTTGTTTATGGTACTCTTTATCGACAGTTAGTTGGGATCTTGATTTACTTGACACACAATCGACTGGATTTATCATATGTTGTTTGGATCATGTCCAGATTCATGCAGGAGCCATATGAGCTGCATTGGAAAGTAGATAAACAAATCCTTCACTATGTTCATGGCACTTATACTGATGGCATTCACTATTATGGAGGGGTAGATATTGACTTGTTTGGGTTCACAGATTCTAATTGGGTTGGTGACTTAGATCATCGAAAATATAATTCTGGCTGCAGTTTCTTTCTTGGTTCGGGTCCTATTAGTTAGTCTAGCAAAAAGTAGAATGCAATTTTGATATCATCTATAGAGGCAGGATACAGAGGAGTAGTTAACACTGCCACAGAAGCTATTTGGCTACATGGTATTTAAACAAAATTTGGCATCCAGCTTCAGTGGCCTACCATTATCTATTGTGATAACACAAGCACTATCTCTATTTGCATAAATCCAGTTCAGCTTTAGTGAACGAAGCACATTAAGATCCATATGCACTTCATATGAGAGCTTATTCATGATGGTATCATCGACATTCAGTACATTCAGAAAGCTGATTAGATCACAAATTTATTCACCAAGCCCTTCACTGAGGTGAAGTTTATTCACTTGTAGTCTCTTCTTGGGGTGAGGTCTTCTGCAGCTGCTCATCTTATTTGGGCTATGTAGTCCTTCTCTTCTTCTTCTTCTTCTAAGAAGATTTTGTTTGTATATGGGCACCTTATTAGGCCTTTAGTTATCGAGCCCCATTGACACATCTTTCTTAGTTGTTTAGGAGTTATTTCTTGTTCTCATTGCCACTTCCCCATCTTCGATGAAGGGGTGGTGTTAGTGTATCAGATCCTATGTGTCGTCCTCACATATTAGAGGGTCATCTCACATGAGTTAGGTTTAGGGTTAGGTTTAAGGTTTTCTATTGAGTCATGCACTAGGGTTACTCAACACCCTATGTGTACCCTTTTACTATTCATTTATGAGCATGCCAAGACACTCCATTATTTTTTCTCTATGTGCAAGCTTTGTTTCTGTTGAGAAAGTTCTTCCATTATTGATTGATTCTTCCTTGCGATTACGCTGGAGCTATCATGATTCCTTTGGAGTGTAACTAATTCATGGTGCATCGTTTCTAATTCGATTCTCGTAAAAACTTTCAATTATCAACCTCTTCCAGACCCATGTTATGAATAAAATCAACAATGGGCATACTCACGAGAACAACATACATATCAGTTTAGATACGCACCAAACTATGCAGTTATGGGAGGAAAAGAGTATGTCAACTATGGGAGATATCTTACGCCTGAGAATGTGGAGCTGTAACTGAAGATAGACAAATTAGAGGCAAGAATGATGCAAGTCCAGGCCATAAGTCAAGAGAAAGCATTCAAGTTTGGATTTAGGGTCCCTTGTCCATGGGAAATCCCTAGTCCAAGCTATTTCATCAGGAGAATATTGACTTCATTGATGAAATGCTACCCCAAATTACACAATGGATTGAAGAGATAGAGGCCTACAAACTTGGTGTAAGGGAGCCTTGTCAATGGGTAAGTCCTACACTATCATCTGGTAATTTTCCCTCCATTCCTCAAGAAGCACCATCTCAACCTGAGTTTCAGTTTCCAAGCTTCCCATCTGCTTCGCCAAATGTTAAATCCATCCCTCCATCCCCTAGTCTTTCATCCCACCTCAGTTTCTCTACCCTTTTCTCTTCCAAAGCCAAATCCCCTCCACAATATTCAATATTAATACCTTCCCTTCTGCAACAAAAAATTGCAAAACCGGTTGTAACCAAACCCACCACTCCTCCTTCTTTCCCAATTCCATGTGGTGAAGAAGAAATGGCAAAAAGTAGTCAAGAAGAAAAACAAGAAGAAGAAGTGAAAAAAGAATAAATCATCAAGATCTTAGTGAGCTTGGATCTTAAATTTGGGATAAAAAAGATCCCATTGTTGGTTAAGGCAACAGAGGAGATAAGGGTGGAAGAGCTAGTGGTGGCTAAGGCTAAGTTTGCAGCAGTAGAACAAGAAGATGAAAATTAGCAATCAGCATGTTCTAAAGACAGTGTCCATGATGGCACTTTGTTAGGAAATAGGGATGATTAGATCCAAGCTACACAATCAGCCATGAAGGAAAAAGAAGCTACTCCAAACCCAAAAGAAGAGGAGTGCATTCAGGCTATGGAGGAGAATAATACAATCCTAGAAGCTTCAAACAAAGAGCAAGCCACAAAAGAACCTTCAGTTCTTCCTCTCACTTCATCTCCCTCAAGCTCTAATGTTGAAAAGGAGTTTGATCTTTCAAACTTCATGTTTGGGGATGAGGGAAACCATGGCTTTAAGTGCAGAGAAGGCTATAGAAGAATCAAGTTGAATATTAAGAATAAGAACAATTAGCTCCAATTTCTATTAGAGAGGAGAAACTGGAAGAGATCAAATCAAAGTTGAACCTACTGGATGAAGGAAGCATTATTGAATATTTTTTTCTTTCATTTGAAGGGCCTGATTTGATTGATGAGCCCATGAAAGAGGAAGAACAAAAAGATCCAATTCCAATTAAGGAGGAGCATATGGAGGTGACGAAAACTAATTCAGAGGCACTGAATCATGAGCAGGTTACACAAGAAGTTGTAGATTTCTCTCCCACTTCATCTCTCCAAAAATCTGATTTTTTGGATGAGTTCGAGCTGACAAGCTTCATGTTTGAAGATGAAGCTCCACATGGTGAAAAAAATGCAGATTTGAAGGTCACCATACAAAAGGGAGAGACCTTGCTATAACAGTACAACAAGGAGTTTGATTTTCTTTCAAACTTAAAAGAATGTTGTGATGAGGAGAAGCCAGTAGAAATTGCATTTTTTTCTTCTCCATCAGTCATCCTTCAACCACATGAACCTGCTACCATGGAAGATAATGTGCAAGTGCAGCCTGCAGTTTGCAACATGCCTCTTGAATCAAAGTTGGAAGAATCTGATCTTCCAAAATCCACAACAAATGTAGAGAAAGGGGAAAAGCAAGAGGATGTGATCATTTCTTCCACACCATTCGTCCAAGAGGATTTGCAAAAATAATCCATTATTGGAGTTAAAATTCAAAGCAATGGGAAAACTTCAAGGATCAGACCTTGCCCAATCAGGTATTTGGCTTCATTGGAGCCAAAAGAGGAGCCACAACTAGTCATGCTTGCTTCTAAGCATGAGGATGTTATGCAAAGTACCAAGGATCAACTGCAATGCCTCTTCATTCCAAATGTAGAGCAACTAAAAGAGATATTGTTTTTGTTTTTCAATTGACACCTTGATGATTTGGGTGGAAGATCAGCTTGTAGTTAGTTTTTCACTCATCCAAACAGTCATGTTCAGCTCCAAATCATTTACATGGCTAGAAATTTTGAGAAAAGGAATCTTTTTCTCCCTGCCAGTTGCAGGCTTTGTTTGAGCTCCCTTTGCTCTTAGTTAGAGTAGTGTAGGTAGGTTTTTTTTCAGCAGAAGAAGTGCTTGTGCATATTGTCTTGTTGTAGTTTAGGTTGATTTCTTCATAAGTTCTTTTCACATCTCTACATATTCCACTTAAAATGTGTATGATCTCCAGTTTTGTACATAGTTGTTTGGTGTTGTTTTTTTGCTCTCATGCAGTGCATTCAGTGGATTTTGGTGAAGATCAAATCCAAGTTTCAGTGGGTTTCCAATTGGCTAAGAGGTCATATTTTCATAGTTCATATCAGACTTGGTTATCAAGACCTTGACTCCATGCCCAATGGATGCTTCAAAAGGCCATTGATCATTCATCTAGCATGAAGATGACCCCTCTAAGTCGTCAAAATTGTTATCCAAAATAAGCCCATGCTTATTTTGGCTAACCTGCCTTCATTTTTCCTTCCTTGTGCTTCAATCATATTTTTATAACTTTTTCTGCATTCAAAATTTTCTAGAGATGGCTTCATCAGATAGGATTTTTCTTCCCCTTTCCAAAAAGGTAAAGAAGTCCTCCTAACTCCAAATATTTTGAAAGTTATGGCTCGGCGGAGGTTGGATTCAAAATTTGCCCAAGTATGAAGGCGGGTTAGTGGAGAGGCAGAGAAAATATTGGCACTTAGCCTTTTCGAGCTAAAAAACACAAGTAAAATCCCACTCCAAATATTCATGATCAATCAAAAGGTGACATGTGGCCGAGGAGCACTCCAAAAGACCCAAAGAGGACACTTAGCCCTTTTTCAAAAGGCACAGTAAAATCCCGCACTGAAAGCCCCACCAATGAAATGATGCCACATGTCCAAGAGTGGAGGATCAAGGAGAAGTTTTTGGATTTTTCACCAAAATTTCTGGGAAAAATAGAAGCAAAAGGAAAATCAAAAGGTGCCATGTGTCTTCGGCGGGGATCAAGCCCTGAAAGTAGCTCAAAGGAAAATGATTTTAAGGCCCGCAGCCAATGAAATGATGCCACGTGTAAGCAGAGTGGCGAGTGGTGGAAGGACTTTAAAGTTTTTGGCTTTTTTGCCAAAATTTCTCAAAGGAAAAAATAGAAATGCAAACCCGCCGACCAATCAAAATATGCCATGTGTCCACTCATCGGCGGGGATCGGGGCATCAAGAGAATTTTGGAAATTTTTCCAAAGTTGACAAAAACACAAAGGCAAGAATGGGGCTTGCATCTCCACAGCCAATCAGAGGGTTCCACATGTCCACATCAGCGGCAGGGATTTTTTGGCGGAAGACCTTGGAAAAATTTTCCCTTGTGAGAAAAATAGGTAGAATGTGATTTTCAGACCCGCGGACCAATTAGAAAGTGCCACATGTCCTCAGATTGGTGGGGCCATGGAGAATTTTGGAAAATTTTCCAAATTTGCAAAAAGGGGGAAAATGTCATATTTTGGATTTTCCAAATTTCGAAAATGTCAAATTTTGACCTAATTTTTTCCCTGTTTTGCCCATAAAATTACAGAGGGCATATTTTTCGATTCCAAGATCAGATTTGGGCAAAATTAGATTTTTTAGAAAGATCTCGATCTCCTTTATGCATTAAAGGCATAAAACATCATTTTTTGTCAATTTCGATGGAGAAAATGCTGAAAATGTCTTTCATGCCTTCAATGCATATCAGATTGCTTTGAACAAGTCATTTTTTGCTCAGTCCTGCCATTGTTTTTCTTCTCCAGCATGCCAAGGATGGAAGAATCATCTCGATTTGATGGGAAAAACCCTAAAATGTCTTCTCATGCCTTGAATGCAAGATCATATTGCTTCGAAGACAACATTTTTAACATTTCTTCTTCTCCAGCATGCAAAGTAGAAATAGAGGAATCGATTTGATGGTTTTACAGGACGATTTGAAAGAATTAATGGCAGGTGGTTGAGTCCAAAGATCATATTTTCTTCTTCCTATGTTTTCTCTCTCTTTTCCTCGGCTATAAATGGAAGGGCTCAATTCATTGTAAATGTTGGACGTTTTTACTCTGCATCTCCCTTTCTCTCTAGTTCTGCAGCGAGTTTGTGGAGTTTTCAAGCCTTTCCATAAAATGTGTAACACATTTTTTCCTCTTGGCCATTGTAATGCCTTGTATCAATTCCTAGGAACAATAAAATAATCTTGTGGGTGATTTTCATCCCCTTTCTTACTTCCATTGCATCTTTTTCTGATCTTTCATTACAAATCTGGTTATTTGTGCATCTGAGTTGTATTATTTTTATGGTCTGTGTTTAACAACAGAGTGGAAGTTCATCATTCCTCGGTGCATCACCTCTTTAGTTTAGATTTCAATTTTTGCAATTTCTTAACCTTGGTCCCTTGGAAAAATTAGAGTAGGACTTAGAATAGATCCTCTGCAAAATGAATGCATGCACCTGAACAGAGGAATAGGAACCAACCTTTAATCTGGAGATTTTTTTCCCATTTTTGCAAGTCCCACACTTGGAGGAAAAAATTCGATGTTGTGCAATCACACTGGATGCCCATTATAAACTAGAAATATGAGCATTACTGTCTTAGCTTGGAGATATGGAAAAAGGAGCATAACATTTTTTTCTCCCTGATAAAGTATGCCAAGACACTCCTGGAAATGTATAATATGTCCAACTATAAACTTATATCCACTCCCATGGAAAAAGGCTTACAACTTTCAATATTACAGGAGTCACCTCAAGTTGATGCTACTCTCTATAGCAAATTTGTTTGAGGGCTCATCTATTTGACATATATCAGACCAGATTTATGCTATGTTGTCATCTATCTTTCCAGATTCAAGTAGGAACCAAAGAAATGTCACTGAACTGCATAAAAGCATGTATTGAGATATGTCTGAGGAACAACTGATTATGGTCTGGGATTTAAGAACAATGATCAATTATTCTTACAGGGATATGCCGACTCACACCATTTTGGATCTATTGATTACAAGAAGTCAACCATAGGATACATATTTCATCTCGGATCTGGACCTATCTTGTGGATAAGCAAGAAACATAATGTTATTTCTATCTCATCCACAGAGGTAGAATATCGTGTTGTATGAGAAGCTATGTGTGAAGTGATATGGTTACGTCATATTTAAGATGATATGGTAATTCCTGAAAAACATTGACCTATTCTCTATTGCGACAATCAGAGTGTGCTGAAGCTCTTACAGAATCCAATTTTTCATGAACAACAAAGCATATTCAGATTGATTGTCATTTCATTCAAGAGCATGTCTTAAAACATCACATTCAGCTCCGGTACTGTCCTATAGAAGCACAAGTTGCTGATATTCTCACCAAATCTCTTGGAAAAGTTAAATTTGAACTTTTAAAGGGTCACATTTGCAAGAATGATGTAATCAGGGGAGGAGCTTTAGCATAGTCTATGTAGTATTTTATTTTTAGGATAGTTATTATTTATTCCATTATTCGCTCTTATTGTTAGTAACAACTCCATCCATTCCAAGCAATATCGTTTGTACATGTCCCTATAAATATGTATCTTGCTTCAGATATTCATTGAATGAATAAGAGATATCTAATATCTATTTTCTCTCCATCATTTCCTCCTCTCAATCAAGTGTTTTGTACACTCTGGTTTGAATATGGATTCGCAAATACAATAAAATCAAGTGTTTTGTAACTCCTGTGTGTTTACGTGTCTCCTTTTGGAAAGGGATGAAATCAATATTATAGGGATGACGACGACTGGGCTAGGTCACCAGTGACTACAAGGAAACTTTCCCCGATGGGGTTAATTTTTTGTTTTTATCAGGATTTTTGGTTTTGAAGGATGATTTAAAACGATTTAAAAATTGTAGGTGGGAACAAATTTATTAGGGACATGTCATGGGTAGTAAAGGGATAAATATAGGAAGGATAAAAGCTATAAAAAGTGTAGGAATGTAGATTTAGAATAAAAGCATCCTAAACGGAAATTCTGTTAGGGCTAGTGGATGTTAATTAATTAATTAATTAATGAAGATTAATTAAACAATGTTAATTAATGAGGATTAAAGGTGATGAAATAATAAATGGGCATTTAATTAAATGAAGGGGGATGAATTAAATTAATGGGGTCTAGCTAGGACCATAGTGAAATATGCACACATAGGAAGACAAGTGTAGAGATACTGAATTTAGGTGTCTACATTTTCCCCTTTTTTCGAGTGGTTTGTGCCAACAAGGCATGATATAAAAATTGTGAGAGACAAAAAGTATGATGAGGAGTGATGGAATTTATTGATGATAAGATCTCCCTAAAAATAGGGATCGATAATGCTAAGGGGAATCGATGACACATTTAAAAAATTTACATTATGAAGAGGTGGTGGGTGAAGAAAAAGACGGTCAAAGGATAATGGAAGGCAAGATTCCCCAAGAAAAAATGATCACAATAAAAACAGATGGTGGTGAGTCCGATATCATGTGGGTAGGGGACATATTGTTGTCTCAATGGAGATGGCAGAAATGCTTTGTGAGCCAGTGAGTGGGTGAAAATCACTACGAAATGGAAAGAATCCAACAGGAAACCTATCAAATGGATGTGAGTCGGGATAACTAATGGGTCATAGGAAAACATCAAACCATGTGTAACTAAATTCGAAAATAATGTGAAATCCTCCATACATGATGAATCGAGCAAAAAGGGTATGCATCCACAAAGGACGAGGGTTTAAATAATGGTTCCCCAGTATAGGACACGGAAAATGGCCATGAGGGAAAAGTGAAAACTTTTGGTGAAATAATATGCCCCAAGGGGGAATAATTATGGCCATAAAGACAAATAGGGAAACAAATGGATATATAAAATTTCCCAAGGGGGAATAAGTGTGGCCACAAGGGTGGACATGAGATGATATGAAATGATTAAATGGAACCGTAAAAGAGCACAAAGATGGCCTCAAATGTGGACTTAGGATGAGATAGATTGGATAAGATTTGATGGGATAAAAAATGCGTAATAGGATGATAGATGACACAATATATTAAATGATATGAGATAAGATTGTATGTGACCAAAGGGTATGAAAAATGCTACATCATATTGAGGGACACGTGGGGAAAAATATTCCTCAAAACCACATTAGAGGTAAATATGAGGGGGACCCAAGTAATGCAAGGAACATATGACCAAAAACATGATGTTAGCATATAACCAACAATAGTTAGGTATACCAAGGATCATGAGAGAAAGGTGTGGAAATAACTCATAAACCTAACATAGACACAACAAAGGGGTTTACGATGTAACTTATACATGGGAGGAGGGTTATCCATGAGTGATGTACCCTAAATCTATGCCCCATATTTGGGAAGGGGATATAGCAAATTAATGAATGCGGGAAGTTTTTTAGAAGAAATTTGATCAATACGGGGAGATTTCTTACGATTTCAATAAAATGGAAGGGTGATCAATGTTGGAATACTTGAGTTCCATAATACAAAATATTATCCATCCATTTAGGGTATGGTCTACTTTATACATATATTATATAGATGACGAGAATGATATAAATGATAGCCATCCTTTAAGGACTTGGTCTATTTATTTGATTTGATTTTCTTCTTTTCTTTCTTCTCTCTATCTTTTTTCTTGATATGGACAAGTTTCATTTAATGGAGAAGTATTTTTTTTTGATAGATTTTGAATTTGATAAGAGCATCCATCATTTTTTATTTTAACAAGGGGAAGAGATTGGAATAACTAGTTAGACCACTTACAAGGGGAGAATGAATGTACAAGAGACACTTGTGAGCCCTTTGCATGGTTTCAATAGGTAAATAAGGGGGTGATGTATGTAATGATCACAGAGTTCTCACCAAAAAGGTAGAACCTATCCATAAGGATAATGACAAGATTTGTGGTGCCCATATTTCAGGGCATGTCAAGGAAAGTGATGGTATACCACATAATTATAAATCATTACAATGATAGATGGAAGAGGTTAATGATGGAAGGATGATCTACAGATATGAATTAGTGTTCACTGGTATACATGTTAAGAATAGTGTAAAAACTTGTAGTCCTATAATAAAGGGCCTCACCTGCAGCCCTGATAGTGTCCCGTATCAGGTCTGTGTTGCGCTCGCCTATTAATCGGCCTCTATCAGTATGGGCTTTCCTAATAGCAGCTACCTCTCAATCCCTCTCCAATGTAACACTCTGTAGCTCAGCCCAGACCTAGTCCCTCTTCATTATATAAGTCTGTCCCTCGGCCTACACCTAATCATGCTGAACCATGACACTGTGAAGTTGGCTCTATACCTGGCCTAAGGCACCCACTAGATGAGCACCCTGCAACGCCAACTATGTAATCTGGCCCTTCCATTCTGCAATACCATTTTCCTATGTAACCCAAGACCTAGCTTTGTCTCTCTCAACAGATAAAACCTGTACCTATGCTCTAGCCTGATCTCTCTCTGTGGCCACCTGGAGTTGTACCACTATCGTGGCCTGTAACTACTATTGTAATGTAGCAAGATTTCCATCATCACCACCCCCTGGAGCCTGAGGAGGTGGGGCCCTACTGTGGTAGAACATGTGCTGTTAATGGGGCATATATGCCCATTGGAAAGCCTACTAGAGGTAGACTAAACATGGCTGGGGCCTTGATGTACCTGTCTGGGTCTAGGCCTAGTAACCTTTACCTATGGCTATATAGCCCTACCTTTAACTCTGATGTTGCGCATCGAGACCACCCTCGTCATCTGAATCATCGTCGTCAGTGTCACCCCTAGCACCATCATCATCACTAGGAGGCCCCACTGGGGGAGCTCTCACGCCTACCTCATATGCTACCCTCAAAATAGTCAGTCTATAAGGAATCACGCCATGATACCAAGACATGTACTCTAGGTGTACAACCTGGATCCTGCAAACCTTCCTCAAGGGTACCCGCATCATGGGTACCACATGTGGATGCAATTTGACCCATGCTCTGTCAAATGCTATTTATGGCCCTATGTCAAAGTACTCACGTGCCCTCCACGTACATACCACATATCTAGGCCTAGGAACATCATGGGTGATGCCAAAATGTCTATTGACATCTTTCCACTTTTTAGATCTCTTACATATAGCTGCGGCTACCCATAATAAAGTGCTCCACTATCACCTATAGAAAAGCTCTAGACCATCCTTTGGCCACTGGAAGTGTCTGTATGGCCCTCCATACAATGGCCTCCTGCTATAACTCATCGAGCTCTCGACGATAATGATAAGTCTTCATCCATGTAAGGGCCGAACATCATCCCCAACTGGGACCCAACCAATAGCAGATGGCTCCTCTAGAGCCCAAACTCTCAAAACATGTCTAATGGGTGTCCCGATCGCGATATGGTCCCATGACTCATATACATAAGTAACCTGGCCAGGCCTACTGTCTTTTGAAGGTATTATGCAATGAAGATGTAAATCCTAGTAGTGGGTGTGCCAAAATGCACTGATCCCAGTAGTAGGCTCTTCCTCTGTATCAGTCCAAGAATGAACTCCAAGTAGTCCAAGTGGGAATGAAGCACCGGTCATGTCAAGGAGTAAAACTTTGTTGACAAAGGCCATCATGTAAACCACGACGCGATCTAAATATAATGTCCTCAATGCAACGTGACAAATCACACTATCATCCCACAACGAGGTATCGTCAAGGACCCTGAACAAGTATGTGCTATGCATCCCTCCATTATTGCTATCATGTCACTCACATACTGAATGGGTTGGCCTATGATAGGAATAGCACATGATGCATCAAGAAATCCTCCAGAGGTAATGATAATCTCCCTTCTAGGTAGCTGAAAGCACTGGATCTCACTGTGCCATCTCTCTGCTATGGCCGTATGAGAAGGCCATGATCCAATTTGATGTGGGGCATGTCGGCCATGTAGGCCAACCCTGTGACATAGATGAGATAGTATCTAGTATCCTCCTATCTCCATCTTCGAACTGTACACTTCTATCATCACAAGTCGACCGTATCTCTCATTGCGTATGAAGTACGGTTAGTCTACGCTACAAGATCAAAAACAAGTGTTAGGAACTTATCTAACTTACTAGCTATTTTTTTAAGGAAAAATGGTTCGCTAAGTCATCTAACTTACTGATTTCCCTTTTCCTGTAGGATTTTCTAAAGTCTATTTTCCTCTATAATTTTTCTATTTTACTAGTAAAGACCTGTTTAACCCCTTTCATTCAGACACTTGCGCGCCCCTTTCAATGCACATGCGCACCTTCCTCGACACCTACGCGCCCCTGCCATTTCATCTTTTTTTCACATAGGCTACACATGACGCCGACGTGCCTAGTGTAAACACTTTTACAGTGCCCATCCCAACGTACACATGAGTGTACATTTGTCCCTAACAAACGTCCCAGTATTTTTCCCCTTCGGTGCCTATGAAACCAGTTCAACTCGTGCACACACGTGTCTACTTTCGTCCCCCTCCTGATGGATATGCGTGTGCATATTCCCACCTTTCGACGAATGCGTGAGCATGTACCCATTTTTCCAACAGATATACGCGTACACGTACCCGTCTTTCTCTAACACATGCACATGCACATACAGTGTTGAGACTGACATATGCGCGTGTGTGCATGCATGCGTTTTCCTAACTACCCTACCCTAGAAGCGACCTAGAAAGCATTAAATGTGAAATTTGAAAGAGGAGGGAAAGGCCACTCATGAAGGGTCCATCCACTGGGTCCTCATTGGTACTCCCCAGATGTGGTCTGCTCACCTCCACATCGTCGGTATCCTCTACATCGTACTCTAGGATCTCTTGCTAACACTCTAGTAGTAAAATTTGGTAAGAGCTCGGGTATAAATGAATTGGTCGTGATTATTTTTACCCCCCCTGATTGGGTATAATAACCCATCGCGATGTCCCTGGAGCATGTTTTCTCTGTTGTGATCATTCTAACCTTCTTCTACCCGCCATGATAATTATTTTTGTATTAAAAATGATTATTTTTGTTAATTTTCGTATGCTGGGGCACTTTGTGCTACCCTTGCGGACACTTCCTCTTGGCACTGGAACTGTTTACAAACCTTTCAAGTGCATTTCTTCTTATTTTATTCCTCTATTTTCATCTATCTCTGTCTCCCATCGTGATAATTAATTATTTAAAAATAATTATTATCACCCCGTCTTTCTGCTCCATGGGGACACCTTTCTGGCTCTTTTGTAAGCCTTGCCTTCCCCCATTCACCTTTGCGCGTAGTTTTTAGAAGATCTTTAATCTTTTAAATTCTTCTGACCGATCAAAAAATTTAAAAATTGTAAAATTTATTCAGAAAAATAAAAAAATAGTATAAAACTTTAAAAAATGAACTAAAATCGGTAACCATCTCATTTTTCGGCTAAAATCTGTGTCTCTTGCATGGACAATCATCCCGTATCCTATTGACATTTTTCACATGTTTTAAAAAAATGACTCATGGATCATCTTGATCTACAACCACTTACAAAGGCTCACTACTTACTTCGTCTATACTCTGGGGCACTATCAGTTTCCTGGTACTATTTTCATCATTGTACATGTAGCTTTTCCATCGGACCCAAGTGTCCTCCATCATTTTCCCTTGCATGTGCATATTGTTTTGGGGCATCATTCTTACCCTTTTCATTTATCAGAACATTTGGGATTTCAACTTGATAAAACAATGATTTTTGTAACTTTCTTTAATGTTGTTGGTTTAAGTGTGTGTCATTGTACTTATTTCCATGTTACATGAGTTTGTTTACTTCTCGTATTGCATTACATGTCTGTATGTTGCATGGAGTTGGCATTTTTAGCAATGGGTAGTTGCTTTGTATCTTGGATTTTTCATGTCATTGTACACTTCTGTTGTATGCTCACATTTTTAATAAGGACTCGATGATGAGGTCTCTAAGCCAAATGATGATTTAAATATTGAATACAATTGATTTGTGGATAGCTCAATATCTCTTCTCTTGTTTCTCATCTTATTCTCTTCGCACTTCCCTTCC
The DNA here is from genome assembly GCA_019776745.2 of Taxus chinensis. NCBI lineage: Eukaryota > Viridiplantae > Streptophyta > Pinopsida > Cupressales > Taxaceae > Taxus > Taxus chinensis. The sequence continues at coordinate 117,613 of JAHRHJ020003776.1, forward strand.
CTCTTTCTTATTTCTCTTTTTTGATCATCGATCGCATTATTCTTCTATCACCCACATCGACACTCGAGGGGGCATCCTCCATCCTAATAATTTTTCTATTCTATCCCTTAAAAAAAAATTATTCTCGTTTGTATTTGTCTACTTTCTTCAAAGTGATGTAGCTTACATCACCTCAAAAGAGGGGGAAAATGTACACACCTATAGTTTGGCCAATACACTATTATGACTAATATTGCACTAGTTGTGCTTCTCCCTGCAAACTGATGAAACACTGCTAGTTCGAACCTATCTAACTTTCTTCCTATGACATCCTATTAATTGGTCGTTTTTCCTCTTGTAAACCATTTTAACAAGCTAGTAAACGTGCTCATGTTATAACTACATTGGCATCATATTTCCTTATAATTCACTTCTACCACCTTCCTAGCCTATCAATCCATTCCATTAGATTGATCTGACCCCTCAAAACTCTCTCCAAACCCTATTTATCTTCTAAACAGGGTTAACTAACCTTAAACATGGTTCAGCCCTTCCTAAACCTAGTCAAAGTAAGCTTTGACTTGCTTAAAGTGGTTTTTGGAATTTAGTGTTTGTCCCACATGTACCCAAATCTCCCATTTTCCCAAATGGAAAACTATAGATAGGGCTAGACAACCTCTCTCATTTTCAAGAAATTCCTCCCTTCTTCCTAAGCACAAATTATAGTATTTTGGATCTAGGTTCTAGATTTCATATATAGTTTAGATATTGGGCTATTTAATTCATTTTTTGTATTGTCTAATCCAATTTGTAGAGTAAAAGAGAAGAACCATTGGCTTAAAAGCATTTCATGGTGAGATCTCTTTCTCTTAATCACTAAAACTGATTGCATAGGACTTATTAGGTTCATTATTTCAAGCTTTCAAAGAATAGTGGTAGTTTTAATTAGTTTAATTTGATTGTTTGCTTCATATAATGTATGCTAATTAGAAAACACTTGCTCATTTTCTTATCGGATGGTCCACTGATCAATAGTTTAAAGCCTTTGGGGATTATTTAGGAATTCTTACCCCAAACTTATGGTTTTTACAACTTCTCTTTGAACAAAAATAGAATGGTCGCAAGTGTGAAGAATTAAGAGGTTCCACTTTTTGTTTAATAGCAACAGATGCCAAAATATAGGCTCGTGACCCATAGTTATGTGTAATAATGTATGGTCTAGTCTAGTTGGGTGAAAACTTTCCACATTGGATCCTTTCTAGAGTAGTGATGTTCTGATTTTATTTGAGGATGAGTTCACCAGCGTTAAATTCATTTTATTTGAAGTACTTATTATAATCATACTTGATGCATTCTTTATAATCATGATGGTGATCAAGAGCGAGGAGGTGACGCTACTCTAGCAATTGGAGATTTCATAGATGCTCTTGAAGGTAATCTTCATCAAATATGAAGCTGTGAAGAGACATGCACAAGGATGGAATTTCAAATTCTAGAGGAAGGAAAGGTTCAAAGCCATAAATGAGAAAAAATGGGGTAGATTCTATGGAAGTGCATATGCTAATATGATAATCCCACAGAGAGAAGGGGATATGAATATGCTAATTACGAATGGAATGGTCAATGGTATTTGTAATAATGCTTGAAATGGTTTTATTAGTTTCTTCAGATTTTTCATTAGCTTGAGTATAATATGGTGAAGAATAATTAAGTTGGATATTGAATGAGTCAAAAACTTGCTTGATATCTTTGTTTTTAAAGGAATTTCTGTTTTCCGTGATGAGTTTGTGATGGAGGAACGCCAAAGCAGAAAATGATGTGTTGGTAGATAAAGTTAATGATTGGACCAAATATTTTGAAGTGAGGGAAATTGATTCCACCGACTTATTGAAATATTTGGTTATAGTGATGATGGAGTGATGTTGTTGTGATTAGGGATTGATGAGATGAATGAGATCAAGAGCCCATTGTGAAAAGGGCCAAATTTCCTAAGGTGGATGCAAATATTTCTTAGGAATGTGAATAAGATTAAAATGTTTTAGACATTTTTCACATTTGTTAACATACTCACAACACTCATGATACAGGGCTAGACAATAATAGTCAAGATGAAGAATGCACTTAACAATAGCTAAGCCACTAAATTTTCCACCCTAAATACCATCACAGACATCCTAGATAACATGAGAAGATTCATCGGATTTAAGAAATCGAAGAAGAATATTGTTAATTCCATTCTTATAAAGGATTCCGCCAAGTATAACATAGCGGTTAGCTTGTTCAAGGAAATACCTCCTATAATTCTTCGATATATTAGGAAGAATGATGGATTTGGATAAATAATCTAAGATTTATAAGTACAAAAGATATGAATAACTGGATTCAATGAGATTAACACAAGGTAGGTCATGGAATGGTCGATCACTATGATGAATGATAACATAAAGTTTATATTCTTCTGTGGTCCATGGGATGAGAGTTACAAGGGATACCATCGTATCTTCGAAACGATTGGACAACCGAGGAATGACTTATATAGTATAAGAATTAAAGGCCTCGAGGAACAGATGAAAAATGTCTCGATATTTTTGAAGAGTGTCATTTTTACATTGATACTTACTTGTGACTTGTTTGATGATAATTTTAGAATCCCCATATATGTCAAGAACATGAACCCTAGAAAGAGAGAGTTTCCAAGACCTAAGATAAGAGTTTCATATTTTGCCATATTATTCATGCACTCAAAATTGAGCTTTTTTGTGAGGGGAAGAGGATCATCCCTAGGAGGAAATATAATGACTCAAGTACCACATCCTTTCTGACATTTAGAACCGTTGAAGAAGAGAGTAATTTTAAGGGTTTGATACTCAAGATGAAAGTGATTAATAGATTCTTCTAGGAACTACTCATGAGCTATATGCAAATGAGGAAGAGGGGATTATGATAACTGGTTTGTAATATCTTGGCCCTTAATGTATTTTTGACAAATAAACTTGAAGTAAAACTCAATCATGAGCATAATCCATCGAGTAATACAATTTGTGTGATATAGTATATAATGCATCGTATTAAGAAGGTGAAATATAGTACTGACATAAGTCTTATGATTAATAAGATAGTGTCATTGATTATATGTGGAAAATAATAGAGCGCAACACAACTTTTCATCTTCATTGTTGTTATTCTTCTAGTCATGGCTTATTTGACTAATGTATTAAATGGCCTTCTCAAGACCTTAATCATCACGATGTGCTAACATCACCCCTAGAGCGTGATCAGTAACAGAGATGTATAGATAAAAGGGATCACCCTTGCACAAAGGTGTAAACACTGGTATAGATAAGAGATATTGTTTAATATCATCAAAATACTTGTAGAAATTATGATCCTAATTGAAGTCTATGTTTTTACGAAAAAGATGATGAAAGGGTTGGCAACGATCTAAAAGTTGTGAAATGAAGAGATGGACCAATTGGAGTTGACCTTGAAGACAATTTTTTTTATTAAGATTGGAAGGGGGAGGCATTTTGATGATTGATTTTATTTTTTTAAGGTCATCTTCAGTACCCATAATACACAAAACAAAGCCAAGGAGCTTTCTAATTAATACTCCAAACACACACTTGGTTGGATTGAGATGAAATCATAAGCGATTAAGGTGCTCGAAAAGGAATTTAAGAATGGAAATATGTTTGTGGAAATATTTATATTTAATATTAATGTCATCAACATAATCTTCTATGGTTTTGTGGATGAGATCATGGAACATGTAAGTCATGTCCTATTGATAAGTAGCTCCAACATTTTTTAAACCAAAGGGCATGATGTGGTAGCAAACGGACCCACAAGGGGTGATGAAGGAATTATTTTTTTGGTATTTTGGGGTGATAATAATATCATTATAAAAAACCTATCCATAACAGAAAGCATCTCATGACCTGCGGTAAGATCCACAAGTTAATCAATGTTAGGAAGAGGAAAGTGATCTTTAGGGAAAGGGAGATTGAGATATTGAAATTTGGTATATATACAAAGTTCACAAAATGCTTTAGCGATAGGTATGATATTAGAAACCCATTGGGGATAGTAAATGGGGATGATGAAATTGGTAGAAATTAGATGTTGCAACTCCTCTATGACAAGGAGGGAAACTCGAGCGTGTATGTGGCAAATATTTTACTTAACCAATTTTATGTTGGGAATGGTGACAATATTGTGAATGAAGATGGAAGGGTCAATACTTAGAATTTATGAATATGACCATGCAGGCTATGATGAGAGAGGATGCGGTGAAGGACTCAAGATTTTATGGATTAATGGATTGACCTATTTTAAGGATGTGCAGATGTTTGGGATACCTAATATTGATGTCGATGGTCAATTTATTGAGAAGAGTGGATGTGTCAGCTGGTAAGTTATTATGAATATAAGAATCCTCTACCCCCATATGGTAAAGAATGGTCTCATCATCAGCACACTAAATAATGTCGATGGCAGAAGATTCTTATTCTATCATCTCTTCATTGGAGAGGGGAAGGGATATAGTTTGATTATTAGAGTTATACGTGAGCAGTCCCAAGGTGATGGTGGAGACTAAAAAAACAAAGAGGAAATAGACACATTGTTATCCGTATCCATATAATCATGGGATGTAGAAGATGGAGAAGGCATGTCCATGCACATCTTGTATAGTGAAATGGGGTGTCACGTCCCAAACTTTTACAACCAAAATCGATACAATTTTTTTTCGTTGCAATACGATACCAAAACAAATCATATCTTGCTACATGTACTATAACGTTGCAAACTTTTGTAGGATTAAAAATTGTTTAGTACCTATAATATAAGTAGTATAATTCATGTTAGGTTTTATCCCATCTTCAAGATATCTTGAGGTATAAATGTTTTATTATCCTGGTTTCAACCTTGGAGTTCATTATGTTATTCATGCTAATTTTCATACTAAACTAACATTGGAACAACTTATTATTTCGTGATTAATAATCCTACAATATTATATCGCATTCTAAGTACTGTAATAGATCATGATAATTTTACAATAATAATATAATATATGTTATATTAATACTATATATAAGTTCGATGCATTTTTATAATATTACAAATATTATTTATATTAATATCCTCTTAGTGACCATGATATGAACTATACCCCATTCCCCATTATATTATAAGAAGACTCCATTTAATACTAACTATATTATAATTTGTATAACTATTATTATATATGTTACTTATAGCATATAAAAATAATCAAAAATACACATAATAATAATACATGTTGCCATGGTGACCCTTGTTGAAGTCATCTAGGATTTCAATGTGGTTGATATCCAATCCTCCGATGTTTTTTGTGACATGTTTACTTGAAAAACACATAACACCTCCTTCGGCCTCATGGTAGCATCAAACCATCCAAAATAATATAAAAGACAACTTCCAAAATCATCTATAAATGAATCAAAACATCATATAATAAAGTAATGATATTATTACAATTTCATCAATAACCATATGATCACAAGATTAGTTCAATTTTCTAGGTCTACTCAATATGACAAAATATCACATGTATGAAGAACATATATATAACCATATCAATTAGTGTATCAAAATTAGTATAAAATGTCTCTAATAATTCACATGCATCATATATGAATCAAAGTCAACAATAGTCCATGATCTCTAATGTCTAACATCATGCCAAATCAAAAGCTACAATAATATGCATGAGTGAAATCAACATTATCATAATCAATATCAAAAAGATGTTGAAGGGAAGTTGGCACTACACTAGAAGGGGTGATAATAGTTCTCCACAGTCTAGCAAAATGCATTGACAATAATGTTTCATACACACACAATGATAATGAACCCCTTCAGAGCATAAGAAAGACACAATATATTTGCATGATATTGAAGAGGTAAGAGGAATACAAACAAACACATCAAGGAAAGATACATCCACAAACTTGTATTTCTTGCTTCATTCATATGCACAGTTCAATCCATTACAAGATAAGGGCCTCGATCACCATGCAAGGAGTCCACTACAATGGCCTATAGCACATTGGCTTTACAAAACAATTTTTGACAGAGTTTTTCTACACAAAACTATCCCCCTTTACAATGAGCCCAACACTCCAATTTATATAAATATGAGAAGAGAGAGGGGGGGGAAATGAAAGTCAAGAAATAAGTTCTTCAACCACTTGAAAGAGGCAGTAAATGAAGTGAAATGATGTTATGTTTCTTAAAAAATTTCCCCCATACTATCCCATAACTTCCAGCAGTGATAAATGTCAATCAATGCCTCATTGAATGCATCCCAACTACCAAATAAACTTTTTTTTGAACCTAGGCACGATTTCTAAAAAATATCCATCAATCCTTCATAAAATTATGAATTTATTTAATTATGTACCTTGGTATTGGAACCACAATTCCAATAGCACCAATTTTGTGCATTTTTTTTAGAATTACAAAAGATATGGCATTTTGAGCGTAGACAATTGTTTGGGGTATGCCAAGTATTTATGTCATTTGACGGGACTGGGTATTGAATTGAATATATTTGAAGATTTTTCTTTTATTTCAAAAAATATATTTTTTTTCTCTGGCGTAGAGGACATTGTGCCCATTCCAGAAATTCAAATTTCATGAAAATCAGAGCTCGGGGTCAAACGTTATGGTCATTTGAAGTTCGGGGCTTTGGAGTTGACTTTCTTTTGGATTACATCTATTGCGGGTTTTTCAGGTCCTCGTATCCTAGCTGTCTCGTACTAAAAATATTTTGTCTCCCGATTTGAGATTTCTTTTCCCTGTGTGTCTACTGTTGACTGCGCCAGATGGGTCATTGACAGTCGTCTTCTCTATATCTAACCGCAACACTTAGCTCATTGGCATTTCAACCTTTTCAGATTTTTGGGTCCTGCGCGTCCCAATGTCCTAACTGTACCACGCACCACATGGGACATGAACTTCCACCTTTTCCTCAATGAACAAGATGTGGTGATTTTAGTTCTGTGGGTCCTATAATTTGAAACCCCCTACATGACCTGATGCCTCCCCAAACTCTTATGGCACCCCATAACAAGTAAGAAATGCAAGCTATTTCTTTTACAAGGTGGAACGCAATCCCAAACTCCCTCCACAATAAAACTTATACCTCCCTAAAACTCTTATTCCTCCCCACAAGAGATTCCCATAGTCTTCTCCTACACCATACCTAGGCAATCTACCCAACCAGCTAATAAGCATACCAAGACATTCAAAACATTCACATATGCACAAATAAAAGAAGAACATTTTTAAGATCTAAGCTCCTAAATGGTAGAGCTTAATCAAAATTTAACATAGAAATATTTCTCTAATCCAAACTTTCCAAAAGCTCTAACAATCCACAAGCTTAAACAATCTCTAACTCTCTCCAAAATTGCAAGAGCTCAAAACCCAATGAAGTAACCCCAAAACAAGCCAAGGAATTCTAATAAATAGAAGAGGGAGAGAGGAGGATGAGGTGGATCCATGTAAGATGCCACATCACAAATCCTTCAACTCCACCTCACAAGTCAACTTCAATCTCCAAGGCACAATAAATAAGTGGGTGAATAAAATGATAGTTTTACTTACAAACTCAATCCAAGCCCACACCCCTTAAGGACCAAAATTAAATATATGTAAGAAAGTGAAATAAAACTTACAACTTGACTTCCAAAAATACATCATAAGGTCTAATCTTGACTCCCCAACCATAGGTAAGGTTGGTGTACAAATTTAAGAGGTGTGGGACAAGTTTAACTTGTCCCACAAGCCTCCAAAATCAACCCCTAAGGACAGATCCGAATTTCAAAAGGAAGGGTGGAGTGTTTCACACTCAAATTACTTACACATCACTTACAACACTTAATCCAAGACCCATCAACTCTAATAAATACATTATTTTGACCCATTTTAATTAATTTACTTAGCAACATGATTACTCACAATTCTAGACACAATTAATTAAATAAATAATAAAGGGGAAACACATCACTTAAATAAACACATACTAAAATTAAACAAGGGAACTAAATAAAACAATACACATAACCCCTTGGTCACATTCGAAGGTGACCCCCCCCATGAGAACCCCTAGCAATAATACAAACATACACAAAACAAATACATGTTACCATGGTGACCCTTGTTGAATTCATCTAGAATTCCAGTGTGGTTGGTCTCCAATCCCCCAATTTTTGTTGTGACATGTTTACCTGTAAAATACAAATACCTCCTTTGGCCTCGTGGCCGCATCAGAACATCCAAAATAAATATAAAATATAACTTCCAAAATCATCTATATATGAATCACAACATCATCTAGGCAAGTAACAATATCATTTACAATTTCATCAATCACCATATGATCACAAGATTAGTTCAATTTTCTAGGTTTACCTGATATGAGAAAATATCACATGTATGAAAAACACATATATATAACCATGCCAAGCAGTGTATCAACATCAATATAAAGTGTCTCCAATAATCCACATGCATCATATATGAATTGAAAACAACAATAGTCCATACTCTAACATATAACATCATGCTAAAATAAAGTCACAATAATGTCCATAATATAGTCAACAATATCATGATCAGTATCAAAAGGTGTCGAAGGGAAGTGGGCACTACATCCCCCTCCCCTTAGACTCGACTTCCTCCTAGAAGTCACTGGAACAGATGTGGAAACTGAACTCGTAGTAAAGTAGCATCCTCCCATGTAGCCACAGTCTCATCATATCTATCCCACTACACTCAAACCTGGTCAATCTCTCTACCTCAAAGGCCTAGGGTCATGTGCTCTATAATGCGAATGGGACCCACCATCACCTACCCCTGATCCTGCACCTACAATGAGGTCCAATCCATCACATGAGAAGGATCTACAATATATCTCCTAAGTACTGAAACATGAAACACATCATGGATGCGAGACAAGCTAGGTGGAAACACTAGACGGTAGGCCAAAGGGCTGATACACTCCAAGATCTCAAAGGGACCAACGAATCTAGGAGCTAACTTAGAACCTTTTCCATAATGGATAGGGATCTTATGTGGCTTGACACAAAGGAAAACCTTCATTCCCACATAAAAACTAAGCTCAGTCCTATGTCAATTTGCATACTTCTTCTTCCTATCTTGTGCCTCCTACAGTCTCTATAGGATCATAACCACCTACTACTCCATGTCTTATAGTAAGGTTGGTCCAATAGAAACCCATGTCCTCTAACCTATCCCAACTAAGAGGTGTCTTGCACTCTCTACCATATAGTTCCTAAAAAGGAGCCATGCCTATCGAACTCTGAAAACTATTATTGTAGGAAAACTCCACCAAGTTCAGGTACTCCTCCCATCTCGACTGATGATCCATAACATACATCCAAAGCATGTCCTCTAAGATCTGATTCACCCGCTCAGTCTGTCTATCTGTCTTGGGGTGATATGTTGTGCTGAAATTGATCCTCGTCCCGAGGGCATGCTGCATGGTAGTCCAAAAATGGGAAGTATACAGAGGATCACATGGTCACAAATAATCTTTGAATCCCACAATCTAATAATATCATCTAGATATACCCATGCCACTACACTACTGTATAAGTGGTTTTCACCAGAGAAAAATGAGCCACTTTCATCAATTTATCCACAATGACCATGATGATGTCATGGTGGTATCTCAACATCGGTAGCCCAACAATGAAGTCCATGGAAATGGTGTCCCACTTCCACTCTGGTATAGCATGAGGAAAGAGAAGGCCAGCTGGATGCTGATGCTCGGCCTTCACTTTTTGGCACTCTAAACAGTGTGACACAAACTGATCCATGTCTCTACAAAGTCCCCTCCAATGATACAACTATCTCAAAGTGGCGTGCATCTTCTTCACCCTGGGATGGGCTGAATAGGGTGCATGATGTGCCTCTGTCAGAATGTTCTGCCTCAAGCCTCCGTCTCTAGGAACATAAATCTGGCCTCTATTCCTAAGAAGGCCATCTACCTCTAATGAAAAACCATCAAACTTCCCCTCAAGGGGTCTCTGAGACTTGATCTCTACTCTAGCTGCAATGTAGAAGCTATCGTGAGGAAGTTGCTGAAGAATCCTTCTCCGTAAATGTTTACCCACTGAAGTGGCCATAATCACATGTCTCTGTCTGCTGAGAGCATCTGTAACCACATTCTCCTTCCCCTTCACATGCACTATCTCCATATCATACTCATAAATTAACTCCATCCAACACCACTAACGAGCATTGAGATTGGGTTGCGTGAAGAGGTGGTGAAGACTCAAGTGATCAGTCCTGAGTGTGAATCTTCAACCAAGAAGGAAGTGTCTCCATCAAACCAAGGCGTGACCAACTACTGAAAGCTCAATATTATGAGTTGGATAATTGATCTCATAATATCTGAGTTTGCGAGACTCAAAAGAAACTACTCTTCCCTTCTGCATCAACACACCCAAAACTCCTATTTCCAAAGAAGCATGTGTGCATATGAAGAACTCACCTTGTGGATTTGACACTACAAGAATAGGTTTTTTCATGAGGAATTCCTTCAGCATCCTGACAGCCTGCTCACATCCATCTAACCAACAAAACTTATTCCCTTTTCACTGAAGGGAAGTGATGGGGTGCGCAACCCCAGAGAAGTCCTAAACAAACCTCCTGTAATAACCTACTAATCCCATGAAGCTACACACCTCTATCACAGTAGTGGGTGCTAACCAATCCATAATAGCTCTAATCTTAGAAGGATTGACTATGATACCTTCCCTAGAAATGATGTGGCCCAAATACTACACCTTTGTCTGAAATAATGCACACTTCTCCAAGTTCCTGTAAAGCTTCTACTCACTAAGACACTGAAGAACCTGGCGAAGGTACCCCTCATTCTCCTCATGCGTACGTGAGTAAATAAAAATGTCATCAAGGAATATGAGCACGAAGAGATCAAAGAAATTCCTGAACACCCCATTCATCAAACTCATAAACACTGCGGGGGGCATTAGTAAAACCAAAAGGCACCACTGTGAACTTATAGTGGTCATATCTCGTACGAAAGGTGATCTTATGAATAGCCGCCTACGTAATCCTCAGCTGATGATAACTTGACTTAAGATATATCTTCAAGAAAATTGTGGCCCCCTTCATCTGATCAAACAAATCATCTATGCGCAGAAGGGGGTAAGGATTCTTTATCGTTACTTTGTTCAACCAGTGGTAATCAATACACAACCGCAAGGATCTGTCCTTCTTCTTCACAAAAATCACCGGTGCACCCCAAGGGGATACACTAGGATGGATTAGGCCTTTCTCCAGAAGGCCCTCTAACTGTAACTTGAGCTCACAGAGCTCCAGGGTGGTCATCTGATAAGGTGCTCATGAGATAGGCTCTGCTCCCAGAACAAGATCTATGTGAAAATATATCTCACATGGGGGTGGTAACCCTGATAGCTCCCCATAGAAATAGATCTGAAAAATCTCTCAAGATGCGATGGTCATCAAGATATGGTCCACTAGACCCATCCTCTAATCATTCACTAAATGTAACCACATACATCTGATAACCTTGTCGCATACACCATTTAATCTGCATAGAGGAGATGGTGTGAATGGAAATGGGTTTCCTGACCCCTAAAATCACTTACTCAACTCCTAGATCATCTGCACAAGATATAGTTTTATGGTAACAATCCATCTAGGGCCTGTGTGCAGACAACTAGTCCATGCCCAAGATGACTCCATAAGAACCCAATAGAAGGATATGACCATCTGAGGTAGTGGTGAAAGGTCCCAAATACACTACACACTCCTTAACTAAGGAGTCTACAATGATCTTGGCTCCAAGAGCCATCCCGACTTCCCAACTAAGACCTTGCCTAACTACCACCAACCCCCATCGCTCTACTAAATATGGTGCAATAAAATAATCACAAGAAACAAAATCAAACAAAATGGAGGTAGGAATACCACTAATGCTACCTGTCATCTCAATCACGGTACTTTGATGCTCATCTTGTTGGTTCTTGACCATTGCATAGATCTGATGACTGCTCCCCATGTAACCAGCAGTAGGCTCTGAAATCTTGATCTTACCCTTATTACTATGGCTATGTGGGTAGTCTCTCCAAAAATTTCCAGTAACACCACATCCAAAACAACCTCCTAGTCCTCTCCCATGGGTAGTAACTCCCGTCGGTACTCTGGAGGTTTGTGCTATAGATCCAGATAATCTAGCTATGGACTACTGAGGTCTCTTCTGGCGAGCTCCTACTGAATGAGCTCTCAATGCACCCTATGTCCTAATGATAACCCTAGGAGGAGGTCACATACTCCAACCCCTCTGTGCATCAAATCTCTGTGGAGGTCTGTAAGGTGGGCGGGACTGTTGTTGCTACTGCTATGGTCTAAAAGATGACTGTGATGAACCCTATCCACCATGAGGAAGAGGAGATGACCGCCTTGATCTGATGTCTTGCATCTGCTAGATGTGGCTCTGAACTTGGTCTCTATCCTGTTGTGTCTTTCACTGAGTCTACTGTGCTATATAGGCCTTCTCAACAGGCCTTAGCTAATGTCTATGGACAAGAGATCCGCACCGCACCTCCAATGTCTACATTCATGCCCCGGATGAACCTATGAATAGGTACTTGCTCATGTTGCATATAATGGACATACTAGAGTAGATCCATAAATATACTCTCATACTCAACTACTATCAAATATTTCTATCGGAGGTCATGAAACTCATCTATCCTCTGTTAGATGAATCTCTATGACAAGTATCTACTCCTGAACCACTCCTCAAAGATCCCTGAGGTAACTATCTCAGAATCAACATGGAGCTTCTACTCCTCGGTCCTCCATAAGACACCATCTTTATCCCTCAGAATACGGATCACAACATGACCTTTCGTGTTGCTATAATAACGGTAGAGCTTGAAGCAACTGCTCAAGCTCACCAACCAGGCCTCTACCTGAAATCCACTAATGTCACCAGAATAATGGGATGGTAGTAGCTTCAGGATATCCCTTATATGATCTGCAAGTGTATTTCGGCAACCCCTAGGCCTCTCTGCATGCTCATCTCTAAGGCTAGGGCTATGAGACCTATCCCTGTATCTTGGAATCCGGTCTCCCTATCCCCTCTGCGGTGACTATTAGTGTAAAATCACAACACCCTAGATGTTTCTCAGATTTATAGTTTGATAATGGGCATTCAGTGTGATTTCACAACATTGAATATTTTCCCCATGTGTGGGGCCCCTCTTGTCAGGGTCCCTCTCTCCAAGGCCGCCCGATGTATGGTCAAAAGTCGTGGAGGGTTCCACATCGGCACACAGCTCGGAAAAGCTTTCCCCTTCTCTGTCCGAAGGGTCCTTTTCCCTGCGCATCCCCTCTCACATCACGGAGGCTGCTACTGCTTCACGTGATCTATCTTTGGTGGGTACCCTGATGGGCCCTAGACCCCCTTTGGAGGATATAAAAAAATGGGCTCGTTTAAAATGGAAACCATGTGGAGCGCTAGAAATAGCGGCTATGCCTAATGGTTTCATTTTATTTTCCTTCAGCTTGAAAGAAGACTTCGCTAGAGCTCTGCTAGGTGGTCCGTGGTTCTTTGGCAGGCGGGGTTTCTATCTCAGGAAATGGTCTCCTGGTTTCAACCCACACACGGAGTCCATGACCCAAGCCCCAATTTGGGTTCGCCTCCCGGGGCTCCCTCTGGAGTTCTGGCATCCGGCGGTTATTGAAGGTATTGCTCTCTCAATAGGTTCCTTAATAGCTATAGATCAAGCAACAAAAGCAAAAACTAGATTCATTCATGCTCGTTTCTGTGTTAATGCTGATATTAGTTGCCCCTTACCAAAAGATATTGAGCTTATTTCAGACTTAGGGAACTGGAAACAACCCATTGACTACGAATATATTCCTCAAGCTTGCTCATTCTGCAAAAAACTCGGTCATCGGGCCTCCGGCTGCCCATCTAAACCTCAACCAAAACCCAAGTCCCAAACCCTATCCCCAAAAACCAAAAATAAATTTATTCCCAAATCATCTTCAATTGAGATCCCGATCATCCCCACTTAAAATTCCTTCGCTCTCCTTGAGGATGGAGAAATCAACACATCTTTGGATCCAGTTTCTGAGATCACTCCCTCCTCCTTGGCTTTCCAACCCCTCTTCTCCCCTCCGCCTTCTTTGGCTCTCATCACCCCTTCCTCTCTCGGAGAGGACTTGCTCCTGGCTAACTCCTCCCCTCCCCCCTCGCCTCTGTCTGCTCCTCTTCCCTTCCCTCCCCTTCTTTCGATCCCCTCTTCCCTGGATCCCCCCACCCTGCCTCCCCTTTGCCCGCCTGTTTTGGACTCTGTACCCTCCCCCACTGGTCTCTCCTCTGATGACAGTTTCAATCATCGCTTCACTAGAAGCAGCAACAAGAAACCCAACATAGGCTTGGAAAAAGCTCGGGGCAGAATTCCGAGCAGTATCAAGCTTCAACAAGAAGCAGCCACAAATATAGCGCAAGGAACTCAAAGTACAATCCCCATGGTGGTGGGGAGTAAACACAAACCTAAGAAATGAAGATCATCTCTTGGAATATAAGAGGGCTCAACTCTCTTCAAAAGCAAAGAGTTATCAAAGATATCAAACTCCAGCACTCTCCTGATATCATAATGTTGCAGGAAACAAAACTAAAAAAGGAGGATTGCCTCCTTAAACTCTGGCCAGCAGCTTCCTTTGAATTTTCAACCTTCTACAGGGAACTCAGGGGGGCTTTGTACTTTGTGGGATCCCAGAAGTCTCAAAGGAGAATGTCTGTTCAAGCACCCCAACTTTTTATGTATTCTCTTCCAAGAAGTTGGAGCGGATTCCTCCTGGATTGCTATTAATGTATATGCTCCAAATTTGGAGACTCATCGTGGAAAACTTTGGAAAGACATCACTAATTTCATCATCACTTGTGGTAAAATCCCCACTCTAATAATGGGTGATTTTAACTGCCCTCTTTATCCTTCGGAAAAACAGGGAGGTATGCCTGCCATGCCGATTAGCATGGAGGCATTGGCCGACTTCATAAGGGAGAACTCCCTTCTGGATATGGACTTGCATGGCTCATCTTACACTTGGTCAAACCGCAGATTGGGCAGGAATCACATCCAATGCAGACTAGACAGATCTCTAGGCTCTCTGGACTGGATCTCTCTCTTTCCTGACTTCTACCTCAATTCCCTCCATAGGGCTGCCTCGGATCACAGCCCTCTTTTGTTAAGCGCCAACCACAAAATAAATGCCAAGAATCCTCCCTTCAGATTTGAGCTCGCCTGGCTTGAAAATAACCACCTGTTTCCCCATGTTGCAAACTGGTGGAATATCAATATTGAGGGCTCTAGTATGTTCAGATTTTCCAGCAAACTCAAAGAAGTTAAAAAACAACTCAAGATATGGAAGTCGAAGGTCTTCGGTAACATCAAGCTCCGCAAGCGGGAGCTAACTCATAGCTTGGCAAAAATTTCTGAACAAATTGAGGCGGTTGGAAGATTGGATCATCTTCACCAACAGGAAATCTCTCTCCTCAGTGATTACCACAACACTCTTAAAGAGGAAGAAACCTATTGGAGGCAACGTTCTCGAGCCCTTTGGCTCGAGCAAGGTGACCGTAATACCAAATTCTTCCACATCACTGCTTGTAAGCATAAAGCCAGGGACAAGATCCGTGAGTTGGTGACGTCTGATGGGAACCTGCTAACTGCTGAGAGTGATATTTCCAATGAGCTTATATCCTTCTATTCCAATCTTCTCCATGCTGATCTGGCTCCTCCGGAACAATCAATGAATGAAATGCTACAGCATATCCCACGTCTGGTTTCTCCTGAGATGAATAACAATCTGACCAAGCCTTTTTCAATGGAGGAAATTCATAAAGCAGTCTTTGCTATGAAGAGAGACAAAGCTCCGGGTCCGGATGGCTTTCCTGCCGCCTTCTTCCAAGTTTTTTGGGAAATCATCAAGCAGGATCTCTTCCAAGCAGTTAACGAATTTCAGATGAACAACAATCTGCTTAAAGAATGGAATACCACTTTTGTGGCTCTCGCCCCAAAAGTGCATAACTCTAAAGATGTGTCCAATTTTCGACCGATCAGTCTCTGTAACACGTCTTACAAGATAATCACTAAGATGTTGGCTTCCAGACTTAAACCTCTAATGCCGGACCTCATCTCTCACAATCAGAACGGCTTCATTAAAGGTCGTCTTATCCAAGGGGGTATAATTACTGTTCATGAGGCCATTCACTCGGCCTTTCTTGCGAAGTCCCCAGGAATGATCTTAAAATTGGATATGCAAAAAGCCTTTGACAGAGTCAGCTGGCCTTTCTTAATTAAGGTCATGGAAAAGTTTGGTTTCGACAACAAGTGGTGTAGCTGGGTTTTCTCGTGTATCTCGACCCCTTGCTTCTCTATTCTTATCAATGGCATTCCTGCGGGTTTCTTCAAAAGCAGCAGAGGTATCAGGCAAGGTGATCCCCTGTCACCTTTTCTGTTTGTTCTTATGGCGGACTCCCTCAGCAGAGCTTTGGTAGCGGCAAAAAATCAATCCATCATTTCTGGTATGAAAATCACCTCTAATTGTCCTTCGGCCACTCATAGCCAGTTTGCTGACGACACCTTACTGCTGAGTTTAGCCTCTGTTATTGAAGCCCGGGCTATTATGGAGATCCTCTCTCTCTATCAATCTGCTTCTCAGCAAACTGTCAACTTCAACAAGAGCAGCATCTCCTTCATCAATACGCCTCCTAGGATTCAGAGAAAAATTGCTGATATTTTTGGTTGTATTATTATGGATCTTCCCGCCTCTTATCTCGGCATCCCCCTCTTCCATGGAAAGCAATCAAAAAATCTATGGAATCCTGTCATTGAAAGGTATCAGAAAAATCTGGCCGCTTGGAAAGGTGCGCTGCTCAGTCAGGCTGGCAAGCTCCAACTGGTGAAAGCCACTCTTCAAAACCTCCCTACTTACTTCATGTCCCTGCTTAAGATCCCCAGTTCTGTGAGGGAGGTTGTGGAAAAAATTCAAAGGAACTTCCTCTGGTCTGGTACTGAAGATAAGAAAAGGATCCATCTTGTGGCTTGGAAAGAGGTGTGTAAGCCAACCCCTCATGGTGGGCTCGGTCTTCGAAAAATGAATGAAATGAATGGGGCCCTTCTGGCCAAACTTGCTTGGGAAGTGGCTAAGGGTGACTCCGGTTGGGCCCATCTGCTCAGAGCTAAATATTTAGCTAATCATGAAGATCTGCTTACTTCCATTCCTATTAGAGGCTCAGCCATATGGAACTCTATTAGTAGCTCTCTCCCCATTATTCGTGCTGGCACCAAATGGAGATTTGGGAATGGTAGGCTTATAGATTTCTGGAGGGATCTATGGATAGGGGAAGAACCCCTTGATCTCAATCCTACTTGGGACCCCATTAAGAGAAGTATCATCAATAAACATGGTAGATTAGCTTCGGGCTACTGGAAGGTTGTAAACTCCATTCCCTCATGGGATATTAAGGAATGGGATGATATCAGCGAGCTGCAGAGAAACCTGCTGGCTTCTCTCAAAGTGATTCTCTCTTCCATCTACATCCCTTTCACCCAAAATGAGGACGAGATTATTTGGCCCCTCTCCCCGTCGGGCTCATTCTCCGTTAAGGCAGCTTATCTCTCGTTGCATAGTGCTGACCATGGCCCTCCCCTTTCCAAAGTTTGGCCTAATGAGATCACCCCCAAAGTTGGCTTTTTCTCTTGGCTCTCCTCTAAGAATGCTTTCCTCTCTGGTGAGAATTTGAAAAGGAGGGGTTTCTCCCTCCCCTCTAAATGTGTGTTATGTGCTAATGATGCGGAGTCCTCTGCACATCTTTTGATCCATTGCTCCTTCTCGCAAGTTATTTGGCAGTGGCTTTTTTCAAGGTTGGGAGTTCATTGGATCTTTCCGGGTTCCATCCAGGACACCCTATCTCAATGGAGCTCTCCTTTTACTCATCTGATTCTTAAATTGGCCTGGAATCTGCTCCTACCGCACGGATTATGAGGCATCTGGAAAGAAAGAAACAGAAGAATATTCAAAGAAAAAATCCTTGATCCTTGTCAAGTGGCTATTCAGATTGCTCTGGCCCTCCAAGAAAATATCAACCTGACCACGTGGACCAAATATCAGCAAAAAATTCAAATCTGCAACTCCCTGGAGTGGCAGAAGTTATTATCCATTCAATATAAGAGCACACACTCTGATAGGGATTTAGTCCGCTGGACTCCCCCTCCTAGGGGCTGGAAAAAACTCAACACTGATGGAGCCTCGAAGGGAAATCCTGGTAATTCTGGAGGTGGGGTCATCCTTCGGTGCTCTTCGGGATATATTGTTGCTGCCTCTGCTCATAATTTCAATTTTGGCTCCAACCATCGTGCGGAAGCTTTGGCGATCCTCAAAGGCCTTGAGATGGCCATCAATTTGGGTGATGATCCCCTTCAAGTTGAAAGTGACTCCCTCAACATCATCAAACTCCTTCAGTCTAATGATCCTGGTCATTGGTCGATTAGTAACATCATTGCTGATATCAGAATCATGCAAAGATCTTTCCGTCGTATCCAGTTCCAGTATGTTCTACGGGAGGGAAATAAAGCGGCCGACCTCCTTGCTAATATTGGTGTCGTCATTGAAAATCAGCAAAGCTGGACTGATAATTTCCCGAAGGACCTCTACCAAATCGCTCAAAATGATATTTCCCATTGCTAACTGGTGGAAAAAAGGGCTGACTCGGGTCTCGGTTATCTCGCTATGGCCTTCTCTTTCGGCGGCGGCAATTATGACGAAGTATATGGATTTGACTCTTTTTGAGGGGCAATTGATTAAGGTGCCTTGTATTGATGCGAGGAATCTCCGCACGTATGAGCATTTTAGCCACATTAATCATCTGAGGAGGTGGCGAAAGGGCAATGATAACTTGGCCGGCAGCTTTCCGGACCTGTTTAAGCAGGTTTTGCCCTCTACACTCTCACTTCTGAATCTTTTCAAGCTTTCTTCCCATGGGGGGTCAATTGAAGCGCCTTGAGCCCGACAACTGTGAGTCTTTTAAGAATGATGGAGAGGTTTGGAACATATTGATGGAGAATGGTATAGCCACCTTCCTGGAAAAAATGGCGGGTCATTCGGCGCTGGTTTCTTATGCGGTCACGGCTTCCTGGACGAAGGGTCGGGTCCAAGTCGGCAACACTCGCTTCTCCATCTCCACGAATGCCATTGCTGATGCCACCGGCCTCCCTGCTGCAGGTGACATATACTACAAACATTCGCTGCATGCGGAAATTCAGGATTTCAATGCCCCTGGTGACAGGCCGGTTAAATATCTTTCTGGTTACTCCCGGAATTCCCTGCCTTCTCCTTGGGACAGAGTTGCGGAAGTCATTATGCGCTATTTTACTATCGATGGTAGATACAGACTGGTTTTTGGTCCTCATCTTTTCATTCTTTCCCATCTTCGATGGGGGAAGAAGATCAATCTGGCGGCCTTCTTGTTTCAGTCTCTTGAACATTCGGTGCAGCTTGCTCGGGAGGGCGAGGGCGTCATTCTTCACCAGGGGTTGCTTTACCTGCTTTTCTCTGTCGCTGCTTCTCACGCCGACCTCCTTTGCTTTCCTCCCAAATTGGGTCGTCACCGCCATTCCCCCTCTTCTTCTCCTCATCCCCACTCCTCTTCCCTCCGCTCCTTGAGGTGTCGTCGTTGGCTGATTCTCTCCTCCGGTTCGGATTCTGACGTGGCTATTCTGAGTCCCCCTCGCGCCGTTTCCATCTCCCCTGCCACCCTGTCTTTCCCTACCCCCCCTTGCTTTTTCTTGGAAGGCACTGATGCCTGTGGTCGAGCTCCTTCCCCTGTTTCCAGCCCCGACTTCTCTCAGGCTGCTGCTCTCTTGGGCCTGGCTCAGCTGTACCCTGACTCCCCGGATCCGGAGCAGCTTGATATCAATCAACCGGATGTGGAGCCCATCTCTCAGTCTGTTGGTTCTAAGGCTATCTTCGATGAAAAAATTCTTGCTGCTGACTCTCTTCACTCCCCTCCTTTGATGGAGTCGAATCCTGCTGATTCCGAGGCTGCTGACGCAAATAGAGACAATAGCAGAGCTGACATGGTTTCCTCTATTCTGAGCAAGCTCCAGCGCGCCTTCAAAGCTCTGAAAGCTTGGGAGGCTTTCACGGATTCCACCAGGACGGCCATTGCGGATGACTGTGCGGAGCTTATCAAGCTGGCTGATCTTCTTGCTAAAGACTCAGGCTCTCCTAGAGCTAAGAACGTTGTTTCTGAGCTGAAAAAGCTCCTTTGATGTATCTTTTCCTTTCTTTGTTGTTTTTTCGTGAATACAATGGAAGTAAGAAAGGGGCTGGAAATCACCCACATGCTTATTTTATTGCTCCACAGAGTTGATACAAAGCATTACAATGGCCAAAAGTCATAAATTTGCATTTACAGATCTATGGAAGGTTTGAAAACTCCACAAACTCACTGCAGAACAGAGAGAAAGGGAGATACAGAGAAAAAATGTCCAACCATTACAAAGAATGAATCCTTTCCATTTATAGCTGAAGCAAGAGAGAGAAAATAGAAGGGGAAGCAAATCTGATCTTTTCCTCAACCACCAGCCATTAATCTCTTTCAAATCGGCCTGCAAAATCATTAAATTGATTTTTCCTTTTTCACCTGCGTGCTGGAGAAGCAAAAATGGAAAATGGAATAAAAATGATGTCTTCGAAGCAATCTGATCTTGCATTCAAGGCATGAGAAGACATTCTAGGGTTTTCCCCATCAAATCGAGTTGATTCTCCATCCTTGGCATGCTGGAGAAGAAAACCATGGCGGCTCGAGCAAAAAATGACTTGTTCAAAGCAATCTGATCTTGCATTCAAAGTGTGAAAGATGTTTTTCACATTTTCTCCATTGAAATCCACAAAACATGATGTTTTTATGCCTTCAATGCATAGAGGGGATCGAGATCTTTCCAAAAAATCTAATTTCATCCAAATCTGATCTTGGAATCGAAAGATATGCCCTCTGTAAATTTTTAGGTGAAACAAGGCAAATTTAGGTCAAAAATCGGGTCGGCGGGCCGAAATCTGCATTTTCCCCCTTTTTTGCAAATTTGGAAAAATTCCAAAAAATTCTCCATGGCCCACAGCTCTGAGGACATGTGGCACTCTCTGATTGGATGGGGGGTCCAAACCAACATTTTCTCCTTTTAGCCTGCAAGGGAAAATTTTCCCAAGGCCTTCCACCGGTGAAATCCCCACCACTGATGTGGACACGTGGCACCTCTGATTGGCTGTGGAAATGTGGCTCATTTCTTCCTTTTGTGTTTTTGCAACTTTTGGCAAAATTTCCAAAATCTCTCCGATGCCCGCTCTCCGCCGATGAGTGGACACGTGGCACCTTCCTATTGATTGATGGGATCGGGGCTCATTTCTAAATTTTCCTTTAAACCTTTTTGGCCAAAAGGGAAAAAAACTTATCTTTCTTCCGACCCCGCCACCGATGAGTAGACATGTGGCACCTTTTGATTGGTCGGGGGGATTTGCTTCTATTTTTTCCTTTGAGAATTTTTGGCAAAAAAGCCAAAAACTTAAACCTTCTGGCCACCCGCTGCTCTACCTTGACACGTGGCATCTTCTAATTGGGTGCGGGCCTTAAAACTTTTTCTTTTCCTTACGGGCATTTGGGCCAAAATTTGACCTTAGATTTTTTCCCAAAAATGGCTAAGTGCCAAAAACTTCTCCACGGGCCCGCTTGTGCGTTGCTCCTTGGCCACGTGTCACCTTCTGATTTGATGTGGGGATGTGGCCGAATTCACACTCTTAAATTTATTAGAAAAGAGAGGGAAAAATTCCTAACTTTCTTCCATTGATGACGTGTCACTCTCTGATTGGAGCGGAACCTTGACCATTTTCCTTCCACTTTCCTTTGTCGGATCCGCGGGCCGATTTTTGACTTTAACGTTTTTTTGCTCAAAAAAGCTAAGTGCCAAAATTTTCTCCTTGACCCCGCGAGTGCACTTCATTCCTTCTTCGGGCCTGCGGGCTAAAATTTGAATTTTTTCCTTTTACAAAAGGGCTAAGTCCTAAGTGCTAAAATTTTTTCCCATCACATTTTGGCAAAAAAATGCTTAAGTGCTTATCTCCCATTGCCACGTGGCGCTTCCTGATTGGCACCTCCTCATTGCTAGGGCAAAAATTTTTCCTTCGGGCCCGCGCGGGACCAAATGAACTTGAGTTTTTTAACCAAAAAATGGCTAAGTGCCAAATTTTCCTCCGCATCCCTGCCAATCCACCAAATTTCTTTGGCAAAAATTCTCCCTTAGGCCCGCCGGCCCATTTTGGGAAAATTTTCCCTGCAAACTCCGTCGAGCCATAACTCAAAAAATACAAGGAGTTAGGAGGACTTCTTTACCTTTCTGGAAAGGGGAAGAAAAATCCTATCTGATGAAGCAATACCCAGAAAATTTTGAGTGCCAGAAATCCATGAAATTTGAGATGAAGCACAAGGAAGGAGGAAAAGAAGGTAAGTTATCAAAAAATGAGCATGGGCTTATTTTTTATAACAATTTTGGTGACTCAGAGGGGTCATCTACCTGCTAGATGAAGTGATCAGCTGCCTTGAAGTATCCATTGGGCATGGAGTCATGATTATAGCCTGCAACTGATCTGAACTTGAAAAACTACCCCTTAGCCACTTGGAAACCCACTGAAAATGACACTGATTCTGACCAAATGCCAAGGGCAAAGCACTGCAAGAGGCAACACAGCTCCACAAAACACTATGTACAAAATTAGAAATCATACATATTCCAAGTGGAATATGCAGAGATGTGCAAAGCACTTAGGAAGAAAGCAATCTAAACTACAACAAAACAATGTGCACAAGCACTTAGAGGAAATTGAAAATCTAAACTAGTATGTACAAGGGTGAAACCTTTCCTTTTCAGCAGCAATGTTTGAGGTAGATCCCATTCACTGGAATCTGAAGTTCTTCACCTTCCAATGTAGACAATTGGAAGGCATTGCTACTTTTGCAACTTGTGACCATGTAAGGGCCACTCCAAATGGAATCAAATTTTGAATGTCTTCCTGGCTTTGCTCGGTCTGCATCCCATTTCAACACTAAATCTCCAACTTGGAAGGTCCTTGCTCTTGCCCTTTTGTCAAAGCATTTTTTGACTAAGGCTTGGTCCTTTTCTATTGCTTGAGCTGCATGCTCTCTTACTTCTTCCAACTCCATCAACTCGGCATATCTAACCTCCATTGGCTCAAACTCTAACAATTCTAGTTGCTTCATGAGTTCCAATGTTGGCAACTCAAGTGATATAGGCAAGACTGCCTCTTTCCCATAAACAAGTCTGAATGGAGAGTTACCTGTGGATCTCTTGGGAGTTATCCTATCAGCCCATAGAGCTGATTTGAGCTTAGTATGCCAAGTTCTCTGATTTTCATCAAGAGTCCTTCTGATAATCCTTAGTAAATTCTTGTTTGTGGACTCAGCTTGGCCATTACCTTGAGGGTAATAGTTTGATGAAGTGCTCAAATATATTCCATTCTTAACAGCCCATTCAGTGATCTTAGAACCTATGAATGCCAATGCATTGTCTGATATGATGGTGGATGGTATACCAAACCTGGTTATTAACCCTTCATAGAAATCTAGAATGTTGGATTCATTGGCTTCTTTGAGTGCTACTGCCTCAGTCCACTTAGTGAAGTAATTTGTTGCTGTTAGAATCCATTTGTGCCCTTGGCTTGAGTTTGGATTGATGACTCCAATGAAGTCCAATCCCCATTGCATAAATGGCTGGAAAACTGAAATTGGATTCAATGGAAGGGCTGCTAACCTCTCTTTACCAGTGAAGAATGCACATTTTTTGCACTTCTTTATCCATGCATAGCAGTCACTGAATACTTTGGGCCAATAATAACCCACCCTCATGATCTTTAGAGCTGTCACCCTTGGAGAAAAATGACCTCCAGCTGATCCATCATGGAACTCTTGCAACACTTTCTCAATCTGATTTGTACCAATGCATCTCAGCAACACTCCATTGATATCTTTTCTGAACAGAATGCCATTAACAAGCACAAAAGGAATGGCCTGCAATCTAAAATACCTCCTCTTTACCTTGCTCATTTCTGGAGGGAAAAGGCCAGTCTGCAGGAAATGTATTATGCTCTGAGTCCAGCAAGGAGTGGGTATATCAATATTTTCTTCTTGACCATTCTGCAGAATTAAAATGGCTTCTTCTTGGTTGTCCTGCAGCACCAAAACAACATCCTTTCCTTTGCTTGCTTCAATTGGTTGGCTCAAGGCTAATTTTTCACACAATCCTCTTCCATGGACCAGCTTGGTGACCTTTATCTCAATGTCATACTCCATGACATGAGTTATCCATCCAGCACATTTTTCATTCAAATCCTTGTTGAGAAGGAAGTCTTTAATGCCCGCATGGGATACCAGCAAATGGATCTTATTGTTTGAAACTAGATGCTTAAAATTCTTCAAGCTTCTAATCACTACAAGAATGTGCTTCTCAATGAAAGAATACCTCGTTTCATAATCTTCCAGGCTTTGGCCGAAGAAGGCAACTGGTTGCTCTATTTTTTCTTTGTTCTGCTGCACCAAAATTGCAGAGATTGTATCACTTCCAGCAAAGGCATAAAGCATGAAGTATTTGGAGAAATATGGGTTTATGAGGGTTGGAGCTCATGAAATAGCTTCTTTGATCACCTCAAAACTTTCCTTGCCTTCAGCTGTCCACTTGAATGCCACACTCTTCTTCAACATCAACGTTATTGGCTTGACAAGAGCAACAAAGTCTGGAACAAACCTTCTGACAAAATTGATTCTTCCTAAGAAGCTTTGAAGAGATTTCTTATGGCTTGGCAATGGCAATGCTCTGATTGCTTCAACTCTCTCTGGGTCAATTGCCAACCCTTCCTTGGAAACAATGTGGCCTAGAAGTTTTCCTTCATGGGCCATGAATATACATTTTTTGGGATTTAGGGATATCCCAAATCTTCTACACCTCTGAAAGACTTGTCTCAAATGAAATAGATGGTCTGCTACATTTTTAGAAAACACAGTGATATCATCAAGGTAAATCAGAACTATTTTATTGATCAATCCCTTGAATGCCATATCCATTTCCCTTTGGAAAGTGGCTCCAGCATTAGACAATCCAAATGGCATTTTCTTGTATGCATAGGTTCCCCATTTGGTGGTGAAGGTTGTTTTGAACTGATCATCTTCCTTCACCATGATCTGATTATACCCTGAATAACCATCCAACAATGAGAACCTCCCAGAACCAGCAACAACTTGCAAAATCTGCTCCATAGATGGAAGTGGGTAGTGGTCTTTGAGGGATGCTCTGTTCAAATCTCTAAAGTCTACACAAAGCCTGATTTCTCCACTCTTCTTTCTAACTGGAACCAAGTTGGCAACCCATCTTGAATGCTTGATGGGGAATATGATACTTGCCTCTATTAACTTGTTCAATTCCTTCTTCATTAGAGGCTCAATGTGTGGGTTGACTGGCCTTTGCTTTTTCCTGATGGGCTTAGCATCTGGATCCAGTTCAATTGTGTGTTGTGCTAGCTTGGGATTGAAACCTCTCAAGTCTTCATAGCTCCAAGAAAATACATCTGGGAACTCTTGGAAAAGTTGAGTGAACTCATACCTTTCTTTGCTCGGTTGCCACTTTGCCAATTTGAAGTGTTTTGTTCTCTCCCACTGGGATAGGCTCTGAATCTTCTCCTTTGACTTGGATGTTAGCTTTCTCCTTTCTAAGCTGATCATTAGGATTGAAAATAGACTCTAAAGTCACAAGTCCCTTTGGCAGTTTGTTTGTTTTCAGTTGCACCACTTGATCACCATACTGTTGTTCTAACTTTTCCTGATTCTTGGCTGAGAACTCAGCCTCTTCTTGCAAGAAATTGATGATTTGTTGGTCACTTTCAAACACTTGCCAACTTGTATTATTGTCTGGCACTGATGGCCTCACAATCACATGGATGTGTGGCTGTGTTTTATCTTTTTTAATGTTGTCCACCACATCAAACGTTGCTCCAACTGCTGCAAGCCTATCAGCAGCTTGGTTCTCTTTCCTAGGGATGGATTTGATGTTGAAAGATTCGAAATCCTCCATTAAATCCCAAACTCTGTTCTTATAACTCTTGAGCAAATCATTCTTTGTAGCATGCTGCCCTTTAACTTGATTTACTATCAACTCACTATCACCAAAGACCTGTAGATTTCTAATGCTTTTCTTGTTTTCCCAATGAAGTCCATGAACCAAAGCTTCATATTCAGCAGTGTTGTTAGAGCATGCAAACTGAAATCTGAAAGCTGAATAGTACTTAATGCCTTGAGGTGAAACCAACATTGCACCACCTCCAGCACCTTGTCTGCTTCTTGATCCATCAAAGAAAAGTTTCCATACCTCATTATCATCTTTTTGTTCTGACTTGGTGATGCTAGGAAGAGGATGATTCTCTTCATGTAAGCAATAAACACCTAGCTCAGATTCTTCTATCTCCTTGTAGGGATCAAAAGCATGCACCTTGTTTTCCCACTCATCAAGGGTCAAATCTGGAATGCCTCCAACCTTGGTGTCAGCTTCATGTATGCTTGGATAGTCTTCTTGGTCAAAAGCTGAACAATTTTTGTTGATTGGGCTTGGAGTGTGAGGTTTAATATAGAAATTGACAATAGGCTCAGATCTGATTATTTCTTTGGCCCCATACCTTGTTCTAAAGAGCATATGTGACCAATCAGCAGATAGGTAGCCTCCAATTCTAGCTGTGAAATCCCTTGACAAACATATGGCAAAGAGTGGTGGAAGATCAATCACAGACACATCTTGTAAAACCGTTACATTTGGGCATGCATGCAAGGTAAGGCTTAGTTCCTTGATGATTCCAATAGTTGATACTATTGTCCCATCTAATTGCACTACTCCTTTGAGGACTGGCTCATATTTTATGCCCAATTGATCAGCTATCTACTTTGGCATCACTGAACTACTTGCCCCTGAATCTATCATGCAATTGTGCACCAAATGTTTCCCAACAATCAATGACACATAGAAGGGTGGGGGCTTCAAATTCTTACCTTGCTTCCCTCCATGGTTTCCTTCAGGATGAGTTGCATTGGTGAGTACCTTCTCTTGCACATGAGGTGGCTGATTTGAGGTTGACCAATTCTTCATGGCAGCTTGCAAGAGATCCCTTTGTCCTGGGATGGAAAGTGATTCCCACATAGATATGTTCACATTGGTCTTCTTCATTTGTTCAATGATATTAAATGGGGATGAACCATCTCTTTTCTACCCTTTGGCCTGCACATTCTTTTCTTGCACATGAGCTATTACATTTGGTATTTGGGCTGGTCTAGAAGTTGGCTTGGGCTGCCCTTGCACATTTGGAGCTGCATTTTGCTTGCCAACACCTTGTGGAGTGATGGAAGGTTGTGAATCACTCGAGTTTGGTGGTTGTACCTCTCCAATGTTCCTCTTCTTGGACCTTGTATTATCTGCTACATTTTGAGGAGGTATTTGATTCATCCCACAGAAATCTTCAGCCTGCCAATTCACAAGTGTGGTCTCACTTGGAGCTACCCCTTGTTGAGATGTTCCTTGTTGCTGATCTGTTTCTTGACTTGCTTCACTCTCTACACCAGTTGTTGTCACCATCAAAGCTTGGTTCAAAGCACCATTGAAGCACATAGATTGGTTGTGAGGTTCATTGCATGGGAAACACCAATCATATTCTTGAGCCATATTATTTTGTACTGGCACTAGGGCTCTTGATGTAGATGCAACATTAGGATTATAGGGCTGGAAAGGTCTATTGGCAGGAGGCCTAACTTGATTCTGATTTGTAGCTTGGAAGGGTGGCCTATTAGGCTGAAATGGTGGTCTATTGGGTTGAGCTTGAGGCTGATAAGAAGGCCTAAAACCTTGAGCTTGCTGCCTCTTAAGTGTAACCAGCTCATTACCCAAATTTTGCAATTGTTTCATGACCTCTTGCAGCTCATTTGAGGCACTAGAAGATGAAGTAGAGGTTTCATTTGAACTCTGATTTCTGGGAGTGGGAATGGGAGCTAATGTAGGTGCTTGGCTAGTACTTGGGCTTCCTAAATCTGGATATAGAGGCATGGGTGGTCTAGGTGCAAGTTTACCAGCCTGTATTAAACAATTCTCAGCCCTAATGGAGATACTATAGGCTGCAGGCAAGGTTACACCTCCCATGGATTGAATCAACATTGCAATATCAGAATTTAAAGCTTTGAGAAAGTAAAGGAAAGCACCTTCTGCTGCTGGTCTCACGGCCAATGGGATTCTATCCCAAGTTCTTTGAAATCTGAAGTTGAAGTCAGTTAGCTACTCATTAGGAGCCCTCTTGATAGTTGTCAGCTGCTCCAATAGGGACAAGTTATCCCCCTTTTCTCCAAATTGGTCATGGAGGGTTGTGCATAGATTGTCCCAACTTGTGATAGAGCCTGCTCTCAGACTTCTGAACCATTGCAAGGCTTTTCCTTTGAAGGAGGATGCCAACAACTTGACAGCAATATCCATTTCAGCAATCTCATGAATTGTACAGACATTTGCAATGTCCTGGACATGGTCACCAGGAGTGGTCTGATTTTCTCCAGTAAAAAATGGAATGCTCTTTAATGCTGCAACTGGTACTGGATTTTGTGAATTGAGAGCAAGTGGGTTGTTGCTAGTAAAGTTGACATAAGCATTTGGTTGTGCCTTTCTGATTGGTCTGAGAACTCTTATTGATTGGATGAAAGGTCTACATGGTGGAGGAGTTGATAGAGTTCTTGTTTGGTGGAGATGGAGATCTTTGAATCCTTCTTCCTCTCTCTCTTCTTTCTGGGGACAAGTGGAGATAAATAAACAATCCTTATTCTCTTGTTCTTGACCTTGTTTGGATTCTTCTCATGAATCTTTAAGCTTGAATCTGTTGAAACTAGTTGATCGTATCCTTTTGGAGTCGCCAGATGTGTAAATCAAGGCTCTTTTAAGCAAGAAACTTGCAACAAATACACATCAACTTTGTTGCAATGAAGATGAAGACCTCTAAGGTCCCACCGGGTGTGCCAAAACTGTTAGTGTAGAATCACAACACCCCTGGATGTTTCTCAGATTTCTAGTTTGATAATGGGCATCCAGTGTGATTGCACAACATTGAATTTTTTCCCCAAGTGTGGGACTTGCAAAAATGGGAAAAAACTCTCCAGATTAAAGGTTGGTTCCTATTCCTCTGTTCAGGTGCATGCATTCATTTTGCAGAGGATCTATTCTAAGTCCTATTCTAAATATTTCCAAGGGACCAAGGTGAAGAAGAAGTTGCAAAAATAATGAAATCTAAGCTAATGGAGGTGATGCACAATGGGGAATGATGAACTCCCACTCTGCTGTTAAACACAGACCATAGAAATAATGCAACTCAGATGCACAAATAAATATATTTGAGCTCACGGTGTGACTGGATAGCATGAGTACTATCTCCAAGTTGTGGGACTTGTTACTTGAGATAGACCTCTAGAGAAAGTTGGTTCTTACTCCTAAACTACCTGTCACAATCTATTCTAATGCAGACAAAACTATCTTTCCTAGTCTAACTTTCCAAGGGACCAAGGAGAGAAAGTGCATGAAAATGAAAGCCTACACTAAAGCGGTGATACACAAGAAAAGGAGGGTATGAGAGTATTCTTCCAATGTGTGAAAACTAAGAGTAAAGTGCATACTAGAAGGGGTGATAATAGTTCTCCACAATCTAAAAATGCATTCACAACAATGTTTCATACCTACATAATAATAATGGATCATTGCAAGAGTATAAATATAGACATAATAAAATTATTCAAGGTTCAAGGTGGAAAGAAGAATGCAAGAAAACACAGCAAGGGAAGATGCATCCACAAACTTATATTTTATTGATTCATGATATGCACAGTTCAATTTGTTACAAGATAAGGGCCTAGATCACCACGCAAGGAGTCCACAACAAGGACCTGTAGCACATTGGCTTCACAAAGCTATTTTGGCAGAGCTTTGCTACAAAAACTACCTCTCTTTACAATGAACCCAACACTCCAATTTATAGGAAAATGAGAAGAGAGAGAGAAGGGGAAAATGGAAATCCCAAAATCTGTCCTCCAACCACTTGTAAGAGGCACTAAATGGAGTGACATGATTGTATGTTACTTGCAAAAGGCTCCCCATACTATCCCAAGTACTACATTAGAGAAAGAATAATGACCATCCCTCTTAATTGCACTCCCAACCACCAAAAAAAATATTGTTATGAACCCGGACACATTTTATGAAAAATAACCACTAATTTCTCATCAAATCTATAATTTCTTGACTTTTTTGCATCGAGCTCAGAGCCACGATTCCAACGGTACCTATTTTGTGTGATTTTGTTGAGAAATGCAAAAGTTATGACCTTCTAAGTACGAGCAGTGATTTTGGGTCTGGAAGGCGTTTTATGTCATTTGACGGGAATGAGCATTAACTGACTGGGGCCGAATATGTTTCTTTTATTTAAATATATCTACCCTCATTCCAGAATATTTTTTGAGGTAGAGGATATCTTGTTCATTCCATAAAGTCCAATTTTGAGAAAATTGGAGGTCAGAGTCAAAAGTTATGGCCATTTGAAGTTTCAGGAGTCAAACGTTGACTTTTCCTTTGAATTGTGGATATTACGGCAAAATCGGGTTCATGTGTCCCGGATGTCCTGGACACATTCTTCCACATCATTCGATTCATGCTTCCTTGTCCCCTTTTGCTGATTTTTCACCTTTGCACGTCCCGCGCATACTTTTGTCCTGACTATCCTCCGAAAAATCTTCGCACCGCTCGCAATTGATTGACTTATGGCAAATCGGCCGATTCACGTCCCGCGCGTACTTTTGTCTTGGATGTCCCGCAGACTGCCTGGGACAAAAATGTCTGACTTAGCCAATTTTCTTTGTATTTCAGCCCCAAACTTGGTACGACGAACCTCAGTACGACCCGCACTGGTACAACTCACAGCCTTCAAACCTACAATGCATTAAAACAAGCCTACGACTTCATTTTTTACATTTTCTCAATTTTTTCTAACTCATTGGGATTTTTTCTTGGATGGGAAAGTTAGAGAGAAGCCAAAGGGGCCTCAAAAAACATGATTTTAGGCATTGAATCAATCTACTTGCTCAAGACTCAAGAATCTGATGCATGTTATCAAAATTTACCTCGAGGGGTGAATTTTGGATAACAGTATCCTTCTTCTCCTATGGCGTATCTAGTGGGAGAGAAACAAGAGAATCTTCCAGGAGGAAAATAATCAAGTGGAAAGGGTTATTCTTAGGCTAGAATGGGCTATTTCTGAGGCGGTATCTTCTAATTGGTCTTACTTTAAACACTTCTCTAATTTTGATAGAGAAATAGAGAAGCGGTGGCTTAAAATTGTCAAACCCGAGGCGAATGTTTAGCGTCCTGCAAATTCTTCTGCCTTGCTTCGAAGGCTGGCTAGGTGATATCCTCTTCCAGAAAAAAACTTTGATAGAAAGTAGCCAGAGGAAATTCCGGGCGCCTTCAAGGTTCCACAAACTAAACTTTGATGGAGTGGCCAGAGGAAATCCGGGCGCCTTGGATGTTGGTTGCATTGTAAGAAATGAAAGGGGCCTTGTGGTTGGAGTTGCTTCCTTCAAACTTAGGGATGGTACTATTTTCCTAATTTCTCCCCCCCAATAAAAATGATCAAACATGGCCTTGCACAGAAGGAAATCCAAGGGTTAGCTCTATCTTGTGAGCTCACTTTCATATCCAACCTTCAAGGGGTAGGCAAGCTCTATAATGGAGGATCAACGTCAAAAAATGGGGCCGAACGACATCAAAGGAGATAAAATCTTGACAGAAGAAGATTGAATCAAGGGGCTCGAAGTTTTGGACTTCACATATGATTCAACTCGAGGCCCAAACTGCCCAAGTATAAATAGACTCGTAGAAGGTGCCATGTGTCAGCTCGGCGCAATTCCAATGGGAGAATAAAAAACAAAGACCCCAAGTGAGCGCAAGCTCACCACGTAGCCAAGAGTCAAAATGTGGGCAAAATAGAAAGTTAAAATGCCAAATCGACTAAGTATAGAAGGCACTAAGTATCCAAGAACCGGTGGAAGCCTCCACCTGTCTCAACGACACACCTTCAAGGGGTGAAGTAAAAGGTGGTCCCTTAAACAAGCATGAAGCTTCCTTGTGTCCCAAGTTCGAAAAGGAGATAGAGTCAGTAGTTGAAGTGTCAAAATGGGGCAGTGCCAGTGGAAGGTGCAACGCGTCAGCTCGGCGCATCTTCAAATATTAACACCAAAGGTGGTACCCCAAACTAGTGCAAGCCCTCCATGTTTCTCGAGCCCCAAAAGTTGCGTCGGCCGTTGAAAAGTCTTTGAGCCAGTGGAAGATGCCACGTCTCTCTTCTGTGCAACTTCAAAGGTAAATCCAAAAGCGGGTCTTCCAATAAGCGCAGAGCTTCCACTTGTCTGAGAAATTGACGAGGCAGTGTTCACTCGAGGCCCTGAATCGGCTAAGTATTAGATCATCAGCCGAGGCCTCCACGTGTCTCATCGGCGCAACACCAATGGTTAGGTCACAAAGCAAGGTTGGGTCCAGAGACTCAAACATGCGTCAGCCCGCCACATAGTTAGGGACCGAGAAAGGCAGCATGCCCAAATCGGCTAAGTATAAAAGAAACAGAGCTAAACTACGAAAGGATCCGCGTGTCTCATTGACACATCTTCAAAGGTCAGACCCAAAGGTCAGTTCCAAACAAGCGCAGGCTTGCCACGTGTCCAATAGTAAAAAAAGGAGACAAAGCCGACCGTTTAAATTGACTAAGTACAGAAAGGTCAACAAAAGCATCCATGTGCCTCATCCACGCAACTTCAAAGGGAAAATCCAGAGGCAGGTCTCAATTGTGTGCTAACCCTCCACGTGTTTAGGATAAAACATATGACCCCGCCAAACAAAATGGACATGTGACCATGTTTCAAGTCAAAGTGGGACAACAGGTCACTGGAGGCAGTTTGAATTTTTTGGCTTTTGTTTCGAAAAAAGGCGTAAAGTATAAAAGTGAGTTGCACCTCCGCCGATGCCTAGAGAAGCCATGTGTCAGGGCTAAATTACATGCGGGGAGGCGAGCCTTGGAAGGATTTTTTGCCAAAGCGGGCCGGCAGACCTAGGGAGGACTTTTCGCCAAAGGGGAAAATGTGGGCAGGCGGGCCCGCGATGATTTCTTTTGCTAAGCGGGTTTGCGGGGCTCCGGAGAAAATTTTTCCAAAAGTGAATTTCGGACTTGTGGGGCTACAAGGGATCCATGGCATTTTGACATTTTTTTACATAAGGTGAAAAGTGAATTCGGGGCCGAAGAACCCATTCTGCAAAACTAGTTTTTCACTAGTTTTTTTTACGGATCTGATTCAAGCATTGAAATGGACATATCTTTCGATCCAGTGCTCGAAATTCAACAAATTTGGTACCATTAGAAGGTATCGACCCCTTCTAAGCCATGGGAGCTTGAAACTTTAATTTTGACGAGATTATGTAGGTAAAATTTTAGGAAAAATGGATATTCATGCAATTAATATACAATCTGATTTCTTTAACAACCAGATTTGATTTGATTTGATTCGTTGTTCTTCCTTCTTCGACACGCCAAACAGGCAATCGATGCGGATTTGACAGATTGTGGGAGGATTCGCAAGGGCATTGATGGCTGGTAGCTGAGCTCCAAATTAGGTTTCCCGCCTCTTTTCTTCTCCTCTTTTCACTTCATCTATAAAGGTAAGAGTTTTCTTCATTGTAAAGGGTTGGACATATTTGGTTTTGCACCCTCCCTTCTTCTCTAGTCTGCAGACTAATTCGTGGATTTTGAACCTTTTATTGAGACTGTAATGAATTTTTTTTGCCTTTTGGCCATTGTAATGCTTTGTATCAATTTTTGAAACAATAATGCATGTTTGTGGATGATTTCAACCCTCTCTTGTGTTCATTGCCTTTATCTAATCTTTCATTGCAATATTGGGTTATCTCTGCAAAGTCGGTGTTTCAACATTCCTTTGGTACATCACCTTTGATAGTTTAGGTTTAATTTTCTTGCATCTTCTTAACCCTCGGCAAGTTAGAATATATTTTAGAATAGATCCTCTACAAAATTTATGTGTGCACCTGAACAGAGGAATAGGAACTAGCCTTCATCTGAAGAGCTCTCTCGATTTCAAAGTCCCACACTTTGAGAGATGCTCCACATTATGCAATCACACTGAGAGTCTCAACCTCGTTGAGTTGTAGACATTCAGGGGTGCTTTGTTTTTGCACTAACAGGGACTTGTAATTTAGTAGAATTACAGGCCTTGAGCAAGGGCCTGAAGTTGACAGCCTCTTTGAAGGTGGATAAATTTGAAATTAAAGGGGATTCATTAGTAATAGTGAATGCAATCATTAAGAGGAAAGCTTTGTTTTGGAAATTGGACTTAGGAATAAAATGGTCCTTTGGCAACTCGAGAAATTTAGTGCATAGAATATTAAGCACGTGTTTTGAGAATGTAATCATTACACGAATAAGTTTTCCCCAAGTGTGGGACTTGCAAAAATGGAAAAGACTCTCCAGATTAAAGGCTGGTTCCTATCCTCTGTTCAGGTGCATGCTTTCATTTTGCAGAGGATCTATCCTAAATCCTATTCTAAATATTTCCAAGGGACCAAGGTGAAGAAGAAGTTGTAGAAATAATGAAATCTAAGCTAATGGAGGTGATGCACCGAGGAATGATGAACTCCCACTCTATTGTTAAACACAAACCATAGAAATAATGCAACTCAGATGCACAAATAACCAGATTTGTAAATGAAAAGATCAAAATGAATGCAATGGAAGTAAGAAAGGGGATGGAAATCACCCACAGGCTTATTTTATTGCTTCACAGAGCTGATACAAAGCATTACAATGGCCAAAAGGAAAAAAATTTGCATCTACAGATCTATGGAAGGTTTGAAAACTCCACAAACTCACTGTAGAATAGAGAATAAGGAAGATACAGAGAAAAAACGTCCAACCATTACAAAGAATGAAGCTCTTCCATTTATAACCAAAGAAAGAGAGAGAAAACAGAAGGAACAAGCAAATCTGATCCTTGGATTCAACCACCCACCATTAATCTCTATCAAATTGGCCTGCAAACCATTAAATTGATTTTTCCTTTTTCACCTGTGTGCTGGAGAAGCAAAAAAGGAAAATGGATAAAAAATGATGTCTTTGAAGTGATTTGATCTCACATTCAAGGTGTGAGAATATGTTCTAGGGTTTTCCCCCATCAAATCGAGCGGATTCTCCATCTTTGGCATGCTGGAGAAGCAAAACAATGGCGGACGAGCAAAAAATGATTTGTTCAAAGCAATCTGATCTTGCATTCAAAGCGTGAAAGATGTTTTTCACATTTTCTCCATTGAAATCCACAAAACATGATGTTTTTATGCCTTCAATGCATAGAGGGGATCAAGATCTTTCCAAAAAATCTGATTTCATCCAAATCTGATCTTGGAATCGAAAGATATGCCCTCTGTAAATTTTTAGGTGAAACAGGGAAATTTTAGGTCAAAAATCGGGTCGGCGGGCCAAAATCTGGCTTTTTCCCTCTTTTTTGCATTTTGGAAAAATTCCCAAAATTTCTCTGTAGCCTGCAGCTCTTAGGACACGTGTCACTCTTCTGATTGGATGGGGGTCAAAACCAACATTTTACCTCTGCAGGGCCGAAGTGGAAAATTTTCCCAAGGTCTCCCAATGGGCTAAAGATTAGATGACGTGTCACTAAAATGGACACGTGGCGATCTCTTATTGGTTGTGGAAATGTGGCTCATTTCTTTCCTTTTTTTTTTACAATTTTGGAAAAAATTCCAAAATCCTTCCGCCACCCCCACTCTCCGCCGATGAGTGGACATGTGGCACCTTGTGATTGGTTGGCGGGGATGCGTTTCCAAATTTTCCTTTAGAAAATTTTGACCAAAAAGGCCAAAAAACTTAAAGTATTTCCGCCACCCACCGCCCCACCTGGACACATGGCATCATTTGATTGGTTCATGGAGGCACGGGTTTATTTCTTGCTTTCAACTTTTTACCCAAAAGAGCAAAAAACTTAACATTTTTTCCTGCTACGGTTCTGCTGATGTACTGCTGGACACGTGGCACCTTTTCATTGGTTCGTGGGGATTTACCTCCATTTTTCCTTTGAGAAATTTTCGGGCCAAAAAAAGCCATTCGGGCCAAAATTTGACTTTAGAAATTTCTTCCAAAAATGGCCGTGCCAAAAACATCTCTGCTCCGCAGCTCCTTGGACACATGTGTCGTTTTGATTCGATGCGGGGATGTGGCTGAATTCAACCCTTTTTTTTTGAAAAAGAAAGGGAAAAATTCCTAACTTTCTTCCGACCTCCTCCACCCTTTTTGATGACATGTCACTCTCTGATTGGACTACGGGATCCTTGACCATTTTCTTTTTCCTTTGCCATGGCTCACGGGCCAAAAACTGACTTCGTGATTTTTTTGCCCAAACTAGGCTAAGTGTTAAAATTTTGATTGGATGGAGTGGGATTCAATCCGAATTGGTACCTGCTGGGCCAAAATTTGATTTTTGAGAAACAAAAAGGCCTAAGTGCCAAACTTACTTCCCATCCTCCACCGGTCCGCTTAGACCTGCCACGTGTCACTTCCTGATTGTGCTGGGAGCCAAAATTTTCCTTCGTGGGCCCGCGGGGCACCAAATGAACTTGAGTTTTATAACCAAAAATGGCTAAGTGCCAAATCTTCCTCCGCATCCCCGCCAATCCGCCAAATTTCTTTGGCAAAAATTCTCCCTTAGGCCCGCCTGGCTTTTTTGGGAAAATTTTCCCTGCAAACTCTGCCGAGCCATAACTCAAAAAATACAAGGAGTTAAGAGGACTTCTTTACCTTTCTGGAAAGGGGAAGAAAAATCCTATCTGATGAAGCAATACCCAAAAAAATTTTGAGTGCCAGAAATCCATGAAATTTGAGATGAAGCACAAGGAAGGAGGAAAAGAAGGTAAGTTATCAAAAAATGAGCATGGGCTTATTTTTTATAACAATTTTGGTGACTCAGAGGGGTCATCTGCCTGCTAGATGAAGTGATCAGCTTCCTTGAAGTATCCATTGGGCATGGAGTCATGATTATAGCCTGCAACTGATCTGAACTTGAAAAATTGCCCCTTAGTCACTTGGAAACCCATTGAAAATGACACTGATTCTGACCAAATGCCAAGGGCAAAGCACTGCAAGAGGCAACACAACTCCAAAAACACTATGTACAAAATTAGAAATCATACATATTCCAAGTGGAATATGCAGAGATGTGCAAAGCACTTAGGAAGAAAGCAATCTAAACTACAACAAAACAATGTGCACAAGCACTTAGAGGAATTGAAAATCTAAACTAGTATGTACAAGGGTGAAACCTTTCCTTTTCAGCAGCAATGTTTGAGGTAGATCCCATTCACTGGAATATGAAGTTCTTCACCTTCCAATGTAGACAATTGGAAGGCATTGCTACTTTTGCAACTTGTGACCATGTAAGGGCCACTCCAAATGGAATCAAATTTTGAATGTCTTCCTGGCTTTGCTCGGTCTGCATCCCATTTCAACACTAAATCTCCAACTTGGAAGGTCCTTTCTCTTTCCCTTTTGTCAAAGAATTTTTTGACTAAGGCTTGGTCCTTTTCTATTGCTTGAGCTGCATGCTCTCTTACTTCTTCCAACTCCATCAACTCAGCATATCTAACCTCCATTGGCTCAAACTCTAACAATTCTAGTTGCTTCATGAGTTCCAATGTTGGCAACTCAAGTGATATAGGCAAGACTGCCTCTTTCCCATAAACAATCCTGAATGGAGAGTTACCTGTGGATCTCTTGGGAGTTATCCTATCAGCCCATAGAGCTGATTTGAGCTTAGTATGCCAAGTTCTCTGATTTTCATCAAGAGTCCTTCTGATAATCCTTAGCAAATTCTTGTTTGTGGACTCAGCTTGGCCATTACCTTGAGGGTAATAGTTTGATGAAGTGCTCAGATATATTCCATTCTTAACATCCCATTCAGTGATCTTAGAACCTATGAATGCCAATGCATTGTCTAATATGATGGTGGATGGTATACCAAATCTGGTTATTAACCCTTCATAGAAATCTAGAATGTTGGATTCATTGGCTTCTTTGAGTGCTACTGCCTCAGTCCACTTAGTAAAGTAATCTATTGTTGTTAGAATCCATTTGTGCCCTTGGATAGAGTTTGGATTGATGACTCCAATGAAGTCCAATCCCCATTGCATAAATGGTTGGCAAACTGAAATTGGATTCAATGGAAGGGCTGTTAACCTCTCTTTACCAGTGAAGAATGCACATTTTTTTCACTTCTTTATCCATGCATAGCAGTCACTGAATACTTTGGGCCAATAATAACCTTCCCTCATGATCTTTAGGGTTTTCACCCTTGGAGAAAAATGACCTCCAGCTGATCCATCATGGAACTCTTGCAACACTTTCTCAATCTGATTTGTATCAATGCATCTTAGCAACACTCCATTGATATCTTTTCTGAATAAAACGCCATTAACAAGCACAAAAGGAATGGCCTGCAATCTAAAATACCTCCTCTTTACCTTTCTCAGCTATGGAGGGAAAAGGTTGGTCTGCAAGAATTGTATTATGCTCTGAATCCATCAAGGAGCGGGTATATCAGTATTTTCTTCTTGATCAGTCTGCAAAATTAAAACATTTTCTTCTTCTTTGTCCTGCAGCTCCAAAAAAACATTCTCTCCTTTGTTTGCTTCAATTCCTTGATTCAAAGATAATTGCTCACACAATCCCCTTCCATGGACTCTCTTAGTGATCTTTATCTCAATGTCATACTCCATGGCATGAGTTATCCATCCAACACGTTTTTCATTCAAATCCTTGTTGAGAAGGAAGTCTTTAATGCCCGCATGAGAGACTAAAAAATGGATCTTATTGTTTGAAATGGATGCTTAAAATTCTTCAAGCTTCTAATTACTACAAGAATGTGCTTCTCAATGAAAGAATACCTAGTTTCATAATCTGTCAGGATTTGGCTGAAGAAAGCAATTGGTTGCTCTATTTTTTCTTTGTTCTGCTTGCACCAAAATGGAGAAATTGCAGAGATTGTATCACTTCCAGCGAAGGCATAAAGCACGAAGTATTTAGATAAATCTAGGTTTATGAGGGTTAGAGCTCATGATATAGCTTCCTTGATTTCTTCAAAACTCACCTTGCCTTCAAATGTCCACTTGAACGCTACATTCTTCTTCAACATCAACATTATTTGCTTGACAAGAGCATCAAAATTTGGTACAAACCTTCTGACAAAATTGATTCTTCCTAAGAAGCTTTGAAGAGCTTTCTTATGGCTTGGCAATGGCAATGCTCTGATTGCTTCAACTCTCTCTGGGTCAATTGCTAACCCTTCCTTGGAAACAATGTGGCCTAGAAGTTTTCCTTCATGGGCCATGAATATACATTTTTTGGGATTTAGGGATATCCCAAGCCTCCTATGTTAGGAAATAAGAGATAAAATATGCAAAATGATCCCTTACAGAATCGCAACAGTAGAAACTAATATGCAGAAAATATTACAGATCTGAAATAAAAGTGCAGAATAAATAACACAACACAGAGAGACAAGATTTAACGTGGTTCACCCAATTTGGGCTACGTCCACCAAGAATCACTTGCTCAGATTTTATTACAAGCCTCCACTCTCTCAATACAATACCTAGATCCGTTTGGAGCTATGCTCAACAAACTCTACAGAATTCACAGCCGAATTCAAAGCACATCTGTAATGTTTTTCATATATCTATCATATACATAAAACCATATAAATAGACAACTGCTTAAGTAGTTTTACAAAACCGTGGGTATCAAAACAATTGGAAAAAACAAAATTGTCCCATAAACCTATGGATAACTGAAGAGGCGGTTTTACAAAACAATGGGACTGAAAAAAAACATGGGCCCAAAAACAGCCCATAACGGTTACCCATTACCCATTGGTTGATAAACCACCCATGAAAATTTGCTTCGGGGGCTTCGCCCCTGAATCCCCCTGACCCGCTCAGCAGTGAGCAGGACCGCCGTAAAAATACCCGAGTGTAACACATAGAAGGTGTACCACACTCTAACATGAAAATAGGCTCCACAAACATAACAATCTCCCAATTGGAGACTGATTTCCATTGAACAAGCTTCTCAACCCTTCACTATCATCCACGAAGGCCAACGAAAGCTGAACATAGCTTTAGTTTATCCCTTGTGACCACCTTGGTCATCATATCTATAGGATTCTGACTGGTATGAATCTTCTCCAACTTCAACTTATCTTGCTCCAAAGCTGTCCTGATGAAGTGATATCTCAACTGTATATGCTTAATCCTGGAGTGGAAAGCAGATTTCTTAGCTAGGTGTATAGCACTTTGACTATCACTATGCAGCTTACATTCCTCTTTCTTATGCCCCAACTCCTCAAGAAATTGTTGTAACCAAATCATCTCTTTTCTTGCCTCTGTGACAGCAACATACTTAGCCTTCGTGGTTGACAAAGCCACTAGCTTATGTAGTCGTGAAATCCAACTCACTGTTGTCCCACCTACAGTGTAAATATAACATTGCGTGCTCCTCTTGCTGTCTACATCTCCAGCCATGTCTGAATCTACATAACCCCGTAAAGTGGTGTTTGATCCATTGTAGCAAAAAACTGTCCCCATGGTCCCTCTTAAATACCAAAGGATCCATTTTTGCTTGTCAATTCTCTTTACCTAGATCACTCATAAATCTACTCACAGCTCCCACTGCATGGGCAATATCAGGCCTAGTGCACACCATAACATACATCAAACTGCCAACTGTTGATGAGTAAGGTACCTTGGACATCTAGTTTCTTTCTTGCTCTGTCATGGGACACTACTCCTTTGATAGCTTGAAATGACTTGCCAAAGGAGTCCCAATCGGTTTAGCATCCTGCATGTTAAACCTGTCCAATACCTTCTTAATGTACTCTTCCTGAGATAAATTCAACTTTCGTTCCTTCCTATCCCGAGATTATCCTCATACCAAGGATTTGTTTGGCTGAAAAACCCCAAATCCTTCATATCAAAGGATTCACTTAGTTGTTTCTTTAGTACTTTTATTTCCTGCATGTTTTTACTTGCAACCAACATTTCATCAACATACAAACATAGGATAATATAACTTCCATCCTCAAATTTCTTTGTATACACGCAATGGTCAGAATGACATCTAATATAACCTTGCTCCATCATGAAGCTATCAAACTTCTTATACCATTGGCATGGAGCTTGTCTCAAGCCATACAAGCTCTTCTTCAGTTTACACACCATCTCCACTTTACCTTTGGCCTCATAGCCCTCTATTTGCTGCATATATATTTCCTCCTCCAAATCACCACGAAGAAATGCAGTCTTTACATCTAACTGTTCTAAGTGCAAGTCATCTGCTGCCACTATTCCAAAAATAGTTCTAATAGAAGTCGTTTTTACTACAAGAGAGAATATCTCATCAAAATCTATACCTTGTTTCTGTGAAAACCCCTTGACCACCAATCGGGCCTTATATCTTTTCTTTCCTCCTTCGTCTTTGGAAAACTCTGAGTACACCCACTTGTTCTGCAATGCTCTTTTTCCTTTTGGTAGGTTCACTAAATCCCAAGTTTGGTTCTCCATGAGAGATTTATGCTCCTCATCCATGGCTTTCTCCCACTTCTTACTGGCATCTACCTACATTGCTTCATCAAAGCTCTCTGGCTCTCCACTATCAGTGAGTAATAAATAATAAAGAGAAGGAGAAAAACATTCAGGTTCTTTTCTTACCCTAGAAGACCTCCTCACTGTAGGAGTTTGGGGTTCCTGTTGAGTTGGTTCCTGAACTAATTCATGGGTCACTGTCCCATCCAGAAGATCATCTACAACTGCATATTCTTTCTTGGATTCTTCCTTGTTTTCCTACAACTATTGCTTATACATGACTTTCTCATTAAAGACCACATCCCTAGACCGAATGATTTTCTTGTCCTTAATACTCCAACATTTAAATCCAAAGTCATCACCACCATAACCAATGAACGTACATTTTTCTGATTTAGCCTCTAGCTTGGTCCTATCATCCTTGTCTATATGAACAAACACCTCACATCCAAAGACTATAATAAATGAGTAATCAACTTTCTTACCATACCAAGCCTCCTCAGGTATGTCTCAATCCAAGGCACTTGAGGGTCCTCTGTTTATCAAGTACACAGCTGTGCTCACTGCTTCTACCCAAAAAGAAAGAGGTAGTCCTGCATGTAACCTCATGCTCCTAGCACGTTCCATTATTGTTTTGTTCATCCTTTCTGATACCCCATTCTGACTACGGAGTTCCTGGAACCGTCTTTTTGCCTATGGATTCCATTCTTAGAACAGTAATCATTAAATTCATTGCTGCAATACTCCCCTCCATTATCTGACCTGAGACATTTTAGCTTAAGACCTGTTTCATTCTCTACCAAGGCTTTCCATTTAACAAAAGTGTCAAATACATCAGATTTGTTTCTAATACAATAAACCCAAACTTTCCTTGTTGCATCATCAATAAAAGTAACATAATAACTTGAACCCCCAAGAGATGATACCTGAGCCGGCCCCCACACATCAGAATGTACCAGCTCTAACTTAATCTCTTTCTTTGTAGGTCTAACCTTGAGAAACCTTACTCGCTTCTGTTTCCTATATATGCAATTTTCACAGAAATCCAAACCTATTTCTGTATATCTAGGAAAATTATTCTTTATGATGTTCATGCCCTTATGGCTCATATGACCAAGCCTATAGTGCCATAATGTTGTATCTACATCTGAAGCCACAAGATTACAATCATTAGTACTATCAGTGGTTAGATACAAGGTTCCAGCCTTCTTACCTCTTACCACCATAAGAGCACCCTTGGTAACCTTCCAAGAGTTAGCTATAAATATCATAGTACAACCATCACCTCCCAATTGCCCCGCCGATATCAAATTTCTCCTTAATGTAGGCACATTTCTG
The DNA here is from genome assembly GCA_019776745.2 of Taxus chinensis. Taxonomy (NCBI): domain Eukaryota; kingdom Viridiplantae; phylum Streptophyta; class Pinopsida; order Cupressales; family Taxaceae; genus Taxus; species Taxus chinensis. The sequence goes on from JAHRHJ020003776.1 coordinate 160,884, forward strand.
ACATCCTTCAATAGCCATGTATTCCCATTTTGCATCTTAACCTGAACAGAACCTTTTCCAACTATACTTGCAAGGCTCATCATCACCAAGAAAAACATGCCCAAAATCCCCTTGAACATAATCAACAAAATAATGCCTATGTGGAGTAGCATGGAAAGAAGCCCCTGAATCTAAAACCCAAGATTCAATAATATTATGCAAAGAAAGAATCAAAGAATCCTGACATACATTACCCGATGCCACATTTGCCTGCACTAAAGCACTCACTTGTTTTCTTCTTGTTGTTTCTTCTTATCCTGAAGCTCCCAATAGTCCTTCTTTGCATGCCCAGGCTTTCCACAATTCCAACATACAATCTTGTTCTTGGATTTTGACCTTTCCCGATCTTTTGATTTTCCACGGTTTCCTCTATTCTTCTGTCTCCCTCTAGTTTCCACTATCAAAGCATTCCCTGAAGTAGAAGATTCCCTGGAGATTTTTCTTCACATTTCCTCGCTTAGAATCACCCCTACAACATCCTCAAACTTCAACTTTGAGTTACCTGGAACCGAGTTACTTACTGCCATTACTAGGCTATTCCAACTCTCAGGTAAAGAGCATAGAATTAATAAAGCCCTAACTTCTTCATCAAATTCTATTGTAACCGAAGCTAGCATATTCACAACCATATTGAAATCATTTAAATGATCTATTACTGAGCTATTCTCAGACATCTTCATATTAAACAATTTTTTCATTAAAAATATCTTGTTAGAGGCAAAGGGTTTTTCATACAACTTCCCTAATGCATCCATTAGATATTTTGTAGTCTTTTCCTTTGAAACATTAAATAATACCGAAGATGCAAGATAGAGCCGGATTGTCCCAAGAGCCTTCCTATCCAGCAAATCCTATTCCACATCTGTCATACTCGAGGGTTTGTTCACCTTCTCAGAAAATGGAGTATAAAGATCCTTCTTATAAAGGTAATCTTCCATCTACATCTTCCAAAGACTGAAGTTTTTCCCATTGAATTTATCAACCCTAGATCTTCCATCATCTACCGTAGCTCCCACTCAAGATAAAACTTTCCCTGCAATTCAACACTTTAGCAAACAAAACCAAGCTCTGATACCAATTGTTAGGAAATAAGAGATAAAATATGTGGAATAATCCCTCACAGAATCGCAACAATAGAAACTAATATGTAGAAATTATTACAGATCTGACATAAAAGTGCAGAATAAATAACACAACACAGAGAGACAAGATTTAACGTGGTTCACCCAATTTGGGCTACATCCACCAAGAATCACTTGCTCAAATTTTATTACAAGCCTCCACTCTCTCAATACAATACCCATATCCATTTCGAGCTATCCTCAACAAACTCTACAGAATTCACAGCCGAATTCAAAGCACATCTGTAATCTTTTTCATATCTCTATCATATACATAAAACCATATAAATAGACAACTTCTTAAGCAGTTTTACAAAACCATGGGTATCAAAACAATGGGGAAAAACAAAATTGTCCCATAAACCTATGGATAACCGAAGAGGAAGTTTTACAAAAAAATGGGTACCAAAAAAAAACATGCGCCCAAAAACAGCCCATAACGGTTACCCATTACCCATGGGTTAATAAACCACCCATGAAAATTTTCTTTGGGGGGGACTTCGCCCCCGAACCCCCTGACCCGCTCAGTGGCGAGCGGGACCGTCGTAAAAATACCCGAGTGTAACATATAGAAGGTGTACCACACTCTAACATGAAAATAGGCTAAAGACTTGTCTCAAATGAAATAGACGGTCTACTACATTTTTAGAAAACACAGTGATGTCATCAAGGTAAATCAGAACTATTTTATTGATCAATCCCTTGAATGCCATATCCATTTCCCTTTGGAAAGTGGCCCCATCGTTAGACAATCCAAATGGCATTTTATTGTATGCATAGGTTCCCCATTTGGTGGTGAAGGCTGTTTTAAACTGATCATCTTCCTTCACCATGATTTGATTGTACCCTGAATAACCATCCAACAATGAGAACCTCCCAGAACCAGCAACAACTTGCAAAATCTGCTCCATAGATGGAAGTGGGTAGTGGTCTTTGAGGGATGCTCTGTTCAAGTCTCTAAAGTCTACACAAAGCCTGATTTCTCCACTCTTCTTTCTGACTGGAACCAAGTTGGCAACCCAGCTTGAATGCTTGATTGGAAAAATGATACTTTCCTCTATTAACTTGTTCAATTCCTTCTTCATTAGAGGCTCAATGTGTGGGTTGACTGGCCTTTGCTTTTTCCTGATGGGCTTAGCATCTGGATCTAGTTCAATTGTGTGTTGTGCTAGCTTGGGATTGAAACCTCTCAAGTCTTCATAGCTCCAAGAAAACACATCTGGGAACTCTTGGAAAAGTTGAGTGAACTCATACCTTTCTTGCTCGGTTGCCACTTTGCCAATTTGAAGTGTTTTGTTCTCTCCCACGAGGATAGGCTCTGAATCTTCTCCTTTCTAAGATGATCATTAGGATTGAAAATAGACTCTAAAGTCACAAGTCCCTTTGGAAACTTATTTGTTTTCAGTTGCACCACTTGATCACCATACTGCTGTTCTAACTTTTCCTGATTTTTGGCTGAGAACTCAGCCTCTTCTTGCAAGAAATTGATGATTTTTGGTCACTTTCAAACACTTTCCAACTTGTATTATTGTCTGGCACTAATGGCCTCACAATCACATGGATATGTGGCTGTGTTTTGTCTCTTTTAATGTTGTCCACCACATCAAACGTTGCTCCAACTGCTGCAAGCCTATCAACAGCTTGGTTCTCTTTCCTAGGGATGGAGTTGATGTTGAAAGCTTCGAAATCCTCCATTAGATCCCATACTCTGTTCTTATAACTCTTGAGTAGATCATTCTTTGTAGCATGTTGTCCTTTAACTTGATTTACTATCAACTCACTGTCACCAAAGACCTACAAATTTCTAATGCCTCTCTTGTTTGCCCAATGAAGTCCATGAACCAAAGCTTCATATTCAGCAGTGTTGTTAGAGCATGCAAACTGAAATCTGAAAGCTGAATAGTACTTAATGTTTTGGGGAGAAACAAGCATTGCACCACCTCCAGCACCTTGTCTTCTTCTTGATCCATCAAAGAAAAGTTTCCATACCTCATTATCATCTTTTTGTTCTGACTTGGTGATGCTAGGAAGAGGATGATTCTCTTCATGTAAGCAATAAACACCTAGCTCAGATTCTTCTATCTCCTTGTAGGGATCAAAAGCATGCACCTTATTTTCCCACTCATCAAGGGTCAAATCTGGAATGCCTCCAACCTTGGTGTCAGCTTCATGTATGCTTGGATAGTCTTCTTGGTCAAAAGCTGAACAATTTGTGTTGATTGGGCTTGGAGTGTGAGGTTCAATATGGAAATTGGCAATAGGCTCAGATCTGATTGTTGCTTTTTCCCCATACCTTGTTCTAAACAACATATGTGACCAATCAGTCAGATAGGTAGCCTCTAATTCTAGCTGTGAAATCCCTTGACAAACAAATGGCAAAGAGTGGTGGAAGATCAATCACAGACACATCTTGTAAAACCATTACATTTGGGCATGCATGCAAGGTAAGGCTTAGTTCCTTGATGATTCCAATAGTTGATACTATTGTCCCATCTAGTTGCACTACTCCTTTGAGGACTGGCTCATATTTTATGCCCAATTGATCAGCTATCTGCTTTGGCATCACTGAACTACTTGCCCCTGAATCTATCATGCAATTGTGCACCAAATGTTTCCCAACAATCAATGACACATAGAAGGGTGGGGGCTTCAAATTCTTACCTTGCTGCCCTCCATGTTTTCCTTCAAGTTGAATTGAATTGGTGAGTACCTTATCTTGGACATGAGGTGGCTGATTTGAGGTTGACCAATTCTTCATGGCAGCTTGCAAGAGATCCCTTTGTCCTGGAATGGAAAGTGATTCCCACATAGATATGTTCAATGATATTAAATGGTGATGAACCATCTCTTTGTTGTCCTTTGGCCTGCACATTCTTTTCTTGCACATGAGCTGTAACAGTTGGTATTTGGGCTGGTCTAGAAGTTGGCTTGGGCTGCCCTTGCACATTTGGAGCTGCATTTTTCTTGCCAACACCTTGTGGAGTGATGGAAGGTTGTGAATCACTCGAGTTTGGTGGTTGTACCTCTCCAATGTTCCTCTTCTTGGACCTTGTATTATCTGCTACATTTTGAGGAGGTATTTGATTCATCCCACAAAAATCTTCAGCCTACCAATTCACAAGTGTGGTCTCACTTGGAGCTGCCCCTTGTTGAGATGTTCCTTGTTGCTGATCTATTTCTTGACTTGCTTCACTCTCTACACCAGTTGTTGTCACCATCAAAGCTTGGTTCAAAGCACCATTGAAGCACATAGATTGGTTGTGAGGTTCATTGCATGGGAAACACCAATCATATTCTTGAGCCATATTATTTTTTACTGGCACTAGGGCTCTTGATGTAGATGCAACATTAGGATTATAGGGCTGGAAAGGTCTATTGGCAGGAGGCCTAACTTGATTCTGATTTACAGCTTGGAAGGGTGGCCTATTAGGCTGAAATGGTGGTCTATTGGGTTGAGCTTGAGGCTGATAAGAAGGCCTAAAACCTTGAGCTTGCTGCCTCTTAAGTGTAACCAGCTCATTACCCAAATTTTGCAATTGTTTCATGACCTCTTGCAGCTCATTTGAGGCACTAGAAGATGAAGTGGAGGTTTCATTTGAACTCTGATTTCTGGGAGTGGGAATGGGAGCTAATGTAGGTTCTTGGCTAGTACTTGGGCTTCCTAAATCTAGATATAGAGGCATGGGTGGTCTAGGTGCAAGTTTACCAGCCTGTATTAAACAATTCTCAGCCCTAATGGAGATACTATAGGCTGCAGGCAAGGTTACACCTCCCATGGATTGAATCAACATTGCAATATCAGAATTTAAAGCTTTGAGAAAGTAAAGGAAAGCACCTTCTGCTACTGGTCTCATGGCCAATGGGATTCTATCCAAATTTTTCAAAATCTAAAGTTGAAGTCAGTTGGCTACTCATTAGGAGCCCTCTTGATAGTTGTCATTTACTCCAATAGGGACAAGTTATCCCCCTTTTCTCCAAATTGGTCATCAAGGGCTATGCATAGATTGTCCCAACTTGTGATAGATGCTCTCAGACTTCTGAACCATTGCAAGGCTTTTCCTTTGAAGGAAGATGCCAACAACTTGACAACAATATCCATTTCAACAATCTCATGAATTGTACAGACATTTGCAATGTCTTGGACATGGTCACCAGGAGTGGTCTGATTTTCTCCAGTAAAAAATGGAATGCTCTTTAATGCTGCAACTGGTACTGGATTTTGTGCATTGAGAGCAAGTGGGCTGCTGCCAGTAAAGTTGACATAAGGATTTGGTTGTGCCATTCTGATTGGTCTTAGAACTCTTGTTGATTGGATGAAAGGTCTACCAGGTGGAGGAGTTGATAGAGTTCTGTTTGGTGGAGATGGAGATCTTTGAATCCTTCTTCCTCTCTCTCCTCTTTCTGGGGACAAGTGGAGATGGTTAAACAATCCATCTCTTGTTCTTGACCTTGTTTGGATTCTTCTCATGAATCTTCAAGCTTGGACTGCTGAAACCAGTTGATCTTATCCTTTTGGAGTCTCCAGATGTGTAAATCAAGGCTCTTTTAAGCAAGAAACTTGCAACAAATACACATCAACTTTGTTGCAATGAAGATGAAGACCTCTAAGGTCCCACCGGGCGTGCCAAAACTGTTAGTGCAGAATCACAACACCCCTAGATGTTTCTCAGATTTCTAGTTTGATAATGGGCATCCAGTGTGATTGCACAACATTGAATCTTTTCCCCAAGTGTGGGACTTGCAAAAATGGAAAAGACTCTCCAGATTAAAGGTTGGTTCCTATTCCTCTGTTCAAATGCATGCTTTCATTTTGCAGAGGATCTATCCTAAATCCTATTCTAAATCTTTCCAAGGGACCAAGGTGAAGAAGAAGTTGCAAAATAATGAAATCTAAGCTAATGGAGGTGATGCACCGAGGAATGATGAACTCCCACTCTGTTGTTAAACACAGACCATAGAAATAATGCAACTCAGATGCACAAATAACCAGATTTGTAAATGAAAAGATCAAAATGAATGCAATGGAAGTAAGAAAGGGGCTAGAAATCACCCACAAGCTTATTTTATTGCTCACAGAGTTGATACAAGGCATTACAATGGCCAAAAGGAAAAAAATTTGCATCTACAGATCTATGGAAGGTTTGAAAACTCCACAAACTTCACTGTAGAATAGAGAGAAAGGGAAATACAGAGAAAAAATGTCCAACCATTACAAAGAATGAATCTCTTCCATTTATAGCCGAAGCAAGAGAGAGAAAATAGAAGGAACAAGAAAATCTGATCCTTGGATTCAACCACCAGCCATTAATCTCTTTCAAATCGGCCTGCAAAATCATTAAATTGATTTTTCCTTTTTTGCCTGCGTGCTGGAGAAGCAAAAATATGAAAATGGAATAAAAAATGATGTCTTCGAAGTGATCTGATCTTGCATTCAAGGCATGAGAAGACATTCTAGGGTTTTCCCCCATCAAATGAGCTTTCTCCATCCTTGGCATGCTGGAGAAGAAAAAAACAAAAAATGGATAAAAATGATGTCTTCGAAGTGATTTGATCTCACATTCAAAATGATAAGACATTTAGGGTTTTTTCAAAGCAATTCTCCATCTTTGGCATGGAGAAGCAAAACATGGCGGACGAGAAAAAAATGATTTGTCAAAGAAATCTGATCTTGCATTCAAAGAATTTTTTCACATTTTCTCCATTGAAATCCACAAAACATGATGTTTTTATGCCTTCAATGCATAGGGGGGATCAAGATCTTTCCAAAAAATCTGATTTCATCCAAATCCGATCTTGGAATCGAAAGATATGCCCTCTGCAAATTTTTAGGCGAAACATGGCAATTTTAGGTCAAAAATCGGGTCGGCGGGCCAAAATCTGGCTTTTTCCCTCTTTTTCGCAACTTTGGAAAAATTCCCAAAAATTCTCCGTGGCCTGCAGCTCTGAGGACATGTGTCACCTTCTGATTGGATGGGGGCTGAAATCAACATTTTACCTTCGGGCCGAAGGGCAAAATTTTCCCAAGTCTCCCAACGGGCCGAAATTAGATGACGTGTCACTAAAATGACATGTGGCGATCTCTGATTGGCTATGGAAATGTGGCTCATTTCTTGTCTTTTGTGTTTTTTGCAATTTTGGAAAAATTTCCAAAATTCTCCCCGCCCCGCTCTCCGCCGATGAGTGAACACATGGCGCATTGTGATTGGCTAGCGGGGATGCCTCTCCAAATTTTCCTTTAGAAATTTTTGACCAAAAGGGCCAAAAAACTTGAAGTATTTCTACCTGCCTCCCTGCCTGGACACGTGGCATCATTTGATTGGTTCATGGAGGGATTTGCTTATTTCTTGCTTTCAGAAATTTTCCCAAAAAAGAGCAAAAAACTTAAATTTTTTCGACCCCCCTGGCGCTGCTGACATAGACTAGACACGTGGCACCTTTTCATTGGATGCGGGATTTAGCCTTCATTTTTTCCTTTGACAAATTTTGCCAAAATTTGCCAAAAACTTTAAATTTCTTCCACCACCTGCCACTCCGCTTGGACATGTGGCATCCTCTGATTGGATGTGGGGCTTAAAATTTTCTTTTTCGATGCAGGCATTTGCGGGCAAAAATTTTACTTTAGAAATTTTCCCAAAAAATGGCTAAGTGCCAAAAACTTCTTCTGCCAGCTCCTAGGACGTGGCACATTTTGATTGGGTGCAGGGATGGGGCCGAATTCGCACCCTTAAATTTTTTTGAAAAAGAAAGGGTGAAATTCCTAACTTTCTTTGACCTCCACCGCCCTTTTTGATGACATGTCACTCTCTGATTGGATGGGATGCCCTTGACATATTTTCTTCCACTTTCCTTGTCGGGCTGCGGGCCAAGATTTTTGACTTTTTTTTGCCAAAAATGGCTAAGTGTCAAAATTTCCTCCTTGGCCCTGCGAGTGCGCTTCAATCCTTCTTCGGGCCTGCAGGCCAGAATTTGACTTTGAGAACTTTGACAAAAATTGCCTAAGTGCCAAAAAGTTTCCCATCGCTCCACCGGTCCGCTTAGGCCTGCCACGTGGCACTTCCTGATTGGCTGGGGGCACAAATTTTTCCTTCACGGGCCCATGGGGTGCCAAATGAACTTAAGGTTTTTAACCAAAAATGGCTAAGTGCCAAATCTGCCTCCGCATCCCCGCCAATCCACCAAATTTCCTTGGCAAAAATTCTCCCTTAGGCCCGCCAGCCCATTTTGGGAAAATTTTCCCTGCAAACTCCGCCGAGCCATAACTCAAAAAATACAAGGATTTAGGAGGACTTCTTTACCTTTCTGGAAAGGGGAAGAAAAATATTATCTGATGAAGTAATACCTATAAAATTTTGAGTGCCAGAACTCAATGAAATTTGATATGAAGCACAAGGAAGGAGGAAAATAAGGTAAGTTATCAAAAAATGAGCATGGGCTTATTTTTTATAACAACGCAATTTACCCTCGCACGCCCATCCAAGGCTTCATACCAAAAGGAGAAAATTAAACCTAAGGTCCGCAAGGGAAACTTGTCCAAAATTCTAACCCAAAAGGTAAGGCAAGTCACCAGAGGCATTTAGTATTTTTAGCTTTTATGTTGAAAAGGTGTTAAGGGTTTAAAAAGCTCCAGTGCCTCCGTCAACACCAAAGGACGCCACATGTCAAGCCCAAGATGCAAGCAAGGAAAACAGACCTTCGGGAAAACTTAGGAAATTTTAAATTTTGAAGAAACAACATTAAGGGTTTAAAACAACCTGCGCCGCTCCCGAAGCCAAAAGAAGCCACGTGTCAGACCCATAGTGACTTGCGGAAAGGCAGGCCGTCGGGGAGACTTAGAAAATTTTAACTTACAAATAAAAAAGTTTTAAAGGTTTAAAATGCTCCACGCCTCAAGGAAGCCACGTGTCAGGCCAATAGTGACACACGAGATGGCGGGCTGGCGGAGGGACTTAGAATTTTTTGCCAATTTTTTTTTAAAAGATAAATTTTAAGGACGCGCGCCCATGGAAGTGCTTTTCCAAAACGAAGGGCAGGGATGTGGGGCTGCGGAGAAATTTTTTCCAAAATTACTTTTCGAACTTAGATTATTTTTTTTGTTGAAAAAGAAGGTTCGGGCCAGCAGAGCGGCAGGAGACTTCATGTCTTTTTAATCTTTGTGGGAAAAAAGTGAAAAAGGAAAAATTAGGCCCACGGGTCCCCCTAGCAATATTTTTTAATATTAAATTTGACAGTTAGTTTTTTTTGAACCAAAACGAAGTAAAAACTTCAAATGGCCATAACTTTTGACTGGAAGCTCGGATTTGAGAAAATGAGGACTTTTTGGAAAGGTATCAATCTCCTCTTTGCACTACAAGCTTAAAATTTTATTTTTGATAAACTTAGAAGGGTGAATTTTAAGAAAAAGTATTTCCTCCCATAAAAATGAACTAAACATTTTCAACTTACCAGAAATTGAATCAATTCACCATTATTCCTTCTTCAACATGCCAAATTAGGCATGGAGAAATGCACTTGGAAGAATTTAGGATGAGATTTGAAGGGATTAATTGATTAAGGTTGAGATTTCAAATTGGATTTAATTCCTTACTCTATAAATACTTTTTTCTGCCTTTAGTCCGATAAATAAAGTTCTATTAAAATTTATTAAACAATATAGTCTATTTGGGATGTGTTTTGATGTTCCTTAGCTTACAGTATTGTTTGAATTTGTATTTCATTGTTGCAGGGGTTGATCTGTATATCTTTTGATAATCATTTTCAAGTTTGAAAACATCTACCAAAGATCAAATTCAAATAGATCTATTTTCATTTATCATCCTCTAATTATTTAAGTTCATTCCAATCTAATTAAACCATATTCTATTTCCAAATCATTCATTTCAATTGAAACAGAGTAATGTAATATTTCTTCATACATCCTTCTCCAATTTTCAAATAGAGATTTCATAATATATTTCACACACAGATTTCAAATAAGAACAACACCATTTGTGGAAAGTAATACAACTTATATTAAACCAAAATGATTTTTTTACAACTTCTTTCACATTCATCGAAATACAAATTACAGAATATGTATCTTTCTCTTTTCTTTTCACAGAAAAAATTTCAAAATATATCTTTCATATTCGAATGTAGATTCCATTTCCAATACAGAGTAACTTTTCACCACACCAATATCACAATACCATCCACTTAAAGTGGGAAATGTTTACAATAAGGAACCCCCAAGAGGACTACCAAATTTGTCTTCATTCTCAGCTCCAAACAACAACAAGAAGATCTACCATTTTTCAATTTTATCACAACAAACAAGGGGGAGAGGAGAACGCTCTCCACCAAACCAAGAATTCAAATGAAGGGGAGAAGCCATCCTCCTAATTGGCCCCTGAGCCCCAACCATAATGCAATAAGAAATGGATTTCAACTCATGGAAACAATAGGCTTCCACAACACAAAAACAATTTTCACAAACAAAACACAGTCCAAATATATATTGCAGTTTGCAACGATGGGAAGAACAATAACAAAATACGCAGGCTTCATCATGCACAATCCAAAGGAGCATGACCTATGTGGGAATCCTCTTATACCTCCCAAAGGGGAAATGGGTGTCCACCTTAAAACAAACCGCTAATATATATATATATATATATATATATATATATATATATATATAACAATCCCCTACATACCTCCATTCTTATGCCTCCCCACACTCTTATGACACCCCATAACGAGTAAGAAATGCAAGCTATTTATTTTACAAGGTGGAACCCAATCCCAAACTCCCTGCACAATAACACTTATACCTCCCTAAAAATCTTATGCCTCCCCACAAGAGATCCCCATAGTCTTCTCCTACACCATACCTAGGCCATCTACCCAACCAACCAACAAACATACCAAAACATTCAAAACATTCACATATGCACAAATAAAAGAAGAACATTTTAAAGAGCCAAGCTCCTACCTCTCCATGATAGAGCTTAATCCAAAGTTCAACATCAAGCTTTTCCAATCCAAATAGTCCAAAATCTCAAGCAATCCACAATCACTCAAAACTCTCTAACTTTGTCCAAAATACAAGAGCGCCAAAACCAAAATGAAGTAACCAAATGAAGTAACCCCAAAACAAGCCAAGGAATTCAAATAAATAGAAGAGGGAGAGAGGAGGATGAGGTGGATCCATGTAGGATGCCACATCACACATCCTCAACTCCACCTCATAAGTCAACTTCAATCTCCAAGGCACAATAAATAAGTGAGTGAATAAAATGATAGTTTTACTTACACACTCAATCCAAGCCCACACCCTTTAAAGAAAAATTAAAATTACATGTAAGAAAGTGCAATTAAAACTTACAACTTGACTTCCAAAAATACATGTCATAAGGTCTAATCTTGACTCCCCAACCATAGGTAAGGTTGGTATATAAATTTAAGAGGTGTGGGACAAGTTTAACTTGTCCTACAAGCCTCCAAAATCAGCCCCCGAGGACAGATCCAAATTTCAAAAGGAAGGGTGGAGTGTTTTACACTCAAATTACTTACACATCACTTACAACACTTAATCCAAGACCCATCAACTCTAATAAATACATTCTTTTGACCCATTTTAATTAATTTACTTAGCAACATGATTACTCACAATTCTATACACAATTAATAAAATAAATAATAAAGGGGAAACACATCACTTAAATAAACACATACTAAAATTAAACAAGGGAACTAAATAAAATAATCCACATAAACCCTTGGTCACATTCGAAGGTGATCCCCCCATGGGAACCCCTAACAACAATACAAACATACACAAAACAAATACATGTTGCCATGGTGACCCTTGTTGAATTCATCTAGAATTCCAATGTGGTTGGTCTCCAATCCCCCAATGTTTGTTGTGACATGTTTACCTGAAAAATATAAATACCTCCTTTGGCCTCGTGGCCGCATCAGAACAGCCAAAATAAATATAAAATATAACTTCCAAAATCATATATATATATATATATGAATCACAACATCATTTAGGCAAGTAATAATATCATTTACAATTTCATCAATCACCATATGATCACAAGATTAGTTCAATTTTCTAGGTCTACTCAATACGACAAAATATCACATGTATGAACAACACATATATATACAACCATGCCAAGTAGTGTATCAACATCAATATAAAGTGTCTCTAATAATCCACATGCATCATATATGAATCAAAGTCAACAATAGTCCATGCTTCTAACATCTAACATCATGCTCAACTAAATTCACAATAATGTCCATAATATAGTCAACATTATCATAATCAATATCAAAAGGTGTCGAAGGGAAGTGGGCACTACACATTTCACATATAGAAATATTTCCCTTAGATCGTGCATTCAAATTTGTGTGTTCCTATATAGACACTTTAAGTGGGCACTAGTTTGTACTTCACGAATTCTATATATGATTATACAACAAAAAAAATGTGTTGATTTTAAATAATACAAATAAGAATCTTTTGATATATTTCAGAAGTTTGACGATTTTATTTTAAAACAAAGAGGACACTATATAAATTATTTACAACATATAGAGATTGATAATATGCATCCAAAAATTTTCTTAATTTTTGTAAAAAACGGGATCAATCTTGAAAAAATTCACTCTAAGACATACATCATAGAAAATTGGTATTATAGAAATGATGAAGAGAATACTCATGAATGGTGAAGGAAAAAATTACAAACTAAATATTGTGTTGAATTTTTTATTATCATTGGTGAAAAGGGGGTTTTTCAAAAGGTCCCACCCTATTACAACCAAAGATCTACCATCCAGATAAAGAGATGAAAAATTTAATGTTCAACAAGGGTCAAAAATCCAAACATCTTATATATCTAGTCCATGGACGGCCAAAAAATAGAATAACTATAACAAAATAAAATAAATTGGGGTTTTGTATTAGTACCATGAATTCTAGTCACTCTTGGGGGGAGGGGGGGGGGGGGCATGACCAAGAGTGCGTGGGATTTTGTTTTTAACACTCGTCTAACCTTCTTCGCCTCCTTTCCTAGCTGTAATCTCTTTATTAGAGACCATTGATGTAACGTTGATTTTAATCCGGCTTAGCAAGGGGATCCACTATCATCGTTCCAATGAAATATTTATGATATTTCTCAATGATGTGGTCATTGATGATTTTTCCCACCAGAAAAATTGTTTCAAATCCTTCAGTTACCATGCCATTAATATCATGTTTCCCGTTAATGTTGTGCATTCCAATATTTAACCCTATATCTTTGTCCTGCCCAATGCTTCCACCTATAAGATCTTCTCTGCATGCAGTGACCATTCCAGATAATACCAACGTGACCATGAACGATTTCAAATTGTTCTAGGTGGGATGATAATGTCCATTATTTTGAACCTTACCTGCTAGATATATCGTCTCACATTTTCCAGTTTTGAGTTTTATCTCACGCTCGCCACATTGGTCAGGCTCTATGTAGCCCATTTTTCTAAATTCAAATTCCCATAGGCACCCGTCCTTACCCCATATTTTTCAATCACCATTTGAGATGATTTTTCCTACTAAGACCACTCATGTTCCACCAGAAAAAGATTCATGCTACCCTGCTCATGTCCGATCTCCTCATTCTGTTGTATTTTGTTTTTATACATAAATTTAGGGGGTTATGTTCCTTTTTAGCCATATATCCCATGGCCCACACACCCACGTTTGGTAAAATATAATGGTGATTCTTCATAACTTATTTTTTGTTTCCAGACATCTTCCCTAGACCAAAAGTTAATGGCATCCATGTGAGACGAGCCAATGGGGACTTTAACATACAACCTAGTTGTGATTAATCTACACTTGGAAATTATGGTCGGGTCTAGAAAAACCAGTTCTCCATTTTCCTTCGCTATTCTTGCAAATACATCCATTTGCTAGAAATATAGGGGCATCCAAGGAAGGCCTACCCAGACAAGACATGCAAATGGGGTGTATTTATTTCCTTCTAATTTCCATCTAATAATGGAGAGAGTGGTTCTTCTATAGAATGAAAGAACTCTCTACGTAACATGGTCTAAATATTCTTCTAGAGAAAAAACAAACAATAAGTTTTTTTCAGAGAGGGAAAGGATGTTTACTTGCCCCAGAGTCATCCATTTCTTAATAACTGAGATTATTACCGGATTGATGTTCGGTCGAATCCCAACAAAGCATCCCATCCGGGAAAAGTTATATCTATTGAAATTTTTTTCCAACACTAAGTTTGGGACTTTCGGCCATGGAGAGTCTTGCCTCCATTCCAGATCCAGTTGTTGTAATGGTTCCTTCGGCTCTTTTCTAACATATTTGAGATCCATGAACCCTACTTCCATCTTGATCTCTCCCCTCCTATAATTTTTTGAATTTTTAGATTGTGTACTGTAAATTTTAAATCATTATCCGTGAAATATTATAAAATCCAAGGAAACATAAGAAGCATCGAGTGATAGGAAACATAGTGTTTCTTATTTGAAAGTGTTTGGATGTATTGCTTATGAATATGTTATTGATTAAAATAGGAAGATATTAGATGACAAGAGAGAAAGATGTGCATTTTTTAGATGCAATGAGAATTAGAAATATTACATGTTTTGCAATCTAATCACAATAAATTAATTAGCATATATTTTGAGTTTCTTAAAGATGAAAAATGGATTTAGAATTGAAATATATAACTTGAGATAAGAAACTTGAGTTAAATTTTATCTACATCGAGTTCCCAATCAATTTGCAGTCGACAAGGTCCTACTCTGTTATCACCTCAATCCAATATTCCTATTGATTGATAAAGACCAACAGAAAATCCAAATAATACAAGTATCTTAACGGGATATAGATGAGGTAACTCAAGGTAGTAAGCATAATAATTTTATTTTATATAATGACGTTCCAAGAACTCACTTCAACCAAACACTTAACCTGAAAATGTGACTAATTTTTTTGTTTAAAGAGGAAATTTACGGTACAAGAATGATGCAAGGGTGCTTAACCTTTACAGTTCATTAACTTACTTACATTACTTAACTTAGATTGAAGATTGAGCAACCAAGTCTAGTTAATTAGGTACATATTCACAAAACTTGTAGGGTACATTAATCAACAGATTTAAGGAAGGTAACAAGGTTTAATTCATTTAAAAAAGTGTTTTCTTCTTTTTCCATTAAGCTCAATTCTAACAAGGTTAACCTTATGCTAAGTTATTAAATTCATTACTTTAATAACTTAAAGAACTAGTTTATAAAATCCTACACATACTAAGGGTCCTAAGGACACCACACCACTAGGGAATTAAATGACCCCACTCACCCATCTACACATACCCTAAGGTTTGAAATTAAATATTTAAAATTACATTATTCTTTAATAAAGGTAGGGTCAATTCTCCACCCTTAGATCAAATCCATCTTAGCCACTAGATCCTAGGGTTCCCAACTTAGCCCTAAAATCCTTATGAAAGTCTATTAAAACCTTTTCTTATTCTAACCTTCTCATTTGGTTCAATTTCTTTTGTTAAATTTATAGGTTGGAGAGAAAGAAGAAATGAGAGCAAAAAGGGAAGAAGCCATGGAGGATTCTTCAAGAAGATTTAGTTTAGATTTAGCTTAGTTAGTCTTTTATTTATGTAATTTATTTATTTCAAGGATTGGGAGGGGTTTCCTCCTCCAATAGAGTTTTTATTTCAAAGATTTTAGTGTATTGGGTTTTAAATTTGGGGCAAAACCCTACCCCCTTTGATATAAATGAAGAAATTCTTTTAGATTCACCATTAGAGAGTTTTGATGTCACACCCCTATGTATTCATCTTTATTTACTTGCTGGAAGCATTATATTTAATTTTTACACTTAGAAATTAGAGAAAATGGTTAAATTTTACGCACAGGCGCGGATCCACGGAATTCTTTCATAAGTGACAGGACCGCCACCCTACCTGGGTGACAAACATAGGACCGTAGCTGGGTGACCTTACACGGTAGGGACCACCATAATCGGGTTACAGGACTATCTGCTACTACACAGGGCGGCGGTCCTATTTCCAAAAAATATAACCTTAATGCCGAGATTTTTACAAAAACTTAAAGTTGCTAAAGGGTGTAAAAATGCATCCTTGATTTGTTTTTATTTATTTCAAGTTCCAGATTTGATATTTATTGCTCATTTATTCATTTCTTAGCTAAATCTATTCATTTTATATGTTTTCTTTTCTATTAAACTTCATCTACTTACAAGAATAATTTCCATTTGTTTAACTAAGTCTTTCTTTTCATTACAAGGAAAAAGGAATATAAATCTATTTCATTCTTTAGTCATTTTCTACTATAAAAACAACATTTCTACATACCATGCAATCTAACTTATTTTCTCTTTCATTTTACTACAATGTTCATTCATTCAAAATAACCATATTAACTTTATTTTCTATAAAATGATATTTTGTAACAAAAACAACTTATAACAATCTCTACATTTTCTTCTTCCTCATATTTACAAACAATAACTACTTAATGCCAATATACTTTCTTTTCCATTGTAAAATAGATCAACCTTTCAATACATTCAAGACTTCAACAATGTGAATTTACTTTCTTTTACTACTTGCAAACTATCTACAATACATTATTTCTTCTTTCTTTTCCCATTTGTTTCTTTCCCATGCAATGCAATAACAATAACAACAATAGGATAGCAACTTTCTTTAACAATGCCATTACAAATTTCCTCCACTTGAAGTGGGGAAAACATACCAAAATGTACACAAGGAAAGAACCATATTATTACAATTTCTTCCACTCTAAGTGGGTAAAATAAAAAGGTATTTTTCACATGGTCACCAACAAGACTCCAAGCTCCAAGCACCAACAAGATAGCTCCTCCAAAAATTTTCTTGATTCACAACAAAATAAGGGGAGAGGCAACGCTCTCCTCCCAACCAAGATACCCAATGGAGAAGAGAAGCCATCCTCTCCATTGGCCCCCGAGCCCCAACCACATTACAATGGGAGAAAACTCAACTCATGGCAACTACTAGCTTCCACAAAACTTAACATAATTTCACATTCATTCCATATTCATTCAAAACACAATCAACAACTCAACAAGAGGAAAACAATCAAAACAACAAAGTCACAAGGCTTATCAAGAAAGCCAAAAGAGTAAGACCTATGGGGAGGCCACTTATGCCTCCCAATGGGAATGGGTGCCACCTAAAAGCCTCCAATGCAAAACACAATTTCCCCTAACAACTCTTATGCCTCCCTCAAGTACCCCTTATACCTCCATCCACTCTTATGCCTCCCTCAACTCTTATGGCTCCCTCATAATAAGAACAAGAAGAAAATGCAAGCATTTCTCATACTAGGTGGGCACCCAACCCAAACTCCCTCCTCAAGAAGATGATCTCTTATGCCTCCCTCAAATAAAATCCCCATAGTCTCCTCCCACTCCCAACTTAGGCATTCTACCCATACCCAACAAGCATTTCAAAGAAACAACAACATTCAACACAACATATACACACATACATATAACAATAACATAATATAAACAAAGGTGAAGCTCCTACCTTTCCATGGTAGAGCTTGTTCCAAGTATGAAGTTCCAAACTCCTCCAAAGATCAAGAAAGCATCCACAAGCTCCAAAAATCAACAAACTCCTTCAAAAATCTTCTACTCTCCAAAAATACAAAAGACTAAAAATGAACATGTAACCCCCAAAACAAGCAAAAAAAGATTCAATAAATAGAGAAAGGAGAGGGAGGGATGATGTGGCTCCAAGTAAGATTCCACCTCATTTCCCTCCACTCCACATCACTTGGTCAACCTCATATTCCAATGCACCATTAATGAGTGGTTGGAGGAATGACAAGCACCTTACACACTCCATCTAAGCCCACTCCCCCAAAGGACAAAATTAAATATTTGAAAGGAAGTGCAATTAACATTTTACCTTTTTATCCCCCCAACACACCTAAAAGAGCCTAAATTTGACTCCCCAACCCATAGGTAGGGTTGGCATGGGCATTTAAGAGGTGTGGGACAAGTTTGACTTGTCCCACAAGCTTCCAAATTTGGCCTCTAAGGCCAAATTCGAGTTTCCCATGAAGGGTAGAGTGTGCTACACTCAAAACTCAAACACACTTCACTCAACACAAAATCCAAGAGTAAATCAATTTTAATAAATGAACTCCTTTTTGGTCACATCTCTAATTAGTTTAGGATAAATCTAAATTAGTTTAATTAATACACTACAACCCATGAGTAATAAAAGGGGAAACCACAAAACCAAAATAATTTAAATAATAAAACAAGTGAATTTCATTACTAAAGGAAAAACACATACCATCATACTAAAAGGGAAAAATTAAAACAAAACAACACATGACCCCTAGGTCACAATTTTCTCCTAACCAATAATTTAAACACACACACAATTACACGTTGCCATGGTGACCCTAGTTGAATTCTTCTCGAATTTCGATGTGGTTGGTCTCCAATCCCCCAATGTTGTTGTGAATATAATATACCTGCAAAACAGGGAATACCTCCTTCGGCCTTGTGGCCGCATTAAAACATTCATGCCAAATATACAATATAATCTAAAATCAACTATATATGAATTACTATCATCTATGCAAATATGATATCACTTACAATTTCTAGCACATTTCTATTCCACATTTCATTTATGTCAAAATGATCATCACATTAATCCAATTATCAAGATCTACCCAATATGACTAAATATATCACATGTCAGAATTAAAGATAAATAACCATGTCAAAAGTATACCAATATCATCATCAAATGTCTCCAAGTAGACCATATGCATCATATAAGGATCAAATCAATAACAGTTCAGTGTCTATGATATCTACTAGCATGCTAAATCAAAGAAGCTATAATAAATCCATAAGTGAAATCAACAGTATCGAAAACAACTAATCAAAATGGTGTCGAAGGGAAGTGGGCACTATATTCCCCTCTCCTTAGACTCGAATTCCTCCTGAAAGTCACTGGAACAGGTGTGGAAACTACACTCGTAGCAGAGTAGCATCCTCCCAAGTAGCTACAGTCTCATCATATCTGTCCCACTGGACCCGAACCTGATCAATCTCTCTACCACGAAGGCCCAGGGTCCTACTCTATAATGCATATGGGCTCCACCATCACCTGCCCCTGATCCTGCACCTGTAATGTGGTCCAATCCAGCACGTGAGAAGGATCATAAATATATCTCCTAAGCACAGAAACATGTGAAACACATCATGGACGCGAGACAAGCTAGGTGGCAATGCTAGATGGTAGGCCAGGGGACCGAGGCACTCCAAGATCTCGAAGGGACCCACAAACCTAGGAGCAAGCTTAGAACCTTTTCCGTAATGGATAGGGCTCTTATGCGGTCTGACATGAAGAAACACCTTCGTGCCCACCTCAAAACTACGATCTGTCCTATGTTGGTCTGCATACTTCTTCTGTCTATCCTGTGCCTCCTGCAATCTCTGTCTGATCAAGGTAACCTGCTGCTCCATATCCTGTAATAATGTTGGCCCAAGGGAAACCCTGTCCTCAATCCTGTCCCAACTAAGAGGTGTCCTCTCTGCCATATAATGCCTGAAAAGGAGCCATGCCTATAGAACTCTGGAAACTATTATTGTAGGAAAACTCCACCAGGTACAGGTACTCCTCCCATCTCGTCTGATGATCCATCACGTACATCCTGAGCATATCCTCTAAAATCTGATTCACCCTCTCTGTCTGTCCATCTGTCTCAGGGTGATAAGTTGTGCTGAAATTAATCCTCGTCCCGAGGGCATACTGCATGGTAGTCCAGAAATGGGAAGTGTAAAGAGGATCGCGGTCACAAATGATCTTCCATGGAATCCCATGCAATCTGACAATCTCATCAAGATATACTTGTGCCACTGCACTGGCTGTATAGGTGGTCTTCACCAGAGAAAAATGAGCTACTTTCGTCAATTTATCCACCATGACCATGATGGCATCGTGGTGGTATCTCGACGTAGGTAACCCAATGATGAAGTCCATGGAAATGGTGTCCCATTTCCACTCCGGTATGGCATGAGGATAGAGAAGGCCAGCTGGATGCTGATGCTCAGCCTTCACCCTCTGGCACTCTAAACAACATGACACAAATGAAGCCACATCTCTCTGAAGTCCTCTCGAGAATTACAACTGTCTCAAGGTAGCGTGCATCTTCTTCACCCCAGGATGGGCTGAATAGGGTGCATGATGTGCCTCTGTCAAGATGTCCTGCGTCAAGTATCCATCTCTGGGAACATAAATCCGACCTCTGTGCCTGAGAAGACCATCTACCTCTAGTGAGAAACCATCAAACTTCCCCTCAAGGGGCCTCTGGGACTCGATCTCTGCTCTCGCTGCCATGTAGAAACTGTCAAGAGGAAGCTGCTGAAGGATCCTGCTCTGCAAATTTGTGCCCACTGAAGTGGCCATACTCATATGTCTTTGTCTACTCAAGGCATATGCAACCACATTCTCCTTCCCCTTCACATGCTCTATCTCCATGTCATACTCACAAAACAGCTCCATCTAACACCGCTGACGAGCGTTTAGATTGGGCTACTGTGAAGAGGTGGCGAAGACTCAAGTGATCTGTCCTAAGTGTGAATCTCCGACCAAGAAGAAAGTGCCTCCATTGGACCAAGGTGTGCACAACTACCGCAAGCTCAAGATCATGAGTCAGATAATTAAGCTCATAATCCTTGAGTTTGTGAGACTCAAAAGCCACAACTCTTCCCTCCTACATCAGCACTCCTCCAAGGCCTGCCAAAGAAGCATCTGTGCAAACGTAGAACTCACCATGAGGATCTGGTACTACAAGAATAGGTGCTGTAGTGAGACACTCCTTCAGTGTCCTGAAGGCCTACTCACATCTGTCTGACCAATCAAACTTCTTCCCTTTCCACTGAAGGGAAGTGATAGGGTGCGCAATCTGAGAGAAATCCTAAACAAATCTCCTGTAGTAACCTACTAATCCCATGAAGCTGCGCACCTCTGTCACAGTAGTGGGTGCTGGCCAATCCATAATGGCTCTAATCTTGGAAGGATCGACTGCGATACCTTCCCCAGAGATGATGTGACCCAAGTATTGTACCTTTGACTAAAATAAAGCACACTTCTCCAAGTTCCCATAAAGTTGCTGCTCACGAAGACACTGAAGAACCTGGTGAAGGTGCCCCTCGTGCTCCTCACGTGTACGTGAGTAAATCAAAATGTCATCAAGGAAGATGAGCATGAAGCGATCTAAGAAGGTCCTGAATACCCCATTCATCAAACTCATAAATACTGTGGGGGCATTCGTCAAACCGAAAGGTACCACGGTGAACTCGTAGTGCCCATATCTTGTATGAAAGGCAGTCTTATGAATGTCTGCCTCCGTAATCCTCAACTGATGGTACCCTGACTTGAGATCAATCTTAGAGAACATTGTAGCCCCCTTCATCTGATCAAATAAATCGTCGATGTGTGGAAGGGGGTAACGATTCTTGATCGTTACTTTATTCAGCTGACGGTAATCAATACATAACCATAAGGATCCATCCTTCTTCTTCATGAAGATCACTGGTGCACCCCAAGGGGATACACTAGGATGGATTAGGCCCTTCTCAAGAAGGCCCTCAAGCTGTAACTTGAGCTCACATAGCTCAGGAGTAGTCATCCGATAAGGTGCTCGTGAGATAGGCTCTGCGCCTGGAACTAGATCTATATGGAAATCTATCTCACGTGGGGGAGGTAACCCCAGTAGCTCTCCTAGAAACACATCAGAAAACTCTATCAAGATGGGATGGTCATCGAGGGATGGTCCACTCAACTCATCCTCTGATCTGTCACTAACCGTAACAGCAAACAACTGACAACCCCGTCGCACACACCGCTTAAGCTGCATAGCGGAGATGGTGTGAATGGAAACAGCCCTCCTAACTCCTGATATCACTGACTCCACTCCAAGATCATCTATGCAAGAAATAGTCTTATGGTAATAGTCCACTCTAGCTCTATGAGCAGACAACCAATCCATGCCCAAAATAACACCATAAGATCCTAATGGAAGGATTCGAAGATCCGAAGTAGTGGTGTAGGCTCCCAAATTCACTACACACTCCTTAACTAAAGATTCTACAAAAATTTGGCTCTCGAAGCCATCTCAACATCCCAACTACGACCCTACCTAACTGCCACCAGCCTACAATGCTCTACTAAGGATGGTGCAATAAATGAATCATAAGATCCAGAATCAAATAATATAGAGGTGAAAGTGCCACCAATATTACCTTTCATCTCAATAACTGTGCTCTGGTGCTTAGCCTGGCGGTTCTGACCACTGCGTAAATCCGATGACTCCGTGCCATATCTCCAACTATAGGCTCTGAGATCTATGTCTTACCCTTGTTAGGGTTCTGGGGAAATCTCTCCAATGATGTCCAACAACACCACAACCATAACAGCTACCTGGTCCTCTCCAGTGGGATGTAACTATA
The DNA here is from genome assembly GCA_019776745.2 of Taxus chinensis. Lineage (NCBI taxonomy): Eukaryota > Viridiplantae > Streptophyta > Pinopsida > Cupressales > Taxaceae > Taxus > Taxus chinensis. Next base: position 183,609 of record JAHRHJ020003776.1, read on the forward strand.
AACAGTGCTCTAGATGTTTGAGATGTGGATCCTGATGACCCGGCTATGGTTTGCTTCGGCCTCTGTTGTCAAGCTCCTGCTGACTGAGCCCTAGGTCCACCCTGTGTCCTGATGGGACCCCTAGAAGGAGGCCCCATACTCCGACCTCTCTGTGCATCAACTCTCTGTGGAGGCCTATATGGTGGGCGAGACTACTGCTGCTGCTGCTGTGGTCTAAATGATGCCTGTGAGGAATGTCCACCCATGAGGAGGAGGAACTGACCCCCTCGATCTACCATCCTGCATCTTTTGTATGCGGCTCCTGAACTCTGTCTCTAGCCTATCATGCATCTTTCCCTGAGTCTCCTCTACAATGTAGGCCTTCTCCATGGCCTCTGCTAAAGTCTGTGGGCAGTGGAATGTGCATTGCACCTCCAAATCTAAGTTCAGGCCCCAGATGAACCTATGAATCCACACCTGCTCATCCTGCATGTACTCAACGTACTGGAGTAGATCCAAAAACTTACTCTCATACTCGGCTACTGTGAGGGATGCCTGTCGGAGGTCATGGAACTCATCTATCCACTTGCTGTATAAACCTCTTGGGAAAATATCTGCTCCTGAATCTCTCCTCAAAAAGCTCCCAGGTGACTATCTCCAAATCAACATGGAGCTTCTACTCCTCGGTCCTCCACTAGCCTCCTGCTCCATTCCTTAGAAGATGGATTGCAACATGAGCTTTTGTGTTGCTAGTACAAGGACAAAGCTTGAAGCATCTGCTCAATGCTCACAACCAAGCCTCTACCTGAAAACCCCATGTGTCACCTGAATAATGTGATGTTGAAGCTTCAGGATCTCCCTGATGTGATCTACTGCTGATGTATGACAACCCCTAGGTCTCTCTACATGCTCCTCCCTTCTGTTTAGGGCTCCGTGACCTATCCCTGTGTCATGCGATCCTGTCACCATGTCCTCTCTGAAGGTGACTCTGCTCTAGCTGACTCTCCGTGGAAATTCTCTCCTCTATGCTCCTCACTGTGTGGAGGGGATACATGGCCTCTACTGGAAGTCTCAAGCCATGTCTAGCAATTCATCCTCCCTAGGGATCTCCACGTATGGTGGCATTAACATCCTGAAGGGTCTGTAAGATCTCTGGCAGAATGGCTGCTACAGCCTGATCTGGTGGTGGTAAGTCTAGGTCTATGTGAAAATACCCCTCATCTCATCTATACCTCTTGCACAGAACAAGGTGAGATTTAGTTTATTACTTAGAGTCTTCTTTAGTTTCTAAGTTTACTATCATATACAATTTTCAAATAATTGTTGTTTTCTAGGTTAAAAGATGTTTGCAGTTTTAAATTTCATGTCTCAAGTCTTCTCTAGTGTGCCCAAGGGTCCAAGCATTTTGAACCCACGGCTCTGATACCAAGTGTAACACCTGCAAAAATGACGTTCTAAGAACTCACTTCAACCAAACACTTAACCTGAAAATGTGACTAATTTTTTTTTTAAAGAGGAAAGTTACGGTACAAGAATGATGCAAGGGTGTTTAACCTTTACGGTTCATTAACTTACTTACATTACTTAACTTAGATTGAAGATTGAGAAACCAAGTCTAGTTAATAGGTACATATTATCAAATAAACTTGTAGGGTACATAAATCAACAATTCTAAGGAAGGTAACAAGGTTTAATTCATTTAAATAAGGTGTTTTCTTCTTTTTCCATTAAGCTCAATTCTAACAAGGTTAACCTTATGCTAAATTATTAAATTCATTATCTTTAATAACTTAAAGAACCCTATTCAATAAAATCCTACACATACTAAGGGTCCTAAGGACACCACACCACTAGGCAATTAAATGACCCCACTCACCCATCTACACATACCCTAAGGGTTTTAAATTAAATATTTAAATTACATTATTCTTAATAAAGGTAGGGTCAATTCTCCACCCTTAGATCAAATCCATCTTAGCCACTAGATCCTAGGGTTCCCAACTTAGCCCTAAAATCCTTATGAAAGTCTATTAAAACCTTTTCTTATTCTAACCTTCTCATTTGGTTCAATTTCTTTTGTTAAATTTGCAGGTTGGAGAGAAAGGAAGCCATGAGAGTCCAAAAAGGGAAGAAGCCATGGAGGATTCTACAAGAAGATTTAGTTTAGATTTAGCTTAGCTATTCTTTTATTTAAGTAATTTATTGAATGTAATCCTATGGTAATTTAGCTTAGCTCATGTCTGTAATTTATGTATTTCTAGCTTATTTATTTATGAATAAGTTGGATGGTGAACAAATTGTAGATTCCGGTCAATGGGATCTATCTCAAACATTGCTACTAGAAAGATAGCTTCTTGACCCTTGTAAATATTAATTTAGAATTTCCATTCCTCTAAGTGCTTATGCATTCATTGTACTACTGTTAGAGTAGATTCCATATTTCCATGGTTCTAAAGTGCTTGTGGACATGTCCTATTGCTTCTAGCTATCCTGTATTCCTTTGCAGTTCATTGAGCCTTCGGAAAAGAATTTGCAGCTGCAAGAAAACCAACTCAACAAATGGGCTTTCAACAGCTCAAAGATACAAGCTTTCAAATTTCAGAAATCAACTGAGAGATTGTCAAATGGCCTCCATGCCCAATGGATTGCTACGAGAAGCTGGCCATTCTTCGATCTGACAGGCAGATAACCCACTGAGTCACCAAAACCTGTTATCCAAAATTCACCCCTCAAGGTAATTTTGATAACATGCATCAAATTCTTCAGTCCCGAGAAAGTAGATTGATTCAAGGAAAAAAATCATGTTTTTCTGGGGTCCCCTCGGATTCTTTCTAACTCTCCCATCCAAGAAGAAATCCCAACGAGTTAGAAAAAATGGAAAAAAATGCAAAAATAAGGTTGCAGGACTGTTTTGAAGCATTTCGGGTCTGAAGGGTTTGGGTCGTACCGAGGTTCAGTCTGTACTACAGCTTGGGGCGCGGAAATACAAAGAAAAAAGCTAAGTCAGACATTTTTTTCCCAGGCAGTGCGCGGGACAGTTGGGACGTCGGGACGCGAAGGGAGTACGCGAAAAGCCGAAACAGCCGAAAGCAAGAAAAATTGACAAGTTTCTTTTGTTTCGTGCGCCGTTTGGGACAGCTGGGATAAAAGTACAGTGTGGGACGTGAATCGGGACTGATTTGGGCTGAAAGACGGTCCATTTCGGGCAGTTTGGAGATTATTTGTCTGGGACAGCCGGGCCAAAAGGAAAAGTACGCGAGGGATGTGAAAAGGCAAAAAGGCCGCAAGCAGGGACAAGGAAGCCCGAATCGGCCGATGCGGGAGAATGTGTCCTAGGTAGTCCACGGGAAAGTTGGGACAAAAGTACGCGGGGGACGCGAAAAGCCGAAACGGCCGAAGGCAAAGAAGAAAAGTCAATGTTTGACCCGTGAAACTTCAAACGGCCATAACTTTTGACTCCGAGCTCCGATTTTCACAAAATTGGACTTTCTGGAACGAGCACGACGTCCTCTACGCCACAAAAAATATTTCTTATTTTTAACAAGGGTAGATATATTTAAATAAAAGAAACATATTCGGCTCCAGTCAGTTAATGCTCATTCCCGTCAAATGACAGAAAACGCCTGCCAGACCCAAAATAGCTGCCCGCACTCAAAAGGCCATAACTTTTGCATTTCTCAACGAAATCACACAAAATTGGTACCGTTGGAATCATGGCTCCAAGCCCGACACACAAAAATCAATAAATTCCAGATTTGATGAGAAATTGATCGATATTTTTAAGAAAACGTGGCTGGGTTCATAACAGTGTTTTATTTGGTGGTTGGGAGTGCAATTAAGAGGCATGGTCATCATTCTTTCTCTGCTGCAGCACCTGGGACAGTATGGGGAGCCTTTTGCAAGTAATATATAATCATTTTACTCCATTTAATTCCTCTTACAAGTGGTTGAAGGATAGATTTCGGGATTTCCATTTTCCCTTCTCTTTCTCTTCTCATTTTTTCTATAAATTGGAGTGTTGGGCTCATTGTAAAGGGGAGGTAGTTTTTGTAGCAAAGCTCTGCCAAAATTTCTTTGTGAAGCCAATGTGTTATAGGCCCTTGTTGTGGACTCCTTGCATGGTGATCCAGGCCCTTATCTTGTAATCGATTGAACTGTGCATATCAGGAAGCAATAAAATATAAGTTTGTGGATGTATCTTCCCCTGCTGTGTTTTCTTGCATTCTTTCTTGCCCCTTTAACCTTGATTACAAGAATATTGTGTCTATTATTATGTTATTTCAGGGATCCATTATCATTGTGTATGTTTGAAATATTGTTGTGAATGCATTTTGCTAGATTATGGAGAACTGTCATCACCCCTTCTAGCGTGCGCTTTGCTTCTGTATCTCACGCATTTGAAGACTACTCTCACACCCTCCTTTTCTGGTGTATCACCGCTTTAGTGTAGGCTTTCATTTTATGCATTCTCTCTCCCTGGTCCCTTGGAAATTTAGATTAGAATAGTTAGTTTCCCCTGCATTAGAGTAGATTGTGGTAGGTAGTTTAGGAGCAAGAACCAGCTTTCTCTGGAGGTCTATCTCAAGTAGCAAGTCCCACAACTTGGAGATAGTACCCATGTTATCCAATCACACCGTGAGTTCAAGTATATGCACTTGTATAAACATAGGGGTGCTGTGATTCGGTGATAACACTTCCTACACACCGCAACAAAATGGCATTGTGGATCATCGCAATCATATAGTGATAGAGATGGCTCATTGCATGATATCAAAATAAAATTTGGAGGATCGATATTGGGCTGAAGCAGTACAGATGGTTGTTTATCTTCTCAATAGGGCACTGAAAAATATTCTACTAAATAAAATGCCATAAGAGGTATGGAGTGGAAGAAAGCCATCAATTTCTCATTTATGAATATTTTGTTGTACACCATATATGCATGTTCCAGCTCAGAAAATAAAGAAGGTTAAGCCAAAGACACTCACATGCATCCTACTTAGCTATTGCACTACCTCGAAGGCATATCGTCTTATGGATCATCGAGACAATAAAATATACAAGATTAAAGACATGGTTTGTGATGAGTCATCCTTTGACTCAAAAGTATCAATAACAGATCCACTTCCAACCACCTCTCACTGACTATTTTCTGAATCAAATGATCAGCTAGAGGAGAATACTTAGACAAATGAAATGTTACAAGGAGAGCTATTTGTTGACCTTGGACAATTAGATAATGTGACTCCACATCATTCCACATGGAAAAAAACACAATTCCTCTAAAAATAAGCCAAGTTCTTGTCTGAAGTGGGTACAAAGCACCATCAGGGACTCACATTTGCAAACAACTCCCAGATACATCATCCGGAGTCAAAATGAGGAGTCAAACAAGAAATGAGGTAAACTTTGCACTCATGAGTTCACTGACTAATAGCTTCAAGACTGATCATTTTCGTGAAGCATTCAGTCAACCTCAATGGAAGGAAGCCATGGATGCAGAATATGAATCATTCATGTAAAATAGGGCATGTGAACTTGTCAATATTCGTATAGGAAACAAACCCATAGGCTACAAATGGGTTTTCAAGACAAAATATAAGGCAGATGGAACCATCGAAAAATATAAAGCATGACTTGTAGCAAAAGGGTATGCTCAGAAATAGGGCATTGACTATGAAGAAACCTTTACACCTACTGCAAATATCAAGATAATTAGAGTTGTTTATCGTACTAGCAAAAAAAAGGATGGAGAATTTAGCAGATGGACATCAAGACTGACTTTCCTAAATGGTGATCTGAAAGAAGAAGTGTACATGACTCAACCTGAAGGATTTTTTGATGAAGAGCATCCTAATAAGGTATGTCATCTCATCAAATCAGTGTATGTACTGAAACAAGCTCCAAGGGCATGGTATATCAAGATCAATGATCACCTTTTACAGCATGGGTTTACTCATAGCCAATCAGATTAAAATTTGTATATAAAGAATGTAGGTAAAGAAATTTTCATTCTTGTTGTGTATGTAGATGATCTTTTGATCATTGACAGTTTAAAAGATTAGGTTGATATTGTGAAGAATGATCTCAAAATAACCTTCGAGATGACATAATTTGGGGCTACTACATTACTTTCTTGGATTGGAGATATGGAAAAAGGAGCATCACATTTTTGTCTCCCAGATAAAGTATGCCAAGACACTCCTGGAAAAGTATAGAATGTCTTATTGTAAACCTATATCCACTCCCATGGAGAAAGGCTTGCAACTTTCAAGATTCTAGGACTCACCTCAAGTAGATGCTACTCTCTACAGGTAATTTGTTGGAGGGCTCATTTACTTGACATATACTAGACCAAATCTATGCTATGTTGTTAGCTAACTTTCTAGGTTCATGCATGAGTTGAAGAAATGTCACTGGACTACAAAAAAGCATGTTTTGAGATATATCCAAGGAATAACTAATTATGGTTTAGAATATAAGAAGAATGATCAATTATTCTTACAGGGATATGTCGACTCATACCACGTTGGATTTGTTGATGACAATAAATCAACCACAGGATACATATTTCATCTCAGTATATGGACCTATCTCGTTGATAAGCAAGGAGAAAAATATTATTTCTATCTCATCCATAGAGGAAAAATATCATGCCACATGAGGAGCTATTTTGTGAATTAATATGGTTACGTCACATTTTGGATGACCTGAGCAATCCTAAAAATCAGTCACCTATTATTTATTGTGACAATCAGAGTGTGTTGAAGCTCGTGCAAAATCCATTTTTTTATGAAGAACAAAGAATATTGAGATTTATTCTCATTTCATTGGACATCATTTCTTGAACCCTCAAATTTCGCTCCAGTAATATCCTACAGAAGAACAAGTTTTTGATATTCTCACATAAATCTCTTGGAAAAGTGAAATTTGAACTTTTTAGGTGTCACATTTGCAAGAACAATGTAATAAGGTGGGGGGGGTGCAATGTTAGCATAGTCTACGTAGTATTTTATTTTTAGAATAGTTTTTATTATCTATTTCATTATTCGCTATTGTTGTTAGTAACAAATCCATCCATTCCGGGGAGTATTGTTCATACAAGTCCCTATAAATATGTATCGTGCTTCTGATATTCATTAAATAGAATAAGATATAGCCAATCTCTTTTTTCTCTCCACTATAAGCTCCTCATATCACACACGAAAGCTATAGGCCACTAATCTTAGGGATGAGGATAAGACATTACAAAATTTGCACACATGCTCAAGTTACACATTTTCAAAAATTTATTTTAGGAGACCAAGATAGGAGTGCACTAAATGCCTCTTTTTCAACAAAATATTTTGACTAGGATCTAAATATGACCCCTCAAGTCATAGGTATTGATGGGGAAGTGAAACACATGCCTCTTACACTAGGTTCAAGGCCCAAATTCAAATTTTAGAGCCAAGAGTGACAAACATACACATGCAATAAAATATTCAAACATGAGAGAGGAAGGAGTAAGGCATATTCCCTAAAATCTCTAACCCTCCTAAATGTCACTTTCCTAAATAACATTAATTAATCAATTTTATTCAACTTAATTTAAGCATTTTAACTAACACTAATAAAGGTGACTTACAAAGAAAAATAATTCAATTATTCACAAATAAAAAAATTATCAACATAGTCTATTTATTATATCATTATTAGATTAGTCGTTATTATCTATTGCATTATTTGCTCAAATTTTTTGTATCTAATCCATCCATTCCGGGGAGTATAGTTTATTCACGGACCTATAAATATTCTATCTCTAATTATTCTTTTCTATATTATCCACACAATCTGGTATCTGAGCGTGTGTTTGAAGGAGAGAATACCATTCTCTATGTTGACAAGAAGACCATAATTAAATACGTTGCTGAGTCGATCCTGTGCATTTCAAATCCGCATTGCGAAGCCTGGACGTTGAAATTGCTGCTGTGAAAAGCTCTGCGTGAGGAAGAAATTGAAGGGTCTTGAAAAGGAGCACATGTGGAGAGCTAGACATGGAGATTTATCAACAACATGCGTAAAGACCTTCCCCTGCTCGTGGCCACATGGGAGAAGTCTCATTTCCCAGCATTAAAAGTTCACATTTTCATACATTTTTCCAGCGACCTGACAAAATCGATTTACATTATTTAATTCAGTCTTAACTTGGAGATCTGAGAGCATATTCTCTGGCCTGCGTACATGGAAGAAGCCTTCTCTTTTTTTGCGTGGAGAGGCTTGGACATTTTCTGTGCTGCGTGGAGGAGCGGTCTGCATGCATTTTTTAGACCAAGCGACCTACCTACATGAAGGTATCTTTCTAAGAAGGCTAGGCGTGAGATAACATCAAAACAAAAGTTCTTTTCTGCAGTCATGTGTTTACATGTTAATTGGAGGAAGAAAGAGAAGATACTTGTGTGGAGACTTATAGCTGTGCATGGAGAGTTTTCTTCCTACTATACGTGGAAGTTTACAAGCAGCACTCAGCCACAAATACAAGTTCTAAGGCACGTAATTTGGACCTACCCTCCTTATAAGCGACTGAATCTGCCAACATGAGATAAGTAAAACTTATAAAAGCCTCTCGAAGTTACAGTGAAGCAATCAGCATTATTAAAAGATACCAAAATGAAGGAGATAACCATGGAGTGCCATTATTGTCTGAAGAAGACACCTCCACCAAGGCAACGAAGATTATTTTACGCCAATGCTGAATATCGACTGTGCATGAGCATATCGAGACTGTCGGGAGCCAAACCAAAGACTCACAAGCCCAAGAACACCGTCAAGATGCTCAAGAGAGATCCAATTTCTACTTTTCATTGCTCAACGAGCTTTGAAACAACAATAATCTAGTCTTTGACGTGCTAGTTTGAAGAGGAATTCTTTAATATTTCTTTTCGACGTCAGCTACCAAGAAAAGAGAGTTTGAGAAGAGCTAGAATCTGGGTAAAACACCGATTGCAAAGATGAAGAAGAATGCCCCACAAAGTCATCACCATATCTCAGCACGTGAGTATATCTAGCATCTAAAGATGGTACCTATCATCAGTGAGTAACATTGTAATATCTCTTGGAATAAATAAATAAATAAATGTTTTATTTTACAATTTATACACCGAAGCTTCTACTCTCAGATGCTCAGTTACTAAAAGGGCTAAATTTTGCTGGCCTAGAAAACAAAAATGATGACAATCCTTCAGTTTGAAGGATTATGGGGCATTGTCACCGGATCTGTGCCCATCCCCACTAGCCGTTGATGAAATCATGAAATATGAGATGGCTAGTGCCAAAGTTCTAATGCTGATTATGCTAAGTGTCAGTGATGATGTGCAACCACATATCCAAAATGCGGAGAAGCTGAAGGAAGCTTGGGATAAATTAGAAACCATCTATGAAGCCAAAAATCAGACTAAGATCCTCCATCTTCAGTGAAAGCTACACACCCTCTCTATGGGGTCAGATGATAAAGTTAAGGAGTTATTATGGCACGTGGCTAAGCTGCGATTGGATTTATTAGCACTCGATGAAACGGTGGAAGAAAAACTTCTCATTCCGATCACCTTGAGAGTACTCCCTTCATAATTCTGAGTGTTCGTTACAACACTGAATGTATCTAAACAAATAATGACATTCGAAGAACTCATGTACTTACTGCAGTATAGGAAGAGGCCATCAATTCAGCCCAAGAGGAGACTCAGGATAAAGCCCTGTTCTCAAAGCCATACTGTGGCCAGAAGAATTAGAAATGTCCCCTAGAGAATCCAATTCAAGTACAATCAAATCAACAAAGAAATATCAAAATTCAAAGAGGTGGTGTCACATTTGCAGAACACAACACTCATGACACTAATCATTGCTAGTACAATGGATTGAAATAAGGGTCTTTGATTCAAACAAGAACATCCAAGTGTGAATATTTTCAAAAATCCAAATGAATTCCTCGCCAAAGAAATAAGAAGGGACATCTCACAACCCAACAAGATTATTAATCTGATGATGAGACATCAGAAGGAGCCAATTGTGGTAAGAACCTTGTACTAGTCTCACAGACTTCGCAACCCATGAAGAAATTTTGGCTGATAAAATCAGGTGCCAACAAGCATATGTCAGTTCGAGAAGAGCTAGATTGCAGCCAGAGGTACAATGCCGATTGCAAAGATGAAGAAGAATGCCCCACAAAGTGTCACCATCTCTCAGCACGTGAGTATAGCTAGCATATATGAGCTGGTACCTCTCAACAGTGAGTAAGATTGTAATATCTCTTGGAATCAATAAATAAATAAAACTTTTTTTTTACAATTTGATGCACCAAAGTTTTATACTCTCAGATGCTCAGTTACTAAAAGGGCCAAATTTTGCGGCCTGAAAAAAAAGATAGAAAATCCTTTCAGTTTGAAGGATTATGGGGCATCTTCACTGGATCCATGCCCGTCCCACAACCGCTGATGAAATCATGAAATATGAGATGGCTATTGCCAAAGCTCTATTTTTTATTATGCTAAGTGTTAGTGATGATGTGCAACCACATATCTGAAATGTAGAGAGGCTTGAAGGAAGCCTGGGATAATTTAGAAACCATCTATGAAGCCAAAAATCAGACTAAGATCTCCATCTTCAGTCAAATATGCACACCCTCTCTATGGGGTTAGATGAGAAAGTTGAGGAGTTCTTATGTCGCATGGCTGAGCTACGATCGGAGTTATTAGTGCTCAGGTGAAATGGTGGATGAAAAATTTCTCGTGCTGATCACCTTGAGAGCACTCCCTTCATAATTCTGATTGTTCATTACGACACTGAATGTATCTAAACAAAAATGGCATTTGAAGAACTCGTGAACTTGCTACAGTAGGAAGAGGCCATCAATTCATCCCAAGAGGAGACTCAGGATAAGGCCTTGTTCTCAAAGCCATACCATGGCCAGAAGAATCGGAATTGTCCCCTAGATCAACCCACTCAACCAAAATCAAATCAAAAGTAGAAAGATCAAAATTTAAAGAGGTGGTGTCACATTTGCAGAACCAACACTCATGACATTAATCACTACTGGTACAATGGCTTGAAAGAAGGATCTTCAAGTCAAACAATAACATCAAGGTGTGAAGATTTTCAAAAATTCCAAACAATGTCCCCACTGAAGAAAGCAAAAGGGACATCTCGCAGCCCAACATGATGATGAATCTTAATGAGGAGTCATCAGAAGGAGCTAATTGTGGTAAGAACCATGTACTAGTCTCTCAAACTTCACAACCCATGAAGAAAGTATGGTTGATAGACTCTAGTGTAAGTAAGCATATGTTAGGTGACAAGAAGCTATTTGATTCACTACATGAAAAACCCACTAGAGATCGGGTTCGGATAGCAGATGACAAAGAGTATGTTGCAGAAGGAATAGGCCAAGTCACATTTCCTCTAGGACCATGCAAATGTATGCTTACAAAGGTACTATATGTTCCTGGACTGACTAGCAACATCTTGTCAGTAAGTCAGTTCCTTAATCATCATCTACAACTAGAATTTCTTGTCCAAAATGGCATCAAATCATGTTTGATCTCAAGACAAGGTAAAGTTATTGCTAGATATTTTCTCAAAGATAAGTTATTTATTTTAGATACTGTTTCATCTTCTGTAGTATCTTTATCTACCTCAACAGTGAAATCTACTGCCCTCTAGAATTTTAGATATGATCACTTGTTGGTTAGTTCATTGCATCAGATGAGTTCCAAAGAAATGGTAACTGGATTTCCCAAATTTTCTAGTTCCTTTCCTATTTTCCATGGATGTCTTGCAGGAAAACAACAAAGGGATCCATTTTAGGAAAGCACCTACTATGCCAAGAAGCATCTGGAAGTAGTTCATATCAATTTGAATGGTTAGATGCCTGCTTTGCTTTCAGGATACAAGTATTTCCAACTGTTCGTGGATGACCACTCTCAAAATGTGGGTGATTTTTATGAAGAAGAAAAGTGAGGCTCTTCAACATTTCCATAATTTCTATCATTGTGTTGTGAAAGAGACCAGAAAACTACTTCTTATAATTCACTTAGATCGAGGGGGGAATTCACATCAAATAATTTCTTGGCCTTCATGAACCAATAAGGCATTAAGAAGAATTTGAATGCTCCCTACACGCCCAAGTAGAATGGCATTCTTGACCATCGCAATCACACAATGATGGAGATGGCTTACTGCATGCTATCAACAACAAATCTGGAGGAACGCTATTGGGATGATTCATTATAGATAGTTGTATATCTTCTCAACAGGGAACCAATAAATATTCTAAAGGATCAAACACTAGAAGAGGTATAGAGTGGTAGAAATCCATCAATTTTTCATTTACGAGTGTTTGGCTGCACAAGATATATTCATGTCCTAGCTCAGAAAAGAAATAAAGTTGAGCCAAAGACACTCCCATGATTACTACTTGTCTATAACACTGCCTTAATAGTATTAACAAAATATCCACTTACAACCACCTCTCACTGATTATTCTCTGAATCAGATGATGAGCCATAGGAGACTACTCAAAGAAAATAAATGCTACAAGTAGAGCTATTTGTTGACCTTTGAGAAATGGAGAATGTGAATCCACAAATATCCACATGGAAATGAAACAATTATTCCCAAAATCAGCCAAGTTCTCATCTGAAGTGGGTACAAAGCACCATAAAAGACTCACATTTGCAACAACTCCCAGATACATCATCTAGAGTCAAAAGAAGGAGTCAAACAAGAAATGAGGTAAAATTTGCACTCATGATTTCACTAATTAATAGATCTGATCATGTTGATGTTTTTGAATAACTCATTCAACCTTAGTGGAAGGAAGCCATGGATGCAAAATATGACTAACTCATGCAAAATAGGACATGGGAACTTGTCGATATGCCTATAAGAAAGAAACCCATAGGTTGTGAATGGGTTTTCAAGACAAAATATAAGGTAGATGGATCCATCGACAAACATAAAATATGAATTGTAGAAAAATGGTATGCTCAGAAATAAGGCAATGACTATTTAGAAACCTTTGCACCCACTGTGAAGATCAAGACCATCAAATTTTTTTGCACACTAGCAGCACAGAAAGGATGGATACTTCAACAAATGGATGTCAAGAGTGATTTCCTAAATGGTGATATAAAATAAGAACTATACATGACCCAGCCTAAAGGATTTGTTGATGAAGAGCATCCTAAGAAGGTATGTCATCTCATCAAATCATTTTATGGACTAAAACAAGCTCCAAGAGCATGGTATATCAAGATCAATGATCACCTTTTGTAGCATGGGTTCACTCATAGCCCCTTAGATTCCAATTTGTATATAAAGAAGGTGGGAAAAGAAATTTTCATTCTTGTTGTGTATGTAGTTGATCTTTTGATCACTGGTATTTCAGAAGATCAGGTTGATATTGTGAAGAATGATCTCAAAAGAACCTTCGACATGACAGATTTGGGGCTACTACATTACTTTCTTGGCTTAGAGATATGGAAAAAGGAGCTTCACATTTTTTTATCACTGATAAAGTATGCCAAGACACTCCTGGAAAATTACAATGTCCAACTATAAACCTATATCAACTCCCATGGAAACAGGCTTGCAACTTTCAAGATTCCAGGACTCACCTCAAGTTGATGCTACTCTCTACAAAAGAAATGTCATTGGACTGTAGCAAATCATGTACTGAGATATGTATGAGGATCAACTTATTATGGTCTGGGATATAAGAAGAATGATCAATTCTTCTTATAGGGATACGTTGACTCGGACCATTACAGATCTGTTAATGACAGGAAGTCAACCAAAAAATACATATTTTATCTCAGAGCTTGACCTATCTCATGGATAAGAAAGAAACATAATGTTGTTTCTATCTCATCCACAGAGGCATAATATCGTGCCATACGAGGAGCTATGTGTGAAGTGATATGGTTACGTCGTATTTTAGATGATATGGTAATTCTTGACAAACATTCACCTATTCTGTATTGAAACAATCAATGTGTTGAAGCTCGTGTAGAATCCAATTTTTCATGAATGAACAAAATATATTGAGATTGATTTTCATTTCAGTCAAGAACACATCTTAAAACATCACATTCAGCTCCAGTACTGTCCTATAGAAGCACACGTTGCTGATATTCTCAAAAATTCTCTTGGAAAAGTGAAATTTGAACTTTTCAAGGGTCACATTTGCAAGAACGATGTAATAAGGGGGGGAAATTTAGCATAATATACGTAGTATTTTATTATTAGGCTAGTTATTATTTATTCCATTATTCACTCTTATTTTTAGTAACAAATCCATCCATTCCGGGGAGTATTTTTTATATACGTCCCTATAAATATGTATCTTGCTTTAGATATTCATTAAATGAACAAGAGATATCTAATCTCTATTGTCTCTCCATCATTTCCTCCTCTCAATCAAGTGTTTTGTACACTTTGGTTCGAATATGGATTCACAAATACAATAAAATCAAGTGTTTTCTCACTCCTGTGTGTTTGTTTGTATCCTTTTGGAAAGGTAAGAAATCAATATTATAGGGTTGACGATGACTGGGCTAGGTCACCACCGACTATAAGGAAACTTTCCCCAATGGGGTTGATTTTTTGTTTTTATCAGGATTTTTGGTTTTGATGAGATAAAAAATGCATAATAGGATGTTAGATGAGACAATATATTAAATGATATGAGATAAGATTGTATGTGACCAAAGGGTACGAACAATGCTACGTCATATTGAGGGACACGTGGGAAAAATATGCCTCCAACCACATTAGAGGTAAATAGGAGGGGGATCCAAGTAATGCAAGGCACATATGACCAAAAACATGATGTTAGCATATAACGAACAATCGTTAGTTATACCAAGGATCATGAGAGAAAGGTATGGAAATAACTCATAAACCTAATTTAGACACAAAAAGGGGTTTATGATGTAACTATACATGGGAAGAGGGTTCTCCATGAGTGATGTTCCCTAAATATATGCCCCATTTCTGGGAAGGGGAAAGAGAAAATCGATGAATGCGGGAAGTTTTTTAGAAGAAAGTTGATCAATGCAAGGAGATTTCTTAGGATGTCAATAAAATGGAAGGGTGATCAATGTGGGAATCCTTCAGTTCCATAATAAAAAATATTATCCATCCTTTTTAGGTATGGTCTACTTTATACATATATTATATAGATGGCGAGAATGATATAAACGATAACCATCCTTCAAGGATTTGGTCTATTTATTTTATTTGATTTTCTTATTTTCTTCTTCTCTCTCTCTCTTTTCTTGATATGGACAAGTGTTGTTTAAGGGAGAAGTATGTTTTTGATATATTTTTAATTTGATAAGAGAATCGATAAATTTTTATTTTAACAAGGGGAAGAGCTTGGAATACCTAGGTAGACCACTTAGGAGGGGAGAATGAATGTACAAGAGACACTTGTGAGCCCTTTGCATGGTTTCAATAGGTAAACAAGGGGTGATGTATGTAATGATCATGGAATTCTCACCAAAAACGTAGAACCTATCCATAAGGATAATTCTATGGGAAGAGTCGTGTTGCCCATATTTCAGGTCATGTCAAGGAAATTGATTGTAGACCACATAATTCTAAATCATTCAAATGATAGATGGAAGAGGTTAATGATGGAAGGATGATCTAAAGATATGAATAAGTGCTCACTTGTAGACATGTTAAAAATAAAATGGTTGTAAGTGTGAAGCGTTAAGAGGTTCCACTTTTGGTTTAATAGCAATAAATGCCAAATGATAGGCTCGCGACCAATATTTATGTGTAATAATGTATGGTCCAGTCCAGTTGGGTGAAACATTTCCACATTGGATCCTTTCTAGAGTAGTGATGTTCTAATTTTATTTGAGGATGAGGTCACTAATGTTAAATTCGTTTTCTTTGAGGTAGTTATTGTAAGCATACTTGATGTATTCTCGATAATCATGATGGTGATCAAAAGCGAGGAGGTGACGTTCATGTAGCAATTGGAGATTTCATAGATGCTCCTGAAGGTAATCTTCATCAAAGATGAATATTTGAAGAGACATGTGCAAGGATGGAATTTGAAAATCTAGAGGAAGGAAAGGTTCAAACCCATACATGAGAAAAAAAAATGGATTAGATTTTATGGAAGTGCATATGTTAGTCTGATAATTCCACAGAGCGAAGGGGATATGCATATGCTAATTACGACTGGAATGGTCAATGGTGTTTGTAAGAATGTTTTGAAGGGTTTTATTAGTTTCTTTAGATTTTCCGTTAGCTTGAGTATAATATGGTGAAGAAAAATTAAGTTGGATATTGAATGAGTCACAAAATTTCTTGAGATCTTTGTTCTTAAAGGAATTTCCGTTTTCTGTGATGATTTTGTGAGGGAGGAACGCCAAAGTAGAAAATGATGGTTTGGTAGATAAAGTCAATGATTGGACCAAAAATTTTTGAAGTGAGGGAAATTGATTCCACCCACTTAGTGAAATATTATGTTGTAGTGATGATGGACTAATGTTGTTGTGAAAATTAGGGATTGATGAGATGAATGAGATCAAGACGCCATTGTGAAAAGGGCCAAAGGCCCTAAGCCGGATGCAAATATTTCGTAGGAATGTGAATAAGATTAGAATGTGTTAGACATTTTTCACATTTCTTAACATACTCACAACACTCATGATTGAGGGATGGACAATAATAGTTAAGATGAAGAACGCCCTTAGCAATAGCTAAGCCACTAAATTGTCCACCATAAATAACATCATGGAAATTTGGGATAGCATGAGAAGACTCATGGGATTTAAAGAATCGAAGAATAATATTGTCAAATCCATTCTTATAAAGGATTCTGCCAAGTATCACATAGCAGTTAGCTAGTTGAAGGAAAGACCTCCTAGAATTCTTTGATATATTGGGCAGAATGATGGATTTGGATAAATAATCGAAGATTTATATGTACCAAATATCTAAATAACTGGATTCAGTGAGATTAACACAAGGTAGGTCATGGAATGGTCAATCACTAAAATGAATGATAACATAAAGTTTATATTCTTTCATGATCCATGGGATGATAGTTATAAGGGATACCATCATATCTTTGAAACTATTAGACGACCGAGGAATGAATTGTATAGTATAATAATTAAAGGCATTGAGGAAGAGATGAAAAATGTTTCGATATTTTTAAAGATTTTCATTTTTACATTGATACTTACCTGTGACTTGTTTTCTGATAAGTTCAGAATCTCCATATATGTCAAGAACATGAACCCTAGAAAGAGAGAGTTTCCAAGACCTAAGATAAGAGTTTCATATTCTTCTATATTATTCATGCACTCAAAATTGAGCTTTTTTGTGAGGGGAAGAGGATCATCCCTAGGAGGAAATTTAATTACTCAAGTACTGTCTCCTTACTAACATTTTGAATCATCAAAGAAGAGAGTAATTTTAAGGGTTTCAATCTCATGATGAAAGTGATTAATGGATTCATCTGGGAACTACTCAAGAGCTAGATGCAAACTAGGAAGAGGGGATTATGCTAACTGGTCTGCAATATCTTTGCCCTTAATGTATTTTTGAGAAATAAACTTGAAGTAAAACTCAATCATGAGCATAATCCATCGAGTAATATAATCATTGTGATATAGTATATAATGCATCATCTTAATAAGGTGAAAGCTAATAATGACATACGTCTTATGATTAATAAGATAGTGTCATAGATTAGATGTGGAAAATAATAGAGCGCAATACAAATTTTCATCTTCATTATAGTGAGTCTTCCAGTCATGGTGGGTTTGACTAATGTAGTAAATGGCCTTCTCAAGACCTTGATCATCACGATGTGCTAACATGGCCCCTAGAGCGTGATCAGTAATAAAGATGTATAGATAAAAGGGCTCACCCTTGTGAAGAGGTGTAAACACTAGTATAGATAAGAGATATTGTTTAAGATCATCAAAATACTTCTAGAAATTATGATCCCAATTGAAGTCTATGTTTTTACGAATAAGATGATGAAATGGTTGGAAACGATCTGAAAGTTGTGAAATGAAGCAATGGACTTATTCGAGTCAACCTTGAAGACTAAAAAGTTTATTAAGATTGGAAGGGTGAGGCATTTTGATGATTTATTTGATTTTTGTGGGGTCAACTTCAGTACCCATAATAGACACAACAAAGCCAATGAGATTTCTAATTAATACTCCAAACACACACTTGGTTGGATTGAGATGAAATCATAAGAGAATAAAGCACTCGAAAAGTAATTTAAGAATGGAAATATGGTTGTGGCGATCTTTAGATTTACTAAAAATGTCATCAACATAATCTTCTATGGTTTTGTGGATGAGATCATGAAACATGTAAGTCATGTCCTATTGATAAGTAGCTCCAACATTTTTTAAACCGAAGGGCATGACGTGGTAGCAAAAGGACCCCCAAGGGGTGATGAAGGGATTAGTTTGTTTATATTTTGGGGTGATAAGAATATTATTATAACAAACCTATCCATAACAAAAATAATCTCATGACCTGCGGTAAGATCCACAAGTTAATCGATGTTGGGAAGAGGAAAGTGATCTTTAGGGAAAGTGAGATTGAGATCTCGAAAGTTGGTATATATACAAAGTTCACCAATTTATCAATTACCCGAATTTATCAATTACAACAAATACTTAGTGCAATAACTATTGGAAACTTGAAATATTGCACACATAACTTATAACTTCAAACAATCCTTACAAATATGAACAAATGATGACGCTCCAACAACGTATTAGCACACAGAACATGAAAGGAGTATTACCAAGGCTGATATGTATTCATTTGAACCTTCTAATCCCCGAAAACGGCACCAGAATCATTTTTGCTGCAGAAATAGATCTATATTTTAAAAATAATTCTTAGAAACTCAAATAATTCTAGTAAATTCAAAGAATCCTCGGAAGCGTCTCCCCGGAAGCAGTGCCAGAAAGGTGTTTGCACCTGAATTGATTCTCCACTAAAATCTGAGCAGCATCAAATATTTCACAAGACACTCAGAGATAGACAGATCAAAATATATGTCATTTTGTAGCCAGGGAGGTGATTCATTTGGCTCCTTGTCACTCGGTGTTAAAGAATTGGATAGCACCTTAAAACGATTTGATCGATCCTCGCTAATTTAGGTTGTGCCTTTCAACCACGGTAAGATAACCCACTTTGTAACCTCTGTTGATGAAGGAGATGAAGATATCCTTATTTTGCACAAATTTTAAAGAAGAACCGTTGAACCGTTTTGGCTAAATGCCTTAATATTTTCCGTCGTCCCATCACCCACATCCAAATATTGGGTGACATGTGGCTTCACCCAGTGTCAACGGAAGAAGAAGAGAAATATTTCCCTTTGAAACTTTGATTTTTGGATTTGGAAAAAATGCTAACTTTTCCCCACCACCCCGTCACCCGCGTCCAATCATGTGATGACACATGGTAGCCTTAGGCTCAGCGAAGGTGCATAATTGTTTTTAACTTTGAAATTTTCACCTTTTGAAATTGTAAAATCTTTGAGCACTCTAATGGCGTGTGGACCCATGACCAATCGGTTTGTGACACGTGGTGTGTTTTGTAATCGGCGGAGGTGCGCGTAAGTTTTTAACCCTTGCGCTTTTAACCCAAAAAAATGAAATTTCCTACATACCTCGGCATGTCCATTTTTCCCCGCACCAATCAGAGCGTGACACATGGAATTCTGGCATCGGTGTAGGCACAGATCAAATCGATCCCTTAGTGCTTTGTGACAAAGAGACTTAATGTCTCAATCGGCTCCATCGGCCCGCCATTCCTCCTGACCAATCAAGGCACGACATGTGTCTCCCCCATCGAGCTTGTGGGCGAATGAAGGCGAATTGTGATTTTGTGCCCAAGGAAGGAAAATGCCCCAAGTTCTTCCTCACTCCACCGGTCCATGCATGGGGAAAATTTTTCTCCCTAGGCCCGCAAACTATCCCTTGGGAAAATTTCTCCCCTAAAGTCCACCGGCCCATAAATTGAAAAATATAAGGAGTTAGGAGGACTTATTTATACTATTGGAAAGGTGAGAAAATTTCCTATCTAATGGGAATGATTCAAGGAAGTTTTGAGTGCTTTAATTTTAATAAAAATCAAGTTGAACCCTTTAAGCCAGTTAGAGAGTGGTTGAGTGAGAAATTTCCCTCCTGACCTAAGTGGTTAATCTAACCCCTTGTTTTGACCTTGTGTTTTGTTAATAATAGATGTAAGAGGAAATTCTATAAGTCATTCTTTATAGTTGGTCTTAAATCTTGTTGTGCTAACTGTTGCCTTGTAACCTAGTTGTTGATACTCTTAATCAAAAAAAATTATTCCATAATTTTCCTAACTAATCCTAGATTGTTCTTGGGTCTCAAGTGGTTGTTTTAAGTGGGCATTACACTTGGTATAAGAGCAGTGGTTCAAAATCTTGGACCATTGGGCACACTAGAAAACTTGAGACATGAACTTTAAAACTAGCACACCTTTTTAATCTAGAAAACAAAACTATTTGAAAATTGTATATGATAGTAAACATAGAAACTGAAGAAGACTTAAAATAATGAGCTAACTCTCATTTTTTTCTGTGCAGGAGGCGCAGACAAGATGAGGAGTATTTTCACATAGACTTAGATATACCACCTCTGGATCATGTTGTAGCAGCCATCCTACCACAGATCTTGCAGACCCTTCAGGATGTTAATGTTGTGTTACACGGAGGATCAGTTGGAGGGCATGTAGCCAGACATGATAGAGTCACTTCCATTGAGGGACATGCACCTCCTCCACTCAGTGAGGAGCATGGAGGAGAGAATTTTCATGGAGAGTCAGCTAGAGTAGAGTCACCTCTGAGGGGACATGGTGACCAAGTTTTAGGACACAGAGAGAGGTCTCGGAGCCCTAGGCTCAGGGACGAGCATGTAGAGAGGCCTAAAGGCCGTCAGACCACAGCTGCAGATCACATCAGGGAGATCCTGAAGCTTTGGCCATCACATTACTCAGGTGACACAGGTGGATTTCAGGCAGAGCCTGGCTAGTGAGCTTGAGAAGTTGCTTCAAGCTTTGTCCTTGTTCTAGCAACATGAAAGCTCATGTTGTGATCCATCTACTGAGGGATGGAGCTGGAGTATGGTGGAGGAAAGAGGAGCAGAAGCTCCATGTAGATTCTGAGACAATCACCTGGGAGCTATTTGAGGAGAGATTCAGGAGTAGATATTTGTCATGGAGGTTCATACAACAGAGGATCGATGAGTTCCATGACCTCCAACAGGCATCCCTTACAGTGGAAGAGTATGAGAGTAGGTTTTTGGATCTACTCCAGTATGTTGAGTACATGCAGGATGAGCAAGTGCAGATCCATAGGTTCATCTGGGGCCTAAATCTAGACATTGGAGGTGCGGTTCAGATCCACTACCCACAGACTTTAGCAGAGGCCATTGAGAAGGCCTACATAGCAGAGGAGACTCGGGGGAAGACCCAGTAGGCTAGAGACTGAGTCAGGAGCCACATACAGTAGATGCAGGACAGTAGATCGAGGGGGTCAGCTCCTCCTCCTCATGGTGGTCAGCATTCTTCACAGTCATCCTTTAGACCCCAGCAGCAGTAGCAATAGCAGTCCCGCCCACCTTATAGACCTCCACAGAGAGTTGATGCACAGAGAGGTCAGAGTATGGGGCCTCCTCCTAGGGGTCCCATCAGGACATAGGGTGGACCTAGAGCTCAGTCAGTGGGAGCTCAGTAAGAGGCCACAACAGACCATAGCTGGATCATCAGGATCCACAACACATACTTCTAGAGCACCTATTGGAGGTGCTACTCCTTGGAGAGGATAGGCGGTTGTTTTGGATGTGGAGTTGCGGGACATTTTTGGAGAGAATGCCCTTAGAACCCTAATAAGGGTAAGAAACTGGTCTCAGAGTTGACAGTTGGTGATATGGGATGTAGCCACATGTTTTATGTAGTGTTTGAGAACTGCCAGGCCGAGCAATAGAGCACAGTTATTGAGACTACAGGTAGTATTGGTGGTGTTTCTACCTCCATATTGTTTGACTCTGGTTCTTCTGATTCATTTATTGCACCATCTTTAGTAGAGTGATGCAGGCTGGTGGCAGTTAGGTAGGGTCATTGTTGGGACATTGAGATGGCTTCGAGAGCCAAGATCTTTGTAGACTCCTTAGTTAAGGAGTGTGTTGTGGATTTGGGACCTTTCACCACTACTTCAGATCTCCGTATCCTTCCTTTGGGCTCGTATGGAGTCATCTTAGGTATGGATTGGTTATCTACACATAGGGCTAGGATGGATTGTTATCACAAGACTATATCTTGTGTAGATGATCTTGGAGTTGAGTCGGTGATTTCAGGGGTCAGGAGACCCATTTCTATTCGCACCATCTCCGCTATGCAGCTTAAGCGGTGTGTGCGATGGGGTTGTCAGATGTATGTTGTTATAGTCAGTGACAGGTCAGAGGATGGGTCTAGTGGACCATCACTAGATGATCATCCCATTCTGAGAGAGTTTGCAGATGTCTTTCCAGGGGAACTACCGAGGATGCCACCCCCACGTGAAATTGATTTTCATATTGATCTGGTTCCAAGAGCAGAGTCCATCTCACGAGCACCTTATCAGATGACCACCTTGGAGCTCTGTGAGCTCAAGTTACAGCTGGAGGGCCTTCTGGAGAAAGGCCTTATCCATCCTAGTGTATCCCCTTGGGGTGCACCGATGATTTTTGTGAAGAAGAAGGATGGATCCTTGTGGTTGTGTATTGATTACCACAAGCTGAATAAGGTAACGATCAAGAATCGTTATCCCCTTCCACGTATTGATGACTTGTTTGATCACATGAAGGGAGCCACAGTGTTCTCTAAGATTGATCTCAAGTCAAGCTATCATCAGTTGAGGATTACAGAGGTAGACATTCATAAGACTTGCCTTTTGTATGAGATATGGGCACTATGAGTTCACAGTGGTGCCTTTTGGTTTGATGAATGCCCCCAAAATGTTTATGAGTTTGATGAATGGGGTATTCATGAAATTCTTAGATCACTTCATGCTCATCTTCCTAGATGACATTTTGATATACTCACGTACGCGTGAGGAGCACGAGGGGCACCTTCGCCAGGTTCTTCAGTGTCTTTGTGAGCAGCAGCTTTACTGGAACTTGGAGAAGTGTGATTTCTTTCAGTCAGAGGTACAATACTTGGGTCATATCATTTCTGGGGAAGGTATCACAGTAGATCCTTCCAAGATTAGAGCCATTATGGATTGGCTAGCACCCACTACTATGACAGAGGTGCACAACTTCATGGGATTAGCAGGTTACTACAGAGATTTGTTCAGGACTTCTCTCGGATTAGCACACCCCATCACTTCCCTTCAGTGAAAGGGAAGAAGTTTGTTTGGTCAGATAGATGTGAGAAGGCCTTCAGGACACTGAAGGAATGTCTCACTACAACACCTATTCTTGTAGTACCAGATCCACATGGTGAGTTCTTTGTATGCACGGATGCTTCGTTGGCAGGCCTTGGAGGTGTACTGATGCAGGAGGGCAGAGTAGTGGCTTTTGAGTCTCAAACTCAAGGATTATGAGCTTAATTATCCAACTCATGATCTTGAGCTTACGGTAGTTGTGCACACCTTGGTTCGATGGAGGCACTTTCTTCTTGGTCAGAGATTCACACTCAGGACAGATCACTTGAGTCTTCGCCACCTCTTCATGCAGCCCAATCTAAATGCTCGTCAACGGCATTGGATGGAGTTTCTTTGTGAGTATGACATGGAGATAGAGCATGTGAAGGGGAAGGAGAATGTGGTTGTAGATGCTCTCAGCAGATGGAGACATGTGAGTATGGCCACTTCAGTGGGCACAGATTTGTGGAGCAGGATTCTTCAGCAGCTTCCTCTTGACAGCTTCTACATTGCAGTTCGAGCAGAGATCGAGTCCCAGAGACCCCTTGAGGGGAAGTTTGATGGTTTCTCACTAGAGGTAGATGGTCTTCTCAGGCATAGAGGTCAGATTTATGTTCCTAGAGATGGAGGCTTGAGGTAGGACATCTTGACAGAGGCACATCGTGCACCCTATTCAGCCCATCCTGGGGTGAAGAAGATGCACGCTACCTTGAGACAGTTATATCACTAGAGAGGACTTCGTAGAGATGTGGCTCAGTTTGTGTCACATTGTTTAGAGTGCCAGAAAGTGAAGGCCAAGCATCAGCATCCAGCTGGCCTTCTCTTTCCTCATGCTATACCGGAGTGGAAGTGGGACACCATTTCCATGGATTTCATTGTTGGGATACCGATGTCGAGATATCACCACGACGCCATCATGGTCACGATTGATAAATTGACAAAAGTGGCTCACTTTTCTCTGGTGAAGACCACTTATATAGCTAGTGCAGTGGCACGTGTCTATTTGGATGAGATTTTCAGGTTGCACGGGATTCCATGGAAGATTATTTGTGACCATGATCCTTTGTACACTTCCCATTTCTGGACTACCATGCAGCATGCCCTTGGGACGAGGATTAATTTCAGCACAACTTATCACCCCGAGACTGATGGAAAGACCAAGAGGGTGAATCAGATTTTAGAGGACATGCTCAGGATGTATGTGATGGATCATCAGGTGAGATGGGAGGAGTACCTGTACTTGGTGGAGTTTTCCTACAATAATAGTTTTCAGAGTTCTATAGGCATGGCTCCTTTTCAGGCCTTGTATGGTAGAGAGTGCAGGACACCCCTTAGCTGGGACAGGTTGGAGGACAGAGTATCTCTTGGACCAGCCCTTTTGTAGGACATGGAGCAGTAGGTAGTGATGATCAGGCAGAGACTGCAGGAGGCACAGGATAGGCAGAAGAAGTACGCTGATCAGCATAGGACCGAACGTAATTTTGATGTGGGCATGAAGGTGTTCCTTCGTGTCAGGCCACATAAGATCCCTATCCATTATGGAAAAGGTTCTAAGTTAGCTCCTCGATTCGTTGGTCCTTTTGAGATCTTGGAGTGTATCGGCCCTTTGGCTTACCGTCTAGCATTGCCACCCAGCTTGTCTCACGTACATGATGTGTTTCATGTTTTTGTTCTTAGGAGGTACATTGCAGATCCTTCTCATGTGCTGGATTGGACCTCTTTGTAGGTGCAGGATCAGGGGTAGGTGATGGTGGAGCCCATCCATATCATAGATCGCAGGACCCTGGGCCTTCGAGGTAGAGAGATTGATCAGGTACGGGTGCAGTGGGATAGATACGATGAGACTGCAGCCACTTGGGAGGATGCCACCGTGTTACGAGTGTAGTTTCCACATTTTTTCCAGTGACTTCCAGGAGGAAGTCGAGTCTAAGGGGAGGGGGATGTAGTGCCCACTTCCCTTTGACACTTTTAGATACTGATCTTGATACTGTTGATCTTATTATGGACATTATTATGTTTTGATTTAGTAGATGTTAGACCATGGATTATTGTTGATCTTGATTCAGTTATTATGCATGATGATTATTAGAGACATTTTTATATGTGGATGATGATATACTGTTTGACATGGATATATTATGGATGTTGTTCGGACATGTGATATTGGATATTGTGAGTAGATCTAGTATGGAAATTATTGATGATGATATAGTTGTTAATTAAATTGAAAATGATAATGTTGATTTCTTGATGTTGTTGTGATTCATATGTATAGATGATCTTGAGATGTTATTTATATCATTTTGGATGTTCTGATATGGCCATGAGGCCGAAGGAGGTATTTGTGTTTTGCAGGTTAAAATATCACAACAATGTCAGGGGATTGGAGACCAACCATATTAGAATTCTAGATGAATTCAACAAGGTCACCATGGCAACTATATTGTTTGTGTGTTTGTTTGTTAGGGATTCCCATGGGGGGGAATCACCTTTAAAATGTGACCAAGGGATTTTATGTATCTCTTTATTTTGGTTCCTTTTTATTAATGTTTGTATGTGGTTTTAAGTGATGTGTTACCCCTTTCATTAGTTATTATATGTTGTGTTAATGTTGTGAATAACCATGTGTTAAAATAAATAAATCAATGTGTCATAAGAATGTTATTAATGGAGTTGTTTCTCTTAAATGTAATGTTGTAAGAGTGTGTAAGAAAAATGTAAGAGTGTGTAAGGGATATGTAAGGGAATGTAAGTTAGATTTTGGAGTATGAAACACTTCATCCTCTTGGAAATTCGAATTTGTCCTTGGAGGCTATATTTGGAGGCTTGTGGGACAAGTTAAACTTGTCCCACACCTCTTAAAATTATTCACCAACCATACCTATGGTTTGGAGGTTAAAATTAGACCTTTTTAATGCATTTTGAAATGACTAATTGTAAGTTTTAATTGCACTTCTCTTACATGTTTTAAATTCAGTCCTTTTGGGGTATGGGTTGTTTTGGAGTGTGTAAGTAAATTTGTCATTTTATTTATTGTGCTTAGGTGAATGATGTTGACTTTTGTTTTGGGGTTGAGGAAGAGTGATGTGGCATCCCACATGGATCCACATCATCCTCTTCTCTTCCCTCTCCTTTAAAATTCGAACTCACTGGTTTTGGGTTGTTGAAACTTTGCATACTTCTCTTGGGGTGAATTTCTTGTTGTTTTGGAGTTCTTGCTTGTGGAAGGAGATTGGAGACCATTGCATGCTTGTTTGTTGCTGATCTTGGACTGTATTTTGGCATTGGAAAGCTTGTGTTATTGGAACAAACTCCATTATGGAGAGGTAGGAACTTGAACCTTTAAAATGCTTCTTTCTCTTTTATACATGTATAAAATGGTGAATATTCTTGTGTGTTTGTTGGCTGGTTGGGTAGACTGCTTAGGAAATGGTGTAGGAGAAGGCTATGGGGATTTCATATGGGGGGCATAAGGGAATGCCAATGGCATCAGTTTTATTGTGGAGGGAGTTTGGGATTGGGATCCACCATGGAAAAGAAATAGCTTGCATTTCTTACTCTTGGGGGGGCATAAGGGAGAAACTTTGGGGGGCATAAGGAGGAATTTGGGGGGGCATAAGGATATGTGAGATGAATTATTATTGGCGGGTTGTTCAGGTGGATTCCCATTTCCCATTGGGAGGCATAAGAAGCTTCCCTCATAGTTCCTTGCTCTTTTGGCTTGCTTGATGAAGCCTCAGTTTTGTTTGTATGTGTTTAATGTAGTTGTGAACTACATTCTTCTTGAACTATGTTTTTATTGTGAAAATGTTGCATGTATGTTTGTGGAAGCCATTGTTTCCATGAGTTGATTTACATCTCTTATTTCATTATGGTTGGGGCTCGGGGGCCAATGAGGAAGGATGGCTTCTCCCTTCTCATTGGATATCTTGGTTGGGTGGAGAGCGTTGCCTTTCCCCCTATTCTTGTTGTGATCAATTGGAAGATGAAGAAAACCAGCATGTTGTTGTTCTGGAGCAAGAAAATGGAAAGTTTGACAGTCCCTTGTGATATAAAATTCATTGTAACCTTTCCCACTTGAAGTGGATGATCTATATGTTATTTGATTTGAGAAGATACTTGTATTGATAATGAAAGATTGAAATTGAAATGTGAAATGTAAAGAGTTATATTCCATTCTCTGTTTTGGAAGAAATGTGAAAGGATGATATGTATTGTATATTGTATTTTGAAATCAAAGAAAAGAGAAGTTGTAAAGTTGTTTGTTGGAAATCAATAAAGGAATTGCACTACCTTTCTCAACTTACATTGTTGCATTGGAATTGATTGTTGTTGTGAATTGAAATCTCTGTTTGGAATGTTGAAAGAAGAACATATGAAGAAAAATTGTGTAAATTATTCTTTTGAAATATTAAAATTTGAAAAGAACTTTGAAATTGGATTCTTAAATAATGTTTGTTTGAATCAAATAAAATGTATTAAGACTAGAAAGAAATGGATTCCAATACTTGGATTGATGGTAAAATGTTTAATAGATCCTTAAATGATCTCTGTTTTGGAAATGTTTAAATTTCTTTTACTTCATTTATCTAAAAATTTCTGAATCAATTCAAAAACCTACAGATAAGAAAAAAATGAAAAATTAAAATTAATGACATAAAAATTCCTAAGGAACTCAAAGTTAAAACACTTAAGAAAATTTTAATAACTTTAAAATCAAAATCAAACTGCACAGTCGTTTGTTGTCCAATGATGTAAAACTTGAAATTTCAATTGCAAATCCTATAAAATTCACACTTGAACCCTATCCTATACCTTCGTAATGGAGGCCTCCATGTCTATTTGACATGTTGAGAAAGGAGAAGATCAAATTTTAACAAAAATTTTTAAGTTAAAAATTACGAGTTTTGTTCTGCAAAAGCCTGCAGATCGTTTTCTCAAAATTGAACACGTAAAGTTCACCAAAATCCAAAGTTAATGATTCCTGTGCAAAGATGACTTTGAGATCTTTCCAGAAAGTCCTCATTTTCCCAAATATGAGCTTTCTATCAAAATTTATGGCCATTTGAAGTTTTACTTCAATTTGGCCTTAAAAAAAAAAAAATCTAACTGTTAAAAATTTAATTTTGAACTTTGGAAAAATTTCCCTAAAAATTCCATGGCCCCCACCATCCCGCATCCAATCGGGTACTACCACGTGGCACATCGGAGGGGCGGACCCTTTTAAAAACTTAACTTTTTGAGAAATTACCTTTGGGAAAAATTTCCCATTTTTCCCCACATCCCCGCTAGCCTGCGGCCAATCACATGCTGCCATGTGGCTCGATGGATGCGCATGGGAGAAATTTTGAAACTTAACATTTTTTTTTTTTGGAAAAATTTCCTATTTGTCTCCCTGGCCCCACGGCCCCACCTTGCCTTGGAAATTTATCTCTTTCGCGGACGCGCGGGCCTGCGTGATCTTTTTAACCTTTAACCCATTTTTGGCTAAATGCCTTAATTTTTCCACCACCACCCGCATCCAATCATTGGGTGACATGTGGCTTCACCTAGCGACGACGGAAGAAGTGGAGAAAAATTTTCCCTTTGAAACTTTTGATTTTTGGCTTTGGCAAAAATCCTAACTTTTCCCCGCCCCTTCGTCGCCCGCATCCAATCACGTGATGACACGTGGCAGCCTTAGGCTTGCGGAAGGTGCATGGAACTTCTTTTAACTTTGAATTTTAACCTTTAAAAATCATAAAAATCTTTGAGTGCTCCTGCCGCCCCGTGGACCCATGACCAATGGGGTTGTGACACGTGGTATCATTTTGCAATCGGCGGAGGCGCACAAATTTTTAACCCTTGCACTTTTAACTCTAAAAATCCTAAATTTTTCTAGTTTCCTCCCCACCATGTCCATTTTTCCCCACGCCAATCAAAGTGTGACACGTGGCATTCTGGCGTTGGCATAGGTGTGGATCAAATCGATCCCTTAGCGTTTTGCGACCAAGAAACTTAATGTCTCAATCATCTTCGTCAGCCCACCATTCCTCCTGACCAATCAGGGTGACATGTGTCTCCTCATCAGGCTCGCGGGTGCGGAGGTGAGTTGTACTTTTTCCCCAAAGAAGGGAAAATGTGCCAAATTCTTCCCCGCTCCACCGGCCCACGCATGGGAAAAATTTTCCTCCCTAGGCCCGCGGACTCTCCCTTGGGAAAATTTTCCTCCCAAAGTCCGCCGGCCCATAACTTGAAAAATATAAGGAGTTAGGAGGACTTCTTTATATCATTGGAAAGGTGAGAAAATTTCCTATCCAATGGGAATGATTTAGGGAAGTTTTGATGTGTTAATTTGGTGAAAAATAAAGTTGAACCCTATTTTAAGCCTGTTAGAGAGTGGTGAGTGAGAAATTACCCTCTTGTCCTAAGTGGTTAATCTAACCCCTTGTTTTGACCTTGTGTTTGGTTAATAATTGATGTAAGAGAAAATTTTATAAGTCATCCTTTATAGTTGGTCTTAAATCTTGTTGTGCTAACTGTTTCCTTGTAACATGGTTGTTGACACTCTTAAACAAAAAAAAATTATTTCATAATTTTCCTAACTAATTAACTCAAAATCTCTTAGATTCATCAGAAGGGGAAATTTATTAAAAAAATATTAGAGCTTGTCAATGGTTGTACACTTACAACTAATTTGACATGATAGAAATCAAAAAATCATAAGAAATTAAGCAGGTTTCATCAGATGGTCACTCAGAAAATGGGATTTTTCAAATTTTCACATAAATTTCAACCCCTGACCATTTCCATGTCTAAAACATGCTTTTATAACATTCATTTACATCCAAGCCTTCTCCCTCAAGAAAATAATCTCCAAATCATCTTGCTTTGTTACAAGATTCATCATGATTTTATGGAAAGGGGAATTTAAGAGAAACACACCCAAAAGTTAACAGGTGTTTCAAAAAGGTGAATCATTCAAAATATTTGCATCATTTTTCTAATTAGAGGCACGTTTTTCATCCTTGGCACCTGGAGCATAATTTTCCTTCATCATTTCGTCCTTTTCCCTATGCAATCTTGCTCTACAATTTTTGGATATGATAAAAAGTTCCCAAGGTCGGAAAAATCCACAAGGCCAAGATAAATTTGCAAACCATCCTAGAGGTGATTAGAGGTCTGATGATAGAGGTAAAGGGCCCATGGGATCTGTAAATAGACAGCCCCATCTTAGGGAAAATAGAATGGTGCCTGATCCTTTGACTTCCAGGGTTGTTGCTGTAGAAGAAGCCAATGAAATTTAATGGTGTGACAGATGTTTCTTGCCCCATCCTCCATGTGTTGAAGATAAATAAGTTGAAGAAGTTGATTAAGATGACACTGATGATGATGTTTGCATGATTGGTTACTCTACAATTTCACAGCAGGGAGAAACTTCAACTGAATTAATCAGTGCCAGAACTACTGCAACTTTTTGGGATTGCATTCACCGGGTACTACCTCTTCCTCCCTCTCATACTTTAGAAATAGATATGGTACAAGATTTTGAATTACCTAATAATGATTTTGAATACTTGAGGGCATTAATGATTGAAAAGTATGATGGAGGAATCCCTTCTGAAGAGGATAGGCAGTTATTGATGAATGTTGTGGTTGCCCAAGAAAAGGAGCATAATACAAGGAGTAAGGTTGCCAAAGGGGTAGGGCCTCAAGCCAAATCAAAAAATCCAATACTTACCAAGGAAATCCCTAACAAAAATGCATCTGGAAAAGGCCTTGTTTCCCAAAATAAAACTTGTATTCCTCCCCATGCTCAAACTGAAAAAACTTCCATGCCATATGATGAATTTGTAAGTCTTCATCGTAGTACTGCCTTGCCAAAATATGTTCCATATGACATTACTCAAGTCTTGAGTCAAATCAAGGTTTGTGTTCCAATTGTTGAATTGCTTAGAATTCCTGAGCATGTAAAAAGGGCTTTTGAGTATTTGGGATTTAATGAAGAAATGATTACCCACGGAAGAAATTTGAACAATGTTGAGATTCCTCATACTATTGCAGAGTTAGATAAACCACCAGCATTGGAGGAACTTGGGGAACCACCTGAAGTATATTTGGGAACATCTTTGGTTAAGTCTCAGCTGAATGTAGATCCATTTTTCACCACTTTGATTATTAAGGACATGTTGCTACACAATTGCATGTTTGATTCTGGAGCCTCTTGTAATGTCATGCCTCTTGAGGTCATGAAAGAATTAGATATTAAAGTAACAACATCTTATGGGAAGTGCATTTCCATGGATTCGAGAGAAGTGCCAGTGGTTGGATGTGTCAAAGGTCTGGTAGTGCAACTTGCAGATTATCTAGGAAGAAACTTAACCATGGATGTTGTCATTGTTGATTGTCCTGCTAAATGGGGAATGTTGTTATCAAGAAAGTGGGCTGCTAGTGTGGGTGGAAGTGTGCAAATGGATATGTCTTATGAAACCATCCCAGTTGAGGGAAGCCTTGTGAAGTTAGTTGGTGAAAATAAAATTTTATATCTTATTGAGGATCCCAACAATGCTTCTTATGAAGTGTTGTATACAGATGTTGATATTGGTAACTTTGTGAGCTATGTTGATTTCAGGGAATATGAAATTGAAGAATGCAGATCTCCTGAGCAGTTTGGATTTCCTAGAAATTTGATGTTTGATGCAAGCTCGAAGGATGTTGGAAAATGTGCCCTAGGCACAAAGGATAAGAAGAAACAAATGTGGTTAGCTAACAACTTGGAGAGAAAAGAAAAACAAGTATATACCCAGTTGTTAAAAACGTATCAGAGCTACCTGGCATGGTCATACCTAGATTTGAAGATACTTGAAGAATTTCCTTGATTGCTTTCTCAGAATCAAGATGCATATCATTTTTATAGTGTATAGTCCTTTGGTTTCATTCTGCTTTTTGTGTTTTGGTTTGTTCTGGTCCTTGGTGACCATAGTTTTGTTGGTTTCTTGGTTCATTTTTTGGGAAGGAAGTTATGGTTTTTTTCCTCTGCTCTACAAGCTGACTCCATTGCCCAATGGGTCTTTTTGGCACTTGGTCTACTTTTGTTCTTGTGGCACTCGCTGGGAGTGCCCATCCCTGAGATGGAGCCGATGTTGGTGCTCGATTTGATCGTGCCCTAATTGGTTCGAAGAAATTTTTTAGTTTTCCCTAAAAATCTTCAATCTGTGTGCTCTGTTTTCTATTTCCTTGATTTGGTGCGTGAAATGTTCAATCTTCACTTGTATGCCTTTGATTATCATTCTCCATGGTCAAGAATCACATTTAGCCTTGTATTATTTGCAAATTCCTTGTCCTTGAAGAAAAATCTGCATTCTGGGTGCAAACGACAAAGTTCTGTGTTTTTTACGGTTTGACGGGCGTCTTTTCCCCGTCAAATTCTATCTCAGCATCGGAAAATATGTGGTTCCTTTGATTGGTTGAGGGACAACGGATAAATGTTATAAACTTGTCACTTTTGGCTATTTTGGCAAAAGGATTGAGTTGGTCCCGTGGCCCCGTCGAGCTCTGATTGGCTAAGCAAAATTTAAGTGGCGGAGAAAATTTCTTATTTTTTCACCGAAGATGTACACGTGTCAATAAGTTAAGCAGTTGTGGAAGGGCGGGCCTTTTTTGTTTTAAGGCACTATGGTGAAAAAGGGTAAAAATGTGAAAAAATTGCCTAAGGCCCGCGAGAGGACACGTGGCAGCTTCTAAGTCAAAGGTGGAGATGCGGATCGGTGGAGAACTTTGAAGTTTTTGGCCTTGTTTTGGAAAAAAGGAAATAAAGTATAAAAATGGGCCAAAACTCCACTCCAATCAGAGAAGGACACGTGGCTTTGAAAATTCAAAGCGGGAGGCGGAATGTTGGGTTACTTTGAAGTTTTTTAACTTCAAAAGGATTAAAGTTATAATGTGAACCGCAGCTCCACTCCAATCAGAGAAAGACAAGTGGCATTGAAAAGTCAGAGTGGGAAGGCGGGTTGCCGGAGCACTTTGAAGTTTTTAAACCTTTTTTGTGAAAAAAGGAATGAAGTTATAAAGAGAACTGCAAATCTGTTGCGAATCAGAGAGGAACACGTGGCAGCTTTGACAAGTCAAAGTGGGAAGGCAGATCATCGGGGAAGTTTGAAAATTTAAGCCCTTTTTGGTGAAAAAAGGAATAAAGTTATAAAGTTAAGCGCACCCCCGCCAAAAAAGAAGTTAAGCATTGAAAAGTCAAAGTGGGAAGGTGGGCGGTTGGAGGAAATTTTGAAAATTTTCCCTTTTTTGCAAAAAAGAGGTAAAATGGCATAATCATTTTTTGGTGAAAAAGTTGTATAAATTGGTCCCTGGGAGTTTCCACATTGAGGCACATGAAAATTTGGAAAAATTTTTCCTTTTTTCAAAAAAGAGGTAAAATGGAATCGAGAGGACCCACATTGAGCCACGTGTCACGCCCATTTTCAAAGGGCGGAAGGGCGGGGAAAAATGTTAAAATTTTACATTTTTTCCAAAAGTTATAAAATGTTAAAAAGTGCCTCCAGGCCCATTTCGAATCAAATTTCTCCACGTGGATGGCTCAAATTAAAAGTTAAAAGGGCAAGATCGATGGTAGCTATACATTGCATCTATTTTTCTGCCATTGACATTCCAAGAACTCTGGAGATGTGATTTTTGCATCGTTCTTCATCAAATTTTGATGATTTCTTGTCATTTTTAATGGCATAGTGCAATTGAATGGATTTAGAGCTCAATTTGTGAATCTGAGGTACAAATTTGAACATTTGAAGTGGATTTGTTTCTCGGGAACTTGAAAAAAATGTGAATTATCAGATCCAAAATTGCAGAGCAAGATTGCAGAGGGAAAAAGTTGAAATGATGAATGAAAAGCATGTTGCATGCACCAAGGATGAAAAACGTGCTCCCAATTAGAACAATGATGCAAATATTTGAAATGATTCACCTTTTCAAACACCTGGCAACTTTTGGGCATGTTTCTGTTAAACGTCCCTTTTCAGAAAATCATGATGAAACTTGTAACAAACAAGATGCTTTGGATATTATTTTCTTGGGGGAGAAGGCTTGGATGTAAATGAATGTTATAAAATGCTTGTTTTAGTCATGCAAAAGGGTCGGGGGTTCATTCTTCATGAGAAAATTTGAGAAAGCCCATCTTCCTGAGAGACCATTTGAGAGACCTGTTAATCTCTTTTGTTTTAGATTTGCATCATGTCAAGTTGGTTGCGAGTGTACAACCATTGGACGAGCTCTGAGATTTTTCAAGAAACTTTCCCCTGCTGATGAATCTAATCAATTTTGAATTAATCTGTGTTGATCTTGGGAAAAATTTGTGTCTGCTTTTATTTCAGAATGTCTTCATATAGTTTTTCTTGTTCCTGTTGCAATCTTGTGTTAAAATCTCTCTGAATCACACAAAATCTCATCCTTGTGATAGTCTAGTGGCATTTGCAATTTCATTATCAGAAGAGCTTTCATCTGGTAATGAAATAAACAATTTAAAATCACTTTACCTTCCTTGATTGACAGATATTGTTTGTAAGTATTTGGGTGTACCTTAGGCATGATAAAACAGAGGTTTCTAATGTTTAATTGAGTCTTTTAACTCGAGCCTTCGTGTTAAATTCTTGAATATTATGTGAAAACGTGCAGATCTGGGCCTCCATTAATGCACACCTTCTGGTTGAAGGAATATTTTAGTTATTCTGAAGCTTTCTGTTGTTGAGTTTTCCAATTGTTGTAAAGGCTCTCAAAGATCTGGAAAATCAAATTTATCTTGCTTAATCTCCCACCAAAAAATTATTCAAAAAAAATAATCCTACCTGAACCACCCCTGTTTGTCCCTGTGTATCCACAAATGAATAAATTCCACTGTAAAAAATATGCAGAAGCAAATCAGGTTCAATGTCTTTAGTAACCTAAGCCTTGCTTGGAAAATATCTCCATTCTTTAGAAGTGACAACTCGTGAGAGTTAAATTGTGGTGCATTGATCATATTTTCCCAAGGTTTTTCTTTAAAATTTGTGCAAAAGAAGGATATCTTCATCTCCTTCATCAAAAGAGGTTACAAAATGGGTTCTCTTACCCTGGTTGAAAGGCACAACCTAAAATAGTGAGGATAGATCAAATCCTTTCAAGGTGCTATCCAATTCTCCAACACCGAGTGACAAAGAGCCAGATGAATCGCCTCCCCGGCTACAAAATGACATATATTTTGATCTGTCTATCTCTGAGTGTCTTGTGAAATCTTTGATGTTGCTCAGCTTCCATTGGAGAATCAATTTGGGTAAGATTTCATTTGGAAGTCATCATTAGCACAACTCTGGGTTCATCCCAATATCCTTAGTTCGACTCTGAATTGATTTGATTTTGATAAATGCCAGTGTCTTATGTCATGGATTTGTTACTAATATTCACAAAGCTAGAAGGAATTTTCAAGATGATTCTCTTCATTGAAGACCCTGCTACAGAAGGTTGTTTTCAGTCCAGCTAGGGAAGGTAAAATTCTGAAGGAAGAAGAATTTCAAATTGATAAAGGAGATCAGACCTCATTTGAAAAGAGATCTCCAATTGTTGAAAGTGATCAGCCTGTCATTGAATTTTGCAATTTATCCTCCAGTAGCTTCTGAATCAGGTAGTTTTTGAAGATTACATTCTCCTAATCTGGTGATTAAGGGGCCTTCATTTCTCATTTGAAAAATTTCAACAAATCTGAAAAATATCATGGAATAAGATTTTGCAAATCTGATAGAATTTTCCAACAAGCAGAGCCAGAAGGGTTCAGATTCCCTGATCAATTGGAGTCCTAAATACTCACAGACCCCTGAGGTCCTCATCATGGTTTCCTACAAATTCAGATCCACAAAAGCAATATGACTATCCCCTCATTGGGGCCTCTGAATTTATTGTTAATACCTTTTAGTCCTATAATTCTTTGGAGGAATTGGATGGTTATCCAAATGTTGTCCCTTAAGATGTTAGGAATAGATTGCCCAAATTTCAAGGCAATAATGCTATCATTGGTGATCAACACCTAAAATTTTTGTTAACATGATAGGAATTTGAGATAGAATTTGAGGATGTGATATCAAATTGATTTATTCATACTTTAGAAGAAGACCACCATTGGTATAAATCTTTGCTAGACAATTCAATTGGTTCATAGAAGAAATGAAGAAGACCTATGGTTTTAGAATGCAGTCCTATGGAGA
The DNA here is from genome assembly GCA_019776745.2 of Taxus chinensis. Classification (NCBI taxonomy): domain Eukaryota; kingdom Viridiplantae; phylum Streptophyta; class Pinopsida; order Cupressales; family Taxaceae; genus Taxus; species Taxus chinensis. The sequence goes on from JAHRHJ020003776.1 coordinate 220,272, forward strand.
TAAAACAGATAGGTTTCTTTTATCCCTAATGAATTTTGCATGACTTCACAAGATTCAAAAAAACTTTGAGTAATTCTAATGAAGTTGATATCATGTTAAAAGATGTTGGATGATGATCAATGGTAAAGGGATCAACCCTAATGAATCTATTCATGTTTACTTCATACAAGTCTTGATCCTTCTCTTTTTAACCAGTATGTTTGATGCATTTGATTGCTAGAAAATTTGCATACTATTTAGGATAAAAACCCTGGCAATTTGAGGCAGGCCTTTACCATGGCTCTACAAATTGAGAATAACATTAAAGCAATTGGAAAACCTTAAGAAGGGAGGGTAGCCTTGTGATTAATCATGTCTAGAAAAGTAAATCAAGAAAAGAAAGTTGTGGATCTTGAAGGTTGTAAAAACTTTGGCAGGGGATGTCAAAGAAATCTCTTATAAATTGGCCAGTAAGGAAACAGAGAAAATTGGGAGAGATCTCAAATCAGAAAAGCCACAAAATGAAATGACACAATTTGGCAATCATCCTAGAGGTGATTTGATGGTTTCTGATGATAGAGGTAAAGGGCCCATTGGGATCTGTTAATAGATACCCAATGGCTGTGAGAAATCCGTTTAGAATATGCCAACAATCCTCTGACTTCCAGAGTTGTTTCACAGGAAGATGTGAAATTGCATTATTGTGACAAGTTTGCTTTCATATGAAGTGCAAAAGAGCAGTTGAAATAGGATTCAATTCTGATGATAGAAGACTGTATGATATCAATAAGATGGATAACCTAGGGAAAATTTCAAGCCAGAAAAACTTCAACCAATGATAAGTGATAGGAACTAATAGAATTACCACAACTCAAATTGCAAATGGTATTACCCATCTTCCTCCCATCTCAAGTTTTGAAAGCTTCTAGATATGATGTACAAATCTTGCTCGATTATTTCCCATAGTAATGTCAACCTTGAATTTACTTAAGGGAGAAATTCAACCTAGATTGAAAAGTATGATAGGAACCCCTTGTTGAAGAATGCATTGTTTCTGGGATTGCATGAATGTTGTTACTTTCCTCCCTCTCAGGAATTTACTACAAGGAGTAAGGTTGCCAAAGGGGTATGGTACAACCAAATTCAAAAACCCAATACTTACCATTTTGAATACTGCATTCCTACAAAAATTAATGATTGAAAGTGTTGATTTTCAAAATTAGATCTAATTCCTTCCCAAATGATTTAGAGACCAAAAATTTTATTCAGGAAAATAATGCCTTCTGAAGACCCAAATGTTAATATGTATTGCCCATTCTTGTTTGCATAATAGAAAGATAATGTTCCTTTGAGGTTTGGCCTCAATTCCTGTTTGTAAAAAGGGTCCAAGTATTTACTAAGACCCAAGGAAATTGTTAACAAAAATGTCATTTTGAAAAGGCCTTAGGAGTTTCCTAAAGGTATCTAGATCCCCATGTCTTGACTAAAAAACTTTATGCCCTGATGAATTTTTAGTCTTTTTGAAATATTGCCTTGTTAAAGTATGTTCCATAACATTGCCCAAGGTCTTGAGTCAGATTCACAGGTTTCTGTTAAGGAAGTTGCTTAGAATTCCTTTGCATGTAAAAAGGGCTTTGTGAGTATTTTGATTTAATGAAGAAATGATTATGAAGGGAATGAAATGTAAACAATATACAGATTCCTGCATACATGGATTCAGAGTTAGAAAAACCACAAGCATTGGAGGATCTTTAACCACTATGTAATGTAGAACATCAGGACATCAAAGCTTGAATGGATGATTTCATACATAAGGACAGGCTGCTACATTAACATGTTTGGAGCATGTTAAGTTATCAAGTCTTAGGCATGAAAGAATTGATATGTTCAAAACATATATGTTAATGACACCATGATTCCAGTTCCAGTTTTGCTTGTGTTTAGTTTTGTATACAATGTATATGCCTCTTACCATAATGCTTCTGAAAAAACTTAATGCTGGTTTGTAACTTTTATGTATGTTATTAGGTTGAAATTGCCCTGCCAAATCTCATTTGTTAAAGCTTGGTTTCAAGAAAATTTAGTGCAAGTTGTTGAGTTATATTAGCATGAAAATTCCCTAGGATAGGATTTTATTGCCCACCAAATTGAGTTGCTAACAAGTCTTGTATTAGTTGGTGAAACTAAAATAACTAGTTCATTGAACATCATATCAATGGATGCTTCTTATGACATGTTATTTGTCAGATGCTGATATTGGTAACTTTGTGAGCTCCTTGTTTATTTAAGGTGAATAGATACAATATTATATATAGTAGTTTGGATATTTGAAATTTGAGCTTTTATGACAATTTGATGTTGAAAGAAATTTTGCATTATCAAATTAAAAGGAAAATTTAAAAAAACAAATTTGGGTTAGTTTTTTCTGCAACTTCTGAGAGAAAAGAAAAACAAGTTTACCAGTTGTTAATTTTGTATCACTCACTTAGCTGCCATCCCCATGGTCATGACCCAAATTTGAAGTGCACTTGAAGCATTTCCTTAGAAACACATTTTTCAGAATCAAATATATTCAATCATTTGTATATGTGTCTAGTTCCTTGATTTGGTTGTGAAATGTTCAATATTTTGTGTATGCCTTGTTATGAAATTCATTCCCATGGTGAAATTTCTTAGAGCCTTTTTCTTCAATTTTGGGATCCTTAGAAATTTTCTGCATTTGGGTAAAATGGTGAAGTTTTGTGTTTTTTTTACTTGGTTTGACTGGGCATGTCTTTTCCCCATTAAATTCTATCTCAGATGGAAAAATACGTTGGTGCTCCTTTGATTGGTTGAGGGACCGGAAAATGTTATAAACTTCTTCATTTTTGTACTTTTGGCAAAAAAATTGAACTCGCCCCGTGGCTCCATCGGATCTTCTGATTGGCTAAATTTAAGTGGCAGAGAAAATTTATTATTTTTTCCCCGAAGATGTACACGTGTCAACAAGTTAAGAAGCTATGAAATGGTGAACCTTTTTTATGTTTAAGGCATTATGGAAAAAGAGAAAAAATGAAAAGAAATTCCTAAGGCCGCATGGAGGACATACGTGGCAGCTTCTTAGATCAAAGATGGGATGCGGATTGTCGGGAAAACTTTGATTTTTTTGCCTTACTTTTGAAAAAAGGGAATAAATTATAAAAATGGGCCAAAGTTGCCGTCGAATCAGAGAAGGATTCACGTGGCTTTGAAAATTTCATTTTTGCCCTGAAGGTGTAGATGGAATCAAAAGTTGGCAGTACTTTGGAAGCCTTTTTTAACTTGTAAAAGGATGGTAAAGTTAAAATGTGAAAACATTCCTAAGGCTCCAATCAGAGAAGGACAAGTGGCATTGAAAAGTCAAAGCATGGAAGGCGGAATGTTGGAGTTACTTTGAAGTTTTTAACTTTATATTTAAAAAGGATTAAAGTTTAAAATGTGAACCGCAGCTCTGTTGCTCCAATCAGAGAGAAAGACACTGTTGTCATTGAAAAGGTAAAAGGATGGGAAGGAGAACTTTGAATTTTTTAAACTTCAAAAGGTTTAGAAGTTAAAAGGTTAAGCACTCCGCTCCAATCAGAGAAAGACACGTGCATTGAAAAATCAAAGGAAGCGGGAAGTTAAAATTATGAAATGGGCCTGAAGCTCCACTCCAATTAGAGAAAGACATATGGTAGCTTTGACAAGTCAAAGTGATAAGGTGGATCATCGAGGAAGTTTGAGGATTTAAGCCCTTTTTGGTGAAAAAGGGAATAAAGTATAAAAGTTAAGCGCGGCCCCATTAGAGTTAGTTTGAACCTACGTTAAAAATTCAAAGGCGGAGGTGTGGGCCATGAGAGAAAATTTGGAAAATTTTCCTTTTTTGCAAAAAGAGGTAAAATGGCATAATCGAGCCATGATTCTACTGGGACCCACATTGAGCCACGTGTCACGCCCATTTTCAAAGGGTGGAAGGGCAGGGAAAAATGTTAAAATTTTACATTTTTTCCAAAAGTTATAAAATGTTAAAAAGTGCTCCCAGGCCCGTTTCGAATCAAATTCTTCCATGTGGATGGCTCAAATTTAAATGGAAATAATGGTAGTTGCATTGCATCTATTTTTGCCACCATTGACATTCCAAGAACTCTGGAGATGTGATTTTTGCATCGTTCTTCATCAAATTTTGATGATTTCTTGTCATTTTTAATGGCATAGTGCAATTGAATGGATTTAGAGCTCAATTTGTGAATCTGAGGTACAAATTTGAACATTTGAAGTAGATTTTTGCTCAGGCACTTGCAAAAAATGTGAATTATCAGATCCAGAGTTGCAGAGCAAAATTATAGAGGGAAAAGGGTGAAATGATGAAGGAAGAAGGTCCTACATGCATGAGGAGTGAAAAGTGTGTTCCCAATTCAAACAATGATGCAAATATTTGTAATGATTTTCCTTTTTGAAACACCTGGCAACTTTTGGGCGTGTTTCTGTTAAACGTCCCTTTCCAGAAAATCATGATGAAACTTGTAACAAACAAGATGCTTTGGATATTATTTTCTTGGGGGAGAAGGCTTGGATGTAAATGAATGTTATAAAAGCATGTTTTAGACATGCAAATGTAGTGGGGGGTTGAAATTTATGTGAAAATTTGAGAAAGCCCATCTTTCGAGTGACCATCTGAGAAACCTACTTAATTTCTTGTGCTTTTTGGATTTCTATCATGTCAAATTGGTTGCAAGTGTACAACCATTGACAAGCTCTGAGATTGTTTTAATAACTTTCCCCTGCTGATGAATCTAAGAGATTTCGAGTTAATCTGTGTTAATCTCAGGAAAAATTTGTGTCTGCTTCATTTCAGAATGTCTGAAATAGTTTTTCTTGTTCCTATTGCAATCTTACATTATAATCTCTCTGAATCACACAAGATCTCATCCTTTGATATGTTTGGTGGCATTTGCAATTTCATTATCAGAAGAGATTTCATTTGGTAATGCAATAAACAATTGAAAATCAATTTACCTTCCTTGATTGACAAATATTGTTTGTAAGCCTTTAAGGGTATCTTAGGCGTGATAAAACAGAGGTTGATAATGTTTAATTTGGTCTTTTAGCTCAATCCTTCATGTTAAACTCCTAAATATTGTGTGAAAATGTGCAAATCTGGGCCTCCATTGATGCACACCTTCTGGTTGAAGGAACATTTAGACTATTCTGAAGTTTTCTGTTGTTAAGTTTTCCAATTATTGTTAAGGCCCTCAAAGATCTGGCAAATCAAGTTTGTCCTGCTTGAATCTCCCACCAAAAATTATTCAAAAAACAATGAATCCTACCTGAACTACCCCTGTTTTTCCCTGTATATCAACAAATGAAATATTTCCACTTCCCAAATATGCAGAAGCAATCAGGTTTTAATGTCTTTAGTAACCTAACCTTGCTTGGAAAATATCTCCATTCTTTAGAAGTGACAACTCGTGAGAGTTAAATTGTGGTGCATTGATCATATTTTCCCAAGTTTTTCTTTAAAATTTGTGCAAAAGAAGGATATCTTCATCTCCTTCATCAACAAGAGGTTACAAAATGGGTTCTCTTACCCTGGTTGAAAGGCACAACCTAAAATAGTGAGGATAGATCAAATCCTTTCAAGGTGCTATCCAATTCTCCAACACCGAGTGACAAAGAGCTAGATGAATCACCTCCCCGGCTACAAAATGACATATAAAAGGCTTGACTCATCTACCAAAGATATTCAAACTCTGGATAAACTGTTCCTGTAACAAGACATACTTCCTTATGTGAGTTGGTTTCTTCAATACAGATTCCTCTCCTTGATTTATTTCTTTTCTTTCATCTCTCCAAAATCGATCCTAGGGATGCAGATGGAGGGGTGGTCTAACATGGATCAAATCCTATTTGAAATGTCTTATACATCCATTTCCATGTCTTCATGTTATCTCATTTGGACAGGTAGGAGCCTCCTCAGGAACTATTGACATCTTGAACTGCTCATAGTTGACCTGTCAAACTCATGGATGAAAATTACAATGGGAATTGTATTTTATCACAAAAAGTGACATCCAATATTCATCCAAGGAGTAACATTACGTCTCTCCATACCACATAATTTTACAATCCTGACATAATCAACTCATCCAGTGAAAGAGTGTGTTATTAAAACCAGCAAGTCTTTGTTGATAAACTTAATTCACAAGGTATATGACCTCCCTCATTGATCTAAGTTTAGAATACTAAAACCTAACATGTTGGATCTACAAGTAAGAAATTGTATGTGCTTTGCATTATGCAATCCTTAAATGCTCAATGTTTAAACAATAATGTAAAATATTCCACTTATGTAAAGATTTCTTCCATTATCGATATCATTGATTCTTCACTATTGACATTCACTTTTTAGCTCCTAACAACCCAATGGATGCTCTATGAATTCATGTAACATTATTTATTCAAGGACTTATCCCACATCATCATCTCAATCTATCGAACAAGGATATAATACTCATCTTGAGGAATTACCGGCTAAATAAGAAATGGATTTGAATGCTTCATAGGCTTGATGTCAGTAACTTATGCTTCAAAGACATCATTATTACAGCCCTTATAAAACAAAAATGGCGTTCTTTGATTTAACAAAGTAAATGTATTTAATTTTTAAATATTAATACCTTCACTAATAGGATCTAAATTACTTTCCAAGTCTAATATGAAACCTGCCACAAAATTATGAAAAATATAGACCAGGAGGTGGATCATGCATCTGAACAATTCAACTTATATGGATTTTTCCCACTTTGTATATCTTGAATTAGCTTTATCTGGGACCATGCTTAAGTATGTCTGGATGAGGTGCTCCAAAACTCCTACTTTTGATGAATACAATGGGGATTTACTACCTCAAAATCAATCATCGTTTTTGATCTATATGGAGGATAAACCTAAATAACGGGATGAATTATGTATTTGGATAGATCACTCTATACTAACCCTCTTTTAGTAGTTGGACACTTAGAAACTTCAGTTTTCTTCTAAGAAGAAAGTCATGCAATAATTTTGTGACAAAGCAATGCATTACTTTGGGATTCTCATCCTACTTAAATAACAACTATTTGATCGTAAGACCTACAAGTTTCATAATAATAAGTATTCGTAACCATGGCTTCTTGATTTCAAAAGGAATGCACAAGTTCCTTTGAATAAACCATACCTTAGGGATTAGCCCTGGGTCTTTTTGACATTTCCAGACTGTCAGGTAAAAATGAAAATCTATACCCTTAATGTGGATTTAAAATTATTTCAAAAAACACTTAATTCTAACATTAGTTTTAGTTTTGGTTTATGAAACATGCTTAAAGCCAAAAGAATACCAAGCATTGAAACATAAAATAACCTGCTTGGTAACACACTTAAAAAAGCTGCAATTGGACCCGGGAAGGTAAAGTCATTTAACTTTATGAAATGTAGATGTAGTACAACAAAATATATTTAAGCACATGATTATATAATTGAATTTGTTCTAATAGGTTAGGAGGGGATTATCAAGTTTCATATGGGGACATGAAATATAACATTTATTGACTGTCCTGCTAACATAATTCCACAACCAAGCTTAAGTATTGTCTTTAGAATTTTTGATTTTGAATGCATTTCAAAATAACCATACAACTATCCAGTGATTTGTACATATTTGAATACAAATAGGGATTTAAGAAAAATATTTACATGATGACTGTCAAAAGTAGTTCAAAAGATAAAAGTAACAATGCATAAGTCCTCCCTGATTGTGTCAGACTATCTATTGACTTGCTTCAAAGGAAGAATTACTTAGAATTAAATTAATAATAAATATTAACTAATTTATTTCCCCAAAATAATTTATAGTTTAAAAGTCTCCCATTAAGTTCATTGTACTTAGTTAGAGTATCTACATTAATTATTTAATAGTCATTCCCTTTATTAATTTATTAAACTATACCCTTACTAATATTAGGTATTTCAAAACCCCTTTTGTTAGGAAATCATTTTAAATACCATGAAAAATGTTTAATTAATTTCCTACATAAAGGTCACAATTTGATCTAACCACTAAGTGGCCCCATTCAACCAGTTACCCCTTTTATTTGATTTTCATTCCCATAAAAATACTATCTTTTTAAGTTGTGTAGGGTTAATTTTCAACCATTAGATAGAAAAATCTATTTGGGCCATTGGATTTAGGTTGCCCACATTTTCCTTATAAGGTCCTATTTATTTCTTTTTTTAACCCTAAACTCTTTCATTTGTTCCATTTTCTTTTGTAGGTTTACAGAAAGAGGACGAAGATTAAGCCATGGAGGCCATTGCATAAATTGGTAGTGAGCATTTACACAACTCTTTTTTTGTACTATTTTGAGCTAAATATAATAGATTTACCCTATTCCCATTGTGAGGTATTATTTACCACTATTAAATGTTTATTTTGAAAATATTTCTTACAAGACAGGTTTAATCACACACAATATATACACATAATATATATATATTTGAGGGAATATATAAATATATAAAATGACATAAACATATGTATATAACTCGACACTTCTTTATATACATATTTGAAAATTAAATAACTAATATTTATATATTTCATGCAAAGTGTGTTAATTTGTGTAAATATAGAGGTACCGCCTCATACCCGAGTGTTTGTAGGTTGGACCCTGTGATAAAACTCAGTGAAACATGTGTAAGAACATGAGTTGTCTTATTAATAGTGTTTTTTTAATATTGTGTGGTTGGGGGCAGAATTCCTATTATCCTGGTTATTATATATATATTTTAAACTTCTCAACAACCACTTAGATGCCCTAATACATTTGCTCTTTTTTTGTTTTATTTTCTTTTTATATATTTTGTTATATCGAATAACTATATGTTGTTCATTTTTTCCTAAAATATATATATATCAATTACAAAATATATACATATATATGGATTATATACATACAATATATATGTATGTATATGTATATATTATTTGTATGATATGTATATATGTATATGTATATATATGATATGTATATATACATAGAAATATATACAGTATACATATATTTATATATATATACATTATATATACTATATATATATATGTATATGGATATAAATGTATGTGTATATCTATATATATGTATACACGTCACAATGTTCTACACAAATATGTCACATTGTGTATATATTTGTGGTAGGAAAATTGAACAACATATAGTTATTCGATATAAAATATATATACAAAAGTAAAATAAAACAAAAAAAGAGCATATACATATGATACATATATATATATAGATAAAGGCATGCAATTATACACATAGTTTATTTTGTTTTCTTATTATTATTTTTCTTTCTTTGTTTTATTTCATTAAAACAATATATCACATTCAACTATCTGTAATAAACACTATAATGGGTATGATGAAGTTGTTATAGATTCATCTGTAACATATCCGATTATGGAAAATAGTTGGAAATAATAGATAATGTCTATAAACATTTTTGCCAAAGGAAACATTAAGTGTTTTCTAAACATAGCAAATACAAGGGACATTCAATCTATATACTTTTTTTTGCTTTTACATTATAATTTGAATTTCAAAATGAAATTTTTGTAACTACAAAGAACTACTTCAATTTCTTTTTTTCAAATCTAATTTCCCATTTTTTGCAAAAGTCAGAAAACGACACACACTTCCATACAAATATCATTCCTTAAATTGAATTCATTTTACAAACTTTCCAATAAAAATCACATTTGAAAGAAACTTCCTTTCCCAACAAAATACAACTTGGGATATCTGCATTCAATTACAACAGTACCAACTCGATAAATGAAATTAAGACAATAACATTCTTTTAAAATAAAACAATTACAACCTTCCACTCTAAGTGGAAATAATTGGGTCAAATTTATAACATAGAGCTTATTCCAGCTCGAGGTCAAATACACAAGTAGGTTCATTTCAATCAAGCTTTACCCAATTTCAAAGTTTCAATTTTTTACTTCAAAACAATATGTCACATTTTTCATCTCATTTTTATAAAGAAACGGGGATTATGCGAGCACCCTCTCTGCCCAACCTAATCTTATAAGAGGAGAAGACATCCTTCTTATTGGCCCTTGAGCCCGAACCAGAGAACAATGAGCATTGTGTACATGCAACTTTCATAACTTTCACAAATGGCTTCCACCAAACAAGCAATCCAGAATAAAACATATATAACACATTCAAATAACACAGTGTACAAGATTACAATTATACATATAAAACACATATGGTGATGACATCAAGACAAAAGGAGCAAAGAATATTGGAACCATCTCCTTTTATCTCTTAAATGAGTCAGGGGGTTCCACCAAAAATACCTCTATGTGCACATCGAATACTACAAAATATAACCCTTTTCCCTCCCAATGCATAATACACAAAGCATAGTAATTTAATCCCTTTCACTCCCCATAGGTGGAACTCCCTACTCATGCCCCCTCCACAAGCCTATAAATTTCCTTTTCCCTCCCCAATGGTCCCATATTCCATCTCCCACAAATATTACAGACACACTACACCAATCCCACACACAATACACACACACATGCATTTACAAAACATACAACAATAATAAGAATAAGGTATAGATCCTACATTTTCATACTAGATTTATATACAGTATATTGAATCGACAAGCTTTAGATCTTTTCCAAAACAAAGCAAGCATGAAAAAGCAATCCTTCATGCTGCAAGAAAGAATTATCAAGACCAAATGTTCCAAAATCAAAATCAAGAAAAAATGAGACAAGTAACCTCCATTCCTCTAATTTTTTAACTCTTATAATTTTCGACGTTCTTGAAAACCACACCAAATTCTATTAATTTAATTTGGAAAATTTTATGGATTTTTTGTTGTTGTTGTAAAGGTTGCAAGGGTTATTAATATCCACTATGTCTAGTTAAGTTTCATTAACAAACATTACTCTTTCATAAGGTGATCATAATTAAATTAATAGTTAAATATTATTAATTTATTTACTACAACATAATTTTTTTTAGTTGCAATTTTTAAATAATCTCGAAGTTAGTCAGCGGCCAAGATAAATTTACACGACTTGATATTTAATGTCATATATATAATTATTTTCCCTGTTTGGGTTCATTACAAATTTTGCACATAAGTTTAATTTTGGGCGCGACCTATGAAATTCTTACACAATCTGTTAAATAGAGCAGGTTGGGTCGCGATTTTTTAAATGCCCAAATATATATCATTTTTATTATAAAAACTTTAAGATACATTGAAAGTTTCGACTTGCGTTGACTAAATTTTCAATATCACTATATATATATATCTATTATTAATAGGCTTTTAATGCTACTACTACATATATATAGGTAATGAATTGTATTTAGTATGTATATATAATTGCATATATATGGGTAGTGGTTAGCTAATAAATTTATATGGACAATTGATATATGCACTTGGTAATGTTGTGGGCTGATGTGTAGTTATTTAACTGGGAAGTACTCAATCAAATTGCTGGAACTTTAGTTGATATATAGGCATATTGCAAAATATTGGATGTTTGTTAGATATGAAGGCTACAGGGACTGGCCAGATGCTTCACAAGGCTAAGGGATGCATTTGTTGCTTGTTGCTGGGTAGTTCTTGTGATGTCTGTAATGATCCTTAATTTAGTTTCTTAATATTTCATTTCAACATGCTCCTTTTTTACAACATTGAATTTGTTTCTTACCCTGAAGAACAAATAAGAATCGTAGAATGATATCCATTCACGTATTTTCCATGCTTCCTGTCTAACTTTCAAATAAGTTATGCTTCCGCTTCTCATCCAATGATCAATCATGTTAAATGAATATATCCATTAAAGCCATATAGTTACATTAAGTATGGTCACTTATCCAATGAATTTTCAGAATTAAAGGTCATTTAATGTAATTATTTAAATTATCCGAAAAGACAAAATATGAAGAGGTTTTAGTAGTTAAAGGTCTATAGTGGGTTGATGTTTGAGCTAGAGATTTAATCTTATTTGGAAATATTACCAATAATGTGCTATTAAATAGGAAAAGAGTGAGATATATTTGAACTAAATTTACTTATACATAGTTAAAACCACCCTCAAAAAAATAATAAGGTCAGGAGGTGATGTAACATTCCCTTAAACAAATTATGATAATAAAATAAAATACCCATGGAATTATGTTTTTTATATTTATATATAGTTGGTTAATTATCACCCTAAATAAAAACATGTTTTACAATACTCTAATATGTCTACACATTTAACAAGAATCTTAATTTGAATCCTCAAAACTAGACTTCTTGTACTACACCTATATATAAAAGTCTTCTGAATGAGATCTATGTTCTATATACTTAAGATGTTTGTTGAAGCAATATATGCATTTACCTTATAATGCATATGGTAAGTAGAACTATACAATTTATATAGTATCTAAGCGGAAAGTAAATTTTTATGAAGTTAATCTAAGATTAATTTCATCATTGTAAATGAAATATTTGAATGGATCTATTTATGACACAAGATTTGAAGTTAAATTGAACTCATGAAATTTTACTATGCATTAAAGATGGATAATTATCACTTTAATTAATATAGAGATAATTGGGTTGTTATAACTTTTATAAATTGTAAACCATAAAACCTTGGTATTTATAAATAATTTAAAGGAATGAAAATAATGTTTTCTCAGAGATATTCAATCAGTTACATATATCCTTTCAACTGCAAAATGAATTTTAAAAAAATGAAATGAATGCTTCCTTTGGAAATTGTAGCATTCTTTTTAGTCATAGTAAACGACATAGAATCTTTTAAATAATTTCAACTTTAAAATGGTTAATTTTTACAATGAAAACATGGAAGAACCTCTAGCTATATTTTCTTTGAAATGCACAGTTTTACTGATTCATTTACAAATTGGAATAAATAACAATTACCTCTTTTTTCTCAAGAATCTTGTGATTCATTAATACTTTAAAATACAATAGCTAATTTATTTCCAATTCTTTAAATGAATAATCTTACAAAAATAATTCCATTGTACAACTTTATACAATTGTTGTAACAATGGGATAACAGACCATAGGGTAATATTTTGTAATCCAACTCAATAACTCCTCCAAAATTCAAGCTTGAATATTTTCTCAGGAATCAAATTTGAATCACAATACAATGAAAGGGGAGTAGGTGATGCTCTCCTGCCCAACCTATAATCCAATAAGAGGAGAATCCATCCTCCTTATAAACCCCTGAGCCCCAACCAAATAACAATGGTGGAATGTTATGCAACTTTGAAAACTTTCACAAAATGGCTTCACAAAACATACAATCCAAAAAATATACAACACATTCAAATAGACACACTCAAACAAGATTTACAACTTTTCTAAATAACACATAGGCTTGAAAACAAGCCAAAAGGAGAAAGGAATCCCCTTGAACTTCATCCTTTTTCCTCCCAAGTGAAGAGGAGTTCCACCCAAAAGCCTCCATGAACACAATACAAAACATTAAATACATCCTTATCTCTCCCCTTAAAATATGTAAAAATATGTCCATGTTTTCATTTTCACTCCCCATAGGGAGAACTCCTAATCTAATGTGCCTTTAAAATTGAATGCCTCAAACTAAAGAATTTTCCCTCCCCAATGGTCCCATACTTCCATCTCCCACACCCTTCTTAAGGAAATCTACCCAACCTCAATACATCACATTCACAACAATGATACAATATTCAAACAAGCCTTTTACATCTATTTTTGGTTTGATCATTAATAAAAAATAAATAAGTGGAGATCCTACCTCTCCATCAATATTCCAAAATGGTATTCACTCAACATTTCAATACCTTCAAATGTTTGTGTAAATCCAAAATGTAACTCCAAGAAAGTTTCTCCAAGCATGCAATCCAAGACCAAATTTCAAAATTGCAAGAGAAGAAAATAAGACAAGTAACCAAAAATCCTTCAAATTCACACCAATAAATAGTAAAATGGGAGGTGAGGATGATGAGGTAATCCATGTAGGATGCCACTTCATCATCCCTCCATTCTAACAAAAGTCAACACACCTACCCAAATTTAATTAAATGAACATGTAAGACTTATGACATGCACACATTGAAACTCCAACATGTGCACTCCATACTTTCAAGGAAAAATTAAATGTGGTAAGTAGAAAATGTTCCTTTATAGGCTTCTCTTTTACACTCAACCTCAAATGCATTAAAATTATGGTATAAAAAAGCTCCATACTTCATAAGTTATGGTTGGTGGAAGATTTGAGATGTAAGGGACAAGGTTAACTTGTCCCACAAGTCTCAAAAAGTGGCATTACAAGGAAAAATTCGACCGGTTTGGGAAGGGAAGAAGAGTACACACCACCTAAATATCAATTTAATTCATTTGACATCAGATATTTAAATCTCCTTGGAATATCTACTCTATTTATTACCCAAATGTTACATCTTACTTTTAGTTTAAAATTTAAGTTAAATTAGCTAATTAAGAACATTAACAAGTGCTAATAAATAACTATATTTCCCAAATAATTAAATATATGCACCAAAATTAAGACACATTTAAAAATTAAAATAAAGGAAAACATTACACCCCATGGCCACACATGTGAGGTCACCCCCTCATGGAAACTCTCCTCTCTAAGCATGCAATTACACAACATATACATTAGACACAAGTTGTCAAATTTAGCCATGTTGAAACACCCAACATCCTGGGTATCCTGGTTGTCCCCTATATCCCTTTCGATGTAGAGATGATATAATTTTCCTGTAATCTAAACAATAATATTTTCTGGCCTCAAGGCCATATGAAATAAATTCATTGAAATCAATGCAAATATTGTTAAGCATCCATCATATAAAAAAACTTGGAGCATACAAAAGATATAAAAGACAACACACACAAATTTGCATAATCCAAAGGGTTAACATGGTTGAATAACTAAGGAAAAATAATCAAAGCTGGGAAGGGAAGACTTAGAATACTAGTTTGAAATAACATATACATTTAAATTCTAATCTAGTAAACAGATGTTTTTTGCAATCATCAGATAATCGTAAGCATAAATTCTAATAATTCAGGGAAAATAATATCACAAGTAATGCCTACTACTTGATACAAACAACAACACTGTAAAATAATTGGAATAGGATCACTATTTCTTCTGATTAGTGGGAAATTTCTGTAGAAAATCTTTAGCACCACTTGGTTACATCAAAATTCTGAATATACCTATGATTGCAAAAATCCAGAATAAGTAGAAAAATGTGCCCATCATAACTCCCACCAATATATCAAATCCATCAAGGTCCAGTTAATACTTCCATATAATCCAAAGTTAACAATCATGAACAAATTAGTAATCATGATGTCTGCCAAATATAAAATAAAAGGCCACTAAATATACAAATACAATTGAGCTCGAATCTCTTCAATATCTCCTTGTTTAAACTATAGTTGACCCCTAAATATTAAATAAGAAAGGAAGTTTACTGGAATCTTAGAAAAGCTTAAGGTAATTTGCTTAGGTTTAGATAAAGTTCATTGTGTTTCTCTTTCTTGAAAAATGCTATTTTTGGCATTTACCCACCTTTGGACTACATGCACACAATGATAACTTTGACTCAACTTTACACTCCATGCCTTAAAGGTAGACTAATTTGTTTTTTCAAACTTGGCATCTAGTAAGGTTTATGATTAAAATAAAACTTAACCCCTCCACCTTTACATAAAAATAATTATGCGACCATTTTTGAAAAAAAAAACATAACTATTTATTTCTTCACCATGCAGATAATAAGCATTTATGAAATTCCACATCGGTGGACATGGCAAGAAAAAGGGTAATAATACTAAAAGCCTAACCATATTACATTGGTTGGTTAGACAGGTTCCTGTAACCGTTTCTACAGAAACTGTATTTCTTTATTTGATATCCTTCTCTTCACTGTTTTATAGACAGTGAATAAAATTGTGATATTTTTATGTTCTGTAAACATTGGTTATCAGAGCAAAAAGCGATTGGACGACATGAGAGGAGGCACCTGAAATATTTTTCTCGCCAACTCGGCCAAGAAACCTACGTGGTATTTTTCTGTGAGCCATTCAAACTGCAGAATCGACCGTGGGAGGAGGTGAAGCGCCAAAGCACTGCCAGCTTGTTGGTGAGCTGCCAAAGAAGAAGTGTACCAATTCAGGAATCCTTGAGCATCTAAGCAAGCTACCTGAGAAACCGTGCACCTTCAACCGTTGTATTCAGACTTGTCATGGGTGACTTTAATCCTTTGTTTTTCACTAGATTATGAACAATCAAGTTTCTTCATCTGTCAAATTTTTTCTCTGTTTGCCTTTCGGAGGGATGTATTAGGTTGGAGCGTTGGTGAGGTTGATCATTTCTTCCAACAAATGTAGAGGAATGTTGGGAAAATGGTTGGGAACCGATTATCTCTCGTCGTAAAATTTGATGGATTTATGCTAAGAGGATAAGGGGAATTGTGTAAAAGATAAGATCATGCCTTTGCGAATAGAAAAGGGTGTCAAGAAAGTAGACAATGGAGAAGTGCGGACCATATGGCGGAACATATGACAGAGAGTCCTGACTGGTAATTTACTTTCTAATTCACCACTTTTTCATTTCTTTAGTATTTATTATGGACATTCACTTGGAAAAATACTCAGGATTAAACTTTCATACATGTGAAGGTGAAGATCCAAATGCAACTTATGCATAAACACTTATGGGGTATAGTAGATGGGAAAGAGAAAATGCCCACAGATGCCGCCAAATTAGCAGAATGAAAGTGGTGAGATGATAAAGCAAAATAAATTATTGGCCTTGCTATCTGCCAAAGATTCTAAAGGTCCATCATGCTTGATCTCAATAAATCTTCCAAGGACATGTCTGGATAATTTAAATCAATTATTTGGAGCGAAAGTAGTAAACGCAAAGTTTTCCCTAAAACTTGGAGTTTATATAGATTCAAAATGTAAGAAAGCATTTTCTATGTCTAGCCACATTAATAATCTTTGGTCTCTGCTCCGACAGCTAGTAGAAGTCAAAGTTGTGATAGAAGACGAGGATGCCAAAGCTATTCTATTGAAACAGTCTATCTTGCAAATACAACAATGTTGTTTTTACTCTCAGTCAAATTCAGTCTAAATCTGTAGATGACATGATCGATGACTCTTCTTGTAGAGGAAAAATGCATAACTGACGATGCTGCAGAAGGTGATACTCAACAAGTAAGTGCACTTTATTCCACAAACAGAAAATTTCACATGTTGCGATCAGATAAAAATAAACAAGGGCCTAAACAAGAGATTGAATGCGACTATTGTAGAAGAAAGGTCATACAATGTGAAACTATCATAGCTGAGCAAGAGATGTTCTACAAGGAAATATAAAACACAATGGAGCTAATACTGCTCATATAGAAGATCCACAAGATTCTGATGAGAGTGAGGAAGCTGTTGATGAGATTGGCTTCACATCATCTCTAGTACTGTAAGCAGCAACGAAGGAGGATGGAGGAAAATGGAGGCTGGACGAAATCCAGTGACCTCTTGCAAGCCGCAAGCGACGAGGCCACTGACATATATTGTGGTGAATAAGGTATTGAGGACCAATTCCTCAATTTTTGGTTTGTGTTTATTTCAGTTTCTGTTTTGTTCTGTGTTCTGTTGTTTTGTGATTGGATGCTGAAAATGGATTACTCTGGAGCATAGTTGTTTGCCAATGGTTCTTCATTTTGAATTGATCCTCTGAGTTCCATGCTTCAAAAAGAAGATGGTTCACTTGTGAATACGTTCACTTGCAACATGAACCATGTGCAACAAGGTCTAAGTGGTGAGATCTAGTCGATAGTGATTTGTTTTATTTGATGTTGAAGATTGGCTAAATGAAATCGACATTAGTGGCTACAACTAAGAACATGATTGCTATGATTCTTAGAAGTGAATGTGGAATATTTGTCAGTATTGTTTGTTGTTTTCCTATGTTGTTTGGTTGTTCAATAAAGTGCAGATGGTGCATAGTTTCCTGTTTGGGACCTCCAAACTGAAGAGCGTCATGGGGAGCAGAAAAGCACTGAAAGCAGTGCATGGTACTCGCACTAGGTTCGTGGTAAACCTGTAAAACCACCGAGGTATCATCCTCTTGGTTCATGGTAAACCTATAAAACCACCAAGGTATCATCCTCTTGGTTCATGGTAAACCTATAAAACCATCGAGGTGAACAGTCAAAAAGTGCTCCTGTCCCTCTAGGTTTATGGTCAACCTTAGAAAAACCATGTGTATTGAGACCATGTAGGCACATGCTCGTGTGAAGACCCTCTTTATGGTGTTCTCATTAAGGGGGGGACATCCAGTATCAAGAAATGTATGTTTGTACAAACAATGTAATAAGAGGGGAATGTTAGCGTAACATATTACATTGGTTGGTTAGACGGTTTCTTGTAACCATTTCTACAGTAACTATATTTCTTTATTTATATCAATCAATCTCCTCTTTAATCTATTCGTCGTCATTTATATTCACTTATTTTTCCATCTTTACCTTAGAAGTCAGCTCCATGTGTCCCCATTGCTTCTATTATTTTTGATAATTCTTCCACATCCACCTTCTTTCATAAATCATCACTCGTTTATGAACCATTCTTATTACTAGATCCTCCTTCATTCACATCATCTATCATGATCAGGAAACCATTTGTTCTTAACCATATGCCTCATACAACTCATCCAATTACACTTTCACGTTATTTAAATTTTCTCCCACATTCTCCTTTGTTCGAATTGTTTTACATATATTTTCCTATTCCATATATTAATATTCTCATCACACACATTCATGACAAGATCATGTGATTGGCCCTCACCCTTCCTATAGAAATACCTATGTTATCCAATCCTCATTCACCTAATATCATTTCTAGCACCATACTTCATGACACTTTATTTTCTCCCATTGATATATTTTCATGTCCTCACCCAGCTGAAAGTCTCACACATTCCCCACACTCAAAAAAATTCTTGTTTGCTTCATCCCCACAATCATGTCCTCAATTAAGTACCATTTTATGGATTCTTTTTGGAATTTTTGCTTCACTTATCATCCAGATCATCCCCTCTACTCCAATTATTTCCCAGATATAAATATTTATTTTATACATCATGTATCTCACTCACCTAGTCCTTACACAAGTTTGGGGGCTTGAATTTGTCTTCGTTATTGTATTTTTGCATGATCCTTACATTATTCTTCTGTTCATCTATCCTAGATTTGAAACATGACCTAATTCTCCACACATTTAATTCTATCACTATTAACACAAATACAAACACATACTTCCACATAGCTAAAAATGTTTCAAAAAAAACTATATATAATTTTTTTTTAATAAACAACACTTTCTCTTCGATACTCTTCTGTAGTCTCTCCATTAATTAATTTTTCATATAAATTTTTGGTTCACTGTTGCATTTTCACTTCTAGTTTTTTCACATTCCATTTCATAGTTTGGTTCAAATATTTTGTTGAACTCTTGACTATCTTATTGTCACATTTAATGAGTCAATAGTCTTTACTACATTTGTTTGAAATTGATTTCTCCTTACTTGGTGAATTAAGATCGACTGTACTCTTAAAGATCCACCCACTCATACACACTTAAAAATATGTTGTGAATACCCTAGAGAATTATTTGTTAATGTTTTCAAATTTTTTCTCTGAATTAACTTCCACTCCCTCCATCAAGCCACTTGTGGTTCTAAACCCCTTAGAAAACTAGGAGAGCTTAAAATCATGTAAAAAAAAAGAAAAACTCAAAAATCAAAAGAAAAGAAAAGGAAAATGAGCAATCTTCAAAATTATCTCTCATGAGTCTTTCCAGTATCTCTACTAGGGTTATAGCACTTGGCTATCACTGGAGAGATGTTCTGACTATAATCAAATGTAACTTCATCAAGTATATGGATTCCTTGCCGAAAATAGAGCAATACACGTATTATAAATGCATTCTAATCCACCTCTTGTCAATCCTCTGTTTCAATTGCACCTACACATTGAGTTTTTGTTTTACTTATTATATGATGGGTATTCCTTTAAAAAGTTATTTAATTTTCACGCACACACACATGATCTCAATGAGTCACAAGGCTATTATATCACCTTCTGGGGTTAATACTTTGTTGAAGATGCCATTTTCAATCACCTTTTTGTCTCATGTGTTGTGGAGTCATAGTCATCATGTGTTTGCTAGTACTCTTTTTTCAAACCATTTTCATCTCATCCACATTCCTCTTGGGTTCATGTCACTTTCACATTTCCACTAAATACTTCATTTGGAAAGAACACCCCTAGGCATCCACTATATATTGAAAAACATCTACATCATTACCATGTTTCCTATCATTTCATTGTATTTTCATCAATTTTCTATTCATCAGCATTACAATAATTTCACGCTAGCTAAATTTGACCATCCTCACCTTCCCTCTTCACCACATCACAAAACACATCCTTCATTCCCTCTCACAACTCTCCTCTTCACCTCTTTATCCACTCATCTCACATCTCACCTCACAACTCACGTCACAGCTAACCTCATAGCTCACCATAGACCTCTCCCTCCACTCAATCTCCCAACTTGCACGGGTGAGTAACTCTAGAAACTCACTGAGCCTCTCCCACCTCCTTTCGCACTCACCCTAGTCCATGCGCCTAGATTAGGTCAGGGAGTCACTCATGTGACTCCCTAATATCCTAATCTCTCAATTCCCATCCTAGCCCTCACCCCTCTCATATCTCAATGATCCCTTCTACTCCGATTGAGTCACCCTATGAGTTGGATTGAACTCACTCCCTACCTTATTATCCACTTGTCCCAACCTTTTCTTCATAGATTTGTTTCTACTATCCCATCCTCTAAAACCACCCATATTCCTGTAGACTTGGACTCGCCACCTCATCAAGTTGTATGCATGACTAATCTTATTCTCCATACACCACACATATTCTTCGCCTCCTTCTACCCATCACTCTACCCCATGCCGCTAGCATGAAGCCACTCCCTCCATGAATTTCCAACTATTTTTATACACCACTACCTTACCCTCCCTCAGCACGCACACTCCCACTCTCCTTTCCATATCACCTTGCCTCGATGATTCACATATACGATTCAAAGTTTACCTAGCACCCTAGATCATTCCCTTCACTTGTGACCCTTACACCTCAGCCGATTCACCCATGTAACTTGGCACATGTCTCTCCTCATGCCCTCAACTCGGTTCTTATCATTCCCTCCCTTTTTCCTCCATTTATTTTCACGACCCACCCTCCCCCTCGCCAATGACCTCACCAACCTAGTCTACCCCTTTCCTATTCCCACACTGATATTTCCTCGGACCTCATTCCCTCTCATCTCGCCTCACTTGATTGCGTCTCTATGGAGACTCTACGCTCTTCCCTCACCTCTCTCAGCTAAGTCATTATGACGAATCTTCGTTTTCCCGCTCACTCCCTTCCTCTTTTCACCCATCCTAACCCCAAGCTCTCCAACCCCTCATATCTTAAAACAATTAACTAACCCAGCATGATGAGTTGCTAATGTGACTCATCAACTCGACCTGCTTAGTTGCATTCCCTTTCCCACTCCTTATCAACCTTCAAGTCAGTATTATAAGTAATATTTCCCAACTCACCCTACCCACCTCTCCCAACCAACTCACACCTCTACCCAGCTCGCCTTCCCAATTTACCCAGTCACATCTCCCACATACCTCATCCAACCACCTCGCCCAACTACCTCTCCTAGCCAACTAACTCAATGAACTCACCTAGCTCGCTCACCCTGCCATCTTGCCCAACCTACCTACCTCTTCACATTGCCTCCTAGCTCACCTAGCTCACCCAGCTCGTGGCATAGCTCTCCTCTTGAGCTCACCACCCATCTCGAAAACAACCCATTTGTACCTATTATCTACCTGCTCACTGTTCGCACCTCAACTTTGGTGCCTACCCAGCATAAAATTTTCATCTACACATGGCCAAGGTGATTCGAGTCTCGCTTCCATTCATCGTGTATTCCCAAGGTTCATTTCTTCTCATATTCAATCATAATTTTTCATCTCGTATTATGCTTGGGAAACCTATAGCTCTTAAAATAGTCACTTGAGGTGGGAATCATACAACAAACGTTCTCGTCAATTTTATGACACCCAAGAAAAAATAATCTTAAACAATTGAATCTATAGTCTCTACATTGTGAAATCAACCTATCGATCCCTTCACAAACTTTGGCTGAAGCTCCCCATCGATGGCATTTGCATGTTTATATATATCTAGTTAACCATCTAAACCTGCAACTATGGCAACCAAAGTCATATGGTTAGACGATCCCCATCTCGTCTTTAATTTTTGAGCTACATATTTCCTGTTGTAACACACAACCAAAAAAGGAAAAAAATGTAGGCACTAGAAAACATACCTTGCCCATAATGTCTCTTATTCAAAAATACTGAAAACATCATAAAACAAAAAAATAACAAAAACTGAAATAATCCCACCAAAAAAACTAAAAAATATAAAACCCAACAAAATGGGGATAAAAGACACATCACCACTCATTTACTAAGACTCATTGAATCATATTTAATTATTTCCATCATACCTAGCCATGTGCATGCCTAATGTAATATAGACTGTATCATTGGACCCATATGTGTTTCATTCCTCTATACACTCAAAATCTTTAAAATATCACTCACCCCAATCATTTCATGAACTTTAGCACTCTTTAACCCCTGGCTCTTGGTGCACAAAAGATATCCCTGAGTTTTTGTGCCCTCTTGCTTACATACCTTGGTTTTGCAGGTCTTAAAGAATTGAAAACGAAGCATAAAGGATAGATACAAATATTTACAACACTGTTTTAGTGAAATTCCAATACAGGAAAAAATCACAACTGTGATTGTCTTGTGATCTTTTTGCGATTTTTGGTGAATCGCAACTATGATTGTTATTTTCTCTAACTAAGGTATATTTTTTATTTTCATTTACTTTTTCTTCATATTAATCAATGAAATGTCTTTTATCTCCTTAAAAGGGATAGGTATCCGACAGAGACATGTCCCCTAAAAACAAAAAATAACTAACATTTTCTAAGTGTGCTTATTTGCAGGTATACATTCAGATCTTGAAGAGTTTTACCCAATTTAGTCAATGAAAGAACGCATAATTGTCTCTCTTCACGAAGGAAACATAAGCCCAATCTCTTTTAAGTAGCATTGATTTTGAGATTTCATATCAACTAATCCATCTTACAAATGATCCAAATTTAATAGGCATACAGTAGTCAATAGGTTTTTTTGCAAACAAATTTACAAGACATTCCAATTAACTATAATATGGTTTGACTAACAAAATTCACTTCCCACATGTTTTTGTGTTTTAAAAATTTTAACATCTCATTCCATCACAATTTTACGAAGTTATAAATTAAATTTGTGTTAATAAATCTTAGCAATAAGAAACATAACAATCGCATTGTTTTTGGGTGATACATATTATTACTTTATATTCCAACAAATTTATATAAAATTTCTTCCAAGTGTAAATTTTAGTGGCAAATCTTCGCCAATTCATGAATATTGAGATTTTTGAAATATGGATTTAGCTAATATTGAGGGGTCAGGTCGCTTGGTATTAAGCGTAAATTTTATGGGTACAAGTTAATATTTGGGTTGATTCGCGTAGCATTTACAGTAATACCCAAATTTTAATATTCAATTCGCCTTTACTGCGTATACTAAAAAGAAATTTACTGCCGGTCGGTACCCTAATGCTACAAACTGACGATTGGTACCAGACGAGAACATTTCCTTTCAATTTGTGGCATTCGCCAAGATTTCGAAATTCATTTATACAAATTCGCCAAATAATATCTGTGATTATTTTTTAGGGGATCTTAAAATTTAACCTTATTCTTCTTAAGCTCCTATTTTTAAAAAATTAATCCGACTTTGTACCATTAGGACAATTTTTAATATAACATTTAAATTTAAAATAAAAATTGAAACATAAGTCAATGTAGCATCTTGGCGAACGAGTACCGTGGGCCATGGCCATTGATCCGCTCACGGACGATATTTCTTTCTTCCTTCTTCGTTGCTCTGCAATGACAATTCTAGCTATTAATTCCCCGTGCTTCTTACTTCTCTCTCCACTCTGCAAATGGAAGAGCTTCATTTTCGTTTCCGGTCTCTGTGTCTCGGCCGCTTCCTCCTAATCACGATTTCACTTCCATTCCTCGCTTTTTATTGCGATGGAGCATGTGAGGTTTTTAGGTGTGGAAATTATTTTCTGGATTACCCCTTTGGATTGAAGAGCAGCGGCTGCGGCGACCCTGTCCTTCAGCCCGAATGCGATTACACAGTGAAGGGTGCTCTACCTTTGCTAAATATCTCTGGACGCCAATACTACATACTGCAACCCAAACATGTCAACTTCACGGATGGGTTTTACAACCATACCATGAGAATAATAGAGAAACATGTACTGGAAGATCAATGCGATCTATCCGGGAATATCTATAATCAATTCTTGGGCGCCGCTCATTTTCGTATTGTGGATGGTTACAGGAATGTAACGCTCGGGAAATCATGCGCTATGACGTCTTCAGTGACGGTAAAGAGAACAAGCTATTTGGAGCCGGTAAACACCACAAATTGTAAGGATGTTAGGTACTATAATAGCACAAATACGAATATAACGAGAGTGGAATGCACTGCGACAGTAACGGTAAACGGTACAAGCCCTCCACAGCCACAGACGGTAACGGTAAACAGTACAAGTCCTCCACAGCCACAGACGGTAACGGTAAACAGTACAAGCCCTCCACAGCCGGTGAACAATACAAAATGTAAGGATCGTGGATACTATAATGTCACAAACACGAATATATCTTGCATATCTAAATTTGAGCTACCAGTGAATGAGATTGACCTGGCAAAACCTCTGGATCAGATTGTAGGAGGAGGGTTACAAATAACATGGATTGCAAGCAATTATTGTCACGATTGCAAGTCAGACTACAGACACTGTTCTTACCGCAAGACACCTTCTTTCTGCTACTGCAATGGTATTTCCTATTCACAACAATGCCGCAACAGTGGTAAGTCCTACTCTTGATTTGATTTCTTGAAATTAAATTTCACCATTGAATTGGTATAATAGAATTTGAGAAATATCTATATACATATTTTATCATAATATCTATTGGGATCCTTGACTTGCAGGAAAGTCCTGGAGTGCCATTATTGTAGGTACGTCTCTTTATCTTTATTCTTTCAAATGTTTTCATGTCAGTTATCTAAATATGAATTATTCATCCGTGATTCAAAACCTTCGACGTGTTTTCAGGTGCTGCCGTTGGAACCGTTTTATTATTCATAGTTTTACTATTGATTGTGGTCATGTATGGAAAGAGATCATACTTTTATAAGGTGGTTCAGCTTCCTTTGGCCACGGAACCTGGTGTGTCTAAAGTGGAGAAATTCCTACAAGATTTTACTCATCAAATGCCAACCAGGTATTCATACTCTGAGCTCAAGAAGATCACCAACAACTTTGCATATAAATTGGGCGAAGGAGGTTTCGGTGCAGTTTTTAAAGGAAAGCTCACAAGGGGTAATTTGGTTGCTGTTAAAATTCTCGATCAGTCGAGACAAAGTGAGATGCAGTTCATGAACGAAGTTGCAACAATCGGGGGAATCCACCATATTCATCTGGTTCGCCTGATGGGCTATTGCTTTGAGGGAATTAGAAGTGCCCTTGTTTACGAGTATATGGTGAATAGTTCTCTGGATAAGTTTATATTTCGTGGGAGAGGGGAAGAACGAGTATTGAGCTGGGAACAACTGTATTCAATTGCTTTGGGGGCGGCTCGGGGAATTGCTTATCTACATGAAGAGTGTCACAGCCGCATCATTCATTTTGACATAAAACCGCACAATATATTACTAGACCATGATTTCACACCCAAAATAGCTGACTTTGGTCTGGCAAAACTGTGTGGAAGGGGCGAGGATCACATGTCAATGACAGCGACGAGAGGGACGCCGGGATATGTCGCACCAGAGGTGTGGTCAAGAAATTTGGGGCCTGTAACGGAAAAATCAGATGTTTACAGTTTTGGAATGATGTTGTTAGAAATGGTTGGAGGAAGGAAGAACATCGAAGTGGTGAGCCGTCCGAGTCAAGTGTATTTTCCGGATTGGGTATTCAAACTGTTGGAGAATGGGCAGATAGACACGATGTTCAGAGCAAGACCTGGAAACACAGAAATGGAAGTGGAAGATGAGGACAAGGCACGAAGAATGACAAAAGTGGGACTGTGGTGCATTTAATACAATTCAACGGATAGACCGTCGATGAACAGGGTGGTGCAAATGTTGGAAGGAAATGGTGATGATGTAGGCAATCCGCCTCAACCTTTCAACTCGTCCGCCGCATGCCAACGACCATCTTCTACTGAAGAAAGTTCGTCGACGATGTAGATTTTCTTCGAGGTGCCTTCCATGTGAGTATCCATTCAATGCATACGGTGAAAAACGTGTGCGAGAAAAATTGCAGGTATGGAAAAAGGACAAAGGTCAGTGTTTGTCGTTTATTTTGGTGTTAGTTTGTTGTGTTTTACTTTTCAATTCAGATTTGAAATCTCACCGGTTGCACCACTGTTTTCAAAAGCTGTAATATAACTAGTTGCTCCACTGCTTTCAAAAGGTGTAATATTACTAGTTGCATCAATGCTCCCAAATAGTAATCTTTATCAAGGTTTTGGATGGTATGTTTTTGTGGGAACAATATTTATGATCAAGAACAGAATTTCCTGTTTAGTGTTGAAAATTCATGATTATTTCATATCTATTTAAATAAGATAGACGACCTTACTTCAATAAGAAAGCATTACACATTTAGATGTAGGGGATGATTGGGGGAGATATTCACATTTATTTCAAGATGGTAATTCAATGATGTGTGACAGTGTAAAAGATGTTGCGCAGGGATACACGGAGGTAAATAATTTGGGGAATACAAAGTAATGAGGGATGAGGTCGGGATCATGCCCTGACCAAATTTGGCAAAATGGAAGTCCTCATATCTTGGCAGCTAAGCCTAAGAATTATGTGCACCTAGCCCATGCAAATTTCATATTCAATTATACAAAAGAATGAGATTAGACTTTCTTAACAAATGAACGAGGTTATTAATCATAATTATAATCAATTTTTTATTGGAGAAAATCATAATCATTTAATAAATTATTACATGCATCAAATCTTGGTACATGACTATTTAATTGTTTTGAAGGCATTGTAGTCATGTCTGTATTGATTATTGGTCTGATTAAGGTTCTTGTTAGCGTAAGTCTTTTGTGTCATTATACTTTTGATTTGTGTCCTTTACAAATCCCAATCTTTTTTGTTTCCTATCATCTTCTTGTTTGTCATTTTATTTGCACATCTCTTATTTCTCCCTCACCTCTAATTTATCTCCTCCTTTATTTTTATGTTGTCCTTGGTAGTAACCATTTATGTATATAAGAAAAATGGACATGCCACTTCTATATCCATTATGAAAAATGGTTACCTTTGTGTGACCCCTCCCTACCCCCGGAATTTGAATTCTTTGATGTATTTTTTGTTTATTGTCTATTTTCACCCTTTTCGTGCGTGAGCTTGCATGTGAATAAGATCTTCATTTGAATTCAAAAGTCATTAAAAACATGAATACATTGTTTTTTTTAAGAATAAATTACAAACTAAATTTGTGACAAGAAGTTAATTACAAGTTGATTGATATTGAAGTTGTAAGAGAGAAGTTGTCTTCCTTCAAGAACATTCCCATGCCAAAATTTGAATGCAAGCATTTAGAGAACCTTCTAGAACAATTTACTAGTTGTGGTTGCATGCATTAAAAGACAGTGGAAGAGACAATTGCATACACTTATTTTTGTAAACTTAAGTGTCGAGTGATATTTCATTCAAAATACGAGTGAGTTGATAGAAATGGAGTGTGACACAAGCCCCCTTAACTTCAATCACATTTTTTTTATTACAAGGTTTTAAGTTTGGATCGTGGTTTTGATCAAGAGGAGCATATTCCCATTGATTTATAGTAAAACCAAAGAAAGTGAGTGAGATTCAAAATGAAAAAGTCTAGGTGATCATGCATGCATAATGAGGCATGTTGTTTTCACAAAGGATCATTTCATACCCATTTTTTAAATGTTTGACTATTTTCATAGCAATTTCAAAAACGATTGATGTTACTTTCTTATATTTTTCTTCACCCAAAATCAAAGTGTGCATTATGTTGGTGAATTTTCATTCGCTGAGACTATCAAGCATAGTGGAGATCATCATATGTGGCTAAGAACACCCCTGTGAATTAATTGCCTCCAAAAATGCCCAATACGTTGGTCTTATCTATTTAACCCAATTTCAAGTATCTTTTCTAATGGAAATGGATTTCTTCTTAGTTTACACCGGTGAAAGTTACAAAACAATTGGTTTACCTTGACTGGAATTTACGCAATCAATGTTTTCTTTCAAAATTTATAGATAGTGCAAAGTGATGGTTTCATCTGAAACTATTGCATACACATATGAAGAGATAAAATTGACAATGTACCTAGACCTTTAAATTATTTCCAAACATCTTGGGGAGGAAAATGAACACTAGAGAGTGTCATAACTATAACGCAGAGTTGCAAAAGATCACGACGAAGTTGTTTTAGATGTGAAAGGGAGTATCAATTTTTAGAGAGAGAGAGAGAGAGCTTATGTGTTTGAATAGATAAATATATTACATATTTTAGCGTGATAACATTATGTGAATGGAAACTTAGTGACACCAACTTTAAATATAACAACCACAAAAGATCGTCGAACACTTCTAATGTGATGCAATAATTTTAATAATAGTCCTTAACATTTTACACCAAAAAATATTTATCACAATACATAAAAATTAAAAGAAAACTACTTTTTTTACTATAACAATTTATATTACATATGAATATATACGTGTGTAAGCGTATGTGTGCACGGGTCACAAAAATACTCATTTCAAACTTCTCAATCCCAATCCCAATCCCAATCCTGCCTATTTTGATATCAAAATAGGCAGGGATACCATGGAGGGTGTTACTGCTCCTATTTTTATTGTGGTCCCATGACAAATAAATTTAGGGAAACAAGAAATTTTAGAATCTTTTCCTAAAAATAACGAACACCAGTATTATAGGAGAAGAGTTTAAGGGGGCGATAAGGGGTAGGAGAGGTGGGGTAGGAACATATTATGCATACTCTCAAAAAAAAAAATTATACCATGACCCAACATTCACTATACATACTCCTAAAATTACTCTCCCCACCAGCTAAGAAAATTTAGGAACCCCTCCCATGGGACCAATTTCTAAGAGTACCTAATTGTTCACGAGTCACCGGCCCTCCATTTTCCACAAAGTCAAAATGACGGTGAAAAAGAGTACATAGTGTCATGAGTGACTGTAACCATCATACGGGGTAAAAGAGTACGTAGTGTCACCATCATTTTATGGAGTTTTCTTTACTGTCAAATTGACGGGGAAAATGCACCGCATCGCACTAAAAATAAATTCGAGAATGCTCATGCCTCTGGATTTTGGAGTCTGGAGTCAATACGTCTCTACTCTACCTTTTGAGTCAACAGATTATTTCTTTTTTAAATTTATTTTAACTATGATCGCATCACCCATACCCATACTAAGTGGAGAGGAGTAGGCCAGTTAATTTTAATAGATAACTCCGAGTTTTTCACGAAGAAAGGAACATTACTTGTTAGTAATGTCGGCAATGGTGGGGCCAAGTGGAAGCAGCATCTGTATCATTTATATTTTGTTGAATCCGTGTCCGTCTTGGCGTTGTCTTGACTTTGATCCAACACCATGTGCTCCGCATTACTCGTCAAGACCATCTGACCAAGCATGCATCAACAATCAATACCTTTTCCAGACCAATTTATCTTCAACTAGGCCTAAAAAGGGGCAATCGCTAATTTTGTTAAAAGCTCTGTTTTATTTTTCAACATTTAATTATTTTGGTATTGTGTTTTTCTTTTCATTGTCTAGTCATTCACCAAGGTAAAGATGTAAACATTTCAGGTGATATTAAATAAAAAGGATAATGCCAGTGATTGTGCCCAATGGAACTCCACAATCCTTGATAATTAATTTCAGATTCAATCATAGAAAATAACATCATAATAACAATAATATTAAAATAGCAAACCAAATATTAATACATGAGAGAACCAATATAATAAATATTATTTTCATTCCATAATTAATATAGACACTCTCTCCTACCTTCAAAACAAGTTTCCTAACATAATTAATAATGAAGTTTTCAAAAACATTGAACTTGATTACAATATCAATAAACTTGATATAAATGAATGGTTATTTTAGTTCTCTCCCATCTTCAATAATTTCATTTTACTTGAGTTTCTTCACAAAAGAAGAAGACTACTAATTATAATTATAATCAATTTTCAATTGAAGAAAATATTAATTATTTAATATTTATTATTATAGACACCAAATTTCGATATATGTTTATTTAATTTCTTTGGTGAAACTATATTCATGTTATATTGATTATTGGTCTAATTAAGGTTCTAGTTTAAACATGTACCTTGTGTCCTTTTACTTATGATTTGTGTCCCTTACAACTTTTAATCTTGTTTGTTTCCAACCACCTCCTTGTTTGTCACTTTATGTGTAGATTTGTCCTTGTTTCTCCCTCCCATCCATATATATATATATATATATATATATATATATATATATATATATATATATATATATATGTTTGTATATAACCTAACCTCAATTTTTACGTGGTCCTTGGAAGTAACTATTTATGTATAATACAGAAATGGACATGCCAAGTCTATATTCATTATGAAAATTGTTACCATCATATTCCCTCTCCGTATCCCCAAAAATTGAATTCCATAAATTATGTTTCATTTCTTTTCTACATTTACTCTTGTCATGTGCTAGCTTGCATGTGACTAGGGTCCTCATTTGAATTCAAAAAAATTGAAATACATGAGTAGATTAATGTATTTAAGAATAAATGACAAACTAAATTTCTAAGAAGGTTTTTTTAGGAATAAGATCTTATATTATAATAAAAAATAAAATGATACAAGATAATTCAACAAAAAGTGGGTGGTATGAAAGCATGCCCCAAAGCCATGATCGAACTAGGAAAGTCAACTATAATAACATAACAAAAAACACTGAGAAATTAAATTATGTCGTTGTTGCAAAAAGTTGACCAGTAGAGAGCGGATCTTGATCATTAGGCTAGTCAGTTATAGGAAGTTCCTTGCCACTATCCGACACTTCCCAACCAAAGCCAAGGTGGCCCTCTTCTTCATTGTCTTCCAAAGCATCCCGAGTGGGCGAGATGGCTAAAGCCATTATAGGGAACTTGTCTGACAAAGGTGGGAGGATCCACCTGTCATGAGTGCACGATTCAGAGGCATCCGGTGGCCCCCAACCAAGCTGATGAGACAGTGGAAGGGAGCCCCAACTCTGATGATAAGCTGAGGGTGGAGGAGAGAAACTCCTCCACAGTGGTTGACTGTCAAGTGACCGAAAAACATGGTTGAATGATCGATGTTGGGAGGGGAGTAATTCTGGAAGGGGGTATCCATGAACCACTTCCATTCTATCCACCATGGATGGGAAGGAAGCACAAATTTTTTTTGATTCATATGATCAGGAAAAAAAAGAGATGATGTCAGTGATACTGACACGATCATGTGAGGCAAGGTCAAATTCAGCTTTGAGCTCATTCCAAGGAAACCAAGCTTAGTCCCTAGGCTTAGGGATGAAATTGGTATTCCCTTTGTTAATGTGGACCCAAGTGACAGGCTCTAAAATACCTCTAAATATATGTGAAAGAGGTCCATGCCAATATTATCCCAAAGCAATTTATAGAACTCACGGGGAAAACCATCACTCTTGGGCACTTTATCAGTAACCATTTGCATGACCACTTCATGAAGGTCATCAAGGGTGAGCATGCAATCACAGGTAATTTTTTGCATCTAAGAGATTTTGCACGACATCGTGGCCAAGTATTGAACTAAGGAAACACGTCTTTTAAACGAGTGCACTTGGGCTTGACAAACTAACTTTTAATGGCTGAAAAATTCCTATAACATAATATGGGGATCCGTGAGTCGAGTTCTGCCATCACATATGGCTCGAGTTTCCTGAAAGGAATGTTTGGCTTTGAGGGATAGAAAAAATTCCTTCAACACACGATCTCCCACTTTAAGCCAGTGAAGACAGGTACACATTTGAGTGCACCAAGAATTTCAAATGTTAGTGATTTGAATTTTTTGATAGAGCTCTACCACCCAGAGTTTTAGAGTTTTAGAAAAAGGGTTTTCTTTGAGTGCCACCACCTCCCAGCTAAGAGTGGAAGAGGTAGCGAAGTATGATTTGAAATAATTTTTGGCCAATTATCGACCATAGACTCTAAGGAATCGGGTCATCCTAGTCAGTGCATCCTCCCACCATAGGGTCTAAATGGAATGAAGAGTTTGATGGTAATTCTACAGATGACTTGGACGAGGTGTTAAATTCCACACTCACTTGATATGATTGAGTGTGGGCCCACACTCCATCAAGGTAATATTAAGAAAAAAATGTCCTTTATGAAAAAAGGATTCCTACCTTTCCAAGTGATGTGAAATCAGATAGGGAAGTGATCCAAAAGGATGAAATTTGACATCACTTCCATAGGTAAGGAATATGTGTTATCAAACTCAAAAAAAATCTTGAGTTGAAAGCTTGGCCCTGTCGATCCGTTTAAGAACCCGATCCGATCTGCCTCAGAAATTGGACCAAGTAAACCACTTTTGAGGTGGGTATACAAGAGGCGTTGGGGTCATCAAACAAGACTTTATTACACATATAGAACCATGCCTCCCTTTTGCCAACTTTCCATCACATAGGAAGGTGTATGTACTTATTTGAGGGAAGCTTTGCCATATTAAAGGTGCCACCTATAACCTAATAAGTATTGGGAGTTTTATTTTCTTTCCACTACTAAAGATTGGCTCTTTCTGTTGCATCGTTAGAGGCATACATATTCATGAAGCCTAAATGGAAACTTTCAATATTAAATAATGCCTAGATGGTACGATTGGTGGGGTCGACACTATGGTCCATAAAGAAGGGCCACCATTTGCAGGTAACAAGGGAGATCAAATTCCCATTCACACCCTCATGATTTCTTGTAAATGCCAATATTTCAGGCCATATGGATTTAAAAACTATCACTAACTAAAAACCTATAACTTTCACTTCCTATAGACACAACACATCTAAGTTAGAAGTTGTTTGACAAAAATTGTAAATGATATACTTACGATTGGAGTCGATGAGTTCCCACACATTCCATGACATGCAATTGATGAGAAGTGGTGGTCAAGGGGCATACCATCTGCATCTAATCCATCCAATGCATCACACTGATTTTACAAAAATTGAGCATTATTGTGCTTCAAAAAATCCTAAAACTCAACTATCCTTCACTTAGCACACTCTATATTATACTCCTCTACATCTTCCACATTATGAGATGGTTTGTGATTGTAGCTGGTCATGGAGTGGTGAGAAGCACTTTAGGCCCTTTTGGATGGGCGATATGAACCAATTGTTAGCAAACAATTGTGAATTTGGAATAGTTAAGGAAATTCAGATGGAGTTTTTCGATTCCATGAGAATTGTGGTAGCCTTAGGCATGCAGAGAAACTTAGGAAAGGGGAATAATGATTCATCAGAAATCTTCTCCTAGGAGTGACGTTGGCTAGTGGTTTATTCCTTAACATCTGGTTCATTCGAGCCGTTGTTGCCAGACACCTTGGCTTGAGCCATTTTGTTCTTATTTTTCTGTCCTCCAATGGTATGGTATCATTCCTCCTAAGGGGGTTTGAAAGATTCAAAGGACACCTTAGGCACTGGGAAATTTCATGGAATGTAGAGAGGATAGTCCTTGATCTTATGATCAGAGACCTGGTACTGAAAACACGTGTTATGAAGGTTAATGTATAGAACACGTTGGGAGTATTGAATATCACAAATTTGAATTTCTATGAACTCCTTCGACTCTTGGGAGAGGTCGACTACAACATAGATCTGTTTACAAGGGTGAGCATTGTAGAAGTGTGTAGGTTCCATGCAAAAGAAGAACCCTATGGAGGAGGCGATTAATGCAATAAATGGACACACAACAATGATAGACCAAGGAACTCCACCCAATCAAGGAATCTGAGAGCCACATAATTAGATATAAAAAAATATTTGGTCCAAGGAGACATAAAAAAAAGGGATTTACACACATACCAAGAGGTTTAACCGTTCAAAAGAGCTAGGGAATGCGATGGGTCAAAAAAATGAAAAAGAAAAAAATATTTGGTCATCTTCTGCACACTTTTGAGTTGAATGACGTGAGCAGCCTAGGTCAAGCTGACCCATGAATTAAGCATGCTTTCATAGGGGATGTGACCCAAAAAATAACTAATAAGGCATAACTAGTCTAACCATTGGCACACAACATTAAGTTTAGGAACATGTAAAATAACATCAGGAGGAGAATCATTACCTTCGGAACAAACTTTCGGGGGCATTACTATGGCGTCACCATTGTTTTAATCTCCACAAGCTTCAGCATTGGAAAAAATAGCCAGGATCGAGGTGAAAGGAGGCATTATATAGGGTCACCCAAAGGGAAAAAAACCATAGAGTTTATCAAGAAAGATCCAATCCCGCAGCACCCGAAGAGGCCGATATATGCCATGCAAGCACAAAAAACCCTAGCATAGAAAAAATCACCATCCAATGAGTACTTAGAATAGGGAGGGGCTAATAAGAAATTAATTACAAGATTGATATCAAAATTGTAAGAGATAAATTATTTTCCATGAATATCCCCATCCAAAAATATGAACTCAAGATTTTAGATATCATTCTAGAATAATTTACGAGTTACGTTTGCATGCATTAAAAGATAAGGGTTGGGACAATTGCATACATTTAATTTTGTTAATGTGAATCAAATGTTCAGTGATACTTTATATAAAACATGAGTGAATTGATAGAAATGGAAGGCTAAAAGGATCTTGCTTAACGTATACCACATTTTTATTGATCTTGCAATATTTTAAGGTTGGATCATGCCTTTTATTAAGAGGAGAATATTCCCATTGATTTGTAGTAAAACCAAATAAAGTGAGTAATATTTCACATGAATAAGGCTAGGTGTTAATGCTTGCATCTTAAGGCCTACATTTTTACAAAAGATCATTTTATACCCAATTTGGAAATGGATGACTAATTTCATGGCTATTTCAAAAAAATTCAATGTTGTTTTCTTATATGTTTCTTTAAGAGACAATTTTTTTGTTTATACTAACCTTCTTTCACATATTACTGGTAACATTGTTTGAATTTTCAAGATGTAATGTATTATAAAAAAAACCATAATGTCCCTACCATTTAATTATTCCATATATTATACTATTTTCCAATGATATATGTGTAGACACCCAAAATTGTGTTGCGACGCTTTTAATCACATTTGACTAATTAATTTAATAGTATTCCCCCACCATGTCCACTTGCACACATTTTAATTAATTTAATTATCACAATTAAGTTAATTACCTAACTCACCTAGCCACCTCACCTTTCCACCTCACTTTAGACCCATTCCAAGCCTATTAATTGCCTTAGACCAAGTCCCCACTTATCCTAACCATTCTGAGACTCTTTCCACCCCTAACTATTCGTGACCTATTAATCCTCTAACTAATTTCATGCTCTAATTTATGCCATTCAACACTCCAAAACCAAACTAAGTCAAAGACCACGCCAAATTTGGGAGAAAACCCTATTTTTGGAAAGTTAGACCAATTCTTGTTAACCAACACCGGTTATTCCTTTGATACATCCATTTTTGAGTCTCTATCACCAATCATAGAGTGTATTTTCGTTTCACTTATTTCACATATTTTTAGTCTGGATTTATAAATTTCTATATTATCCATAGTAATCGATATCGGTCGAGTGACTGCCATTGGTTCATTTTTCTATCCGGCACCAGTTACCTAACCAACGTTAGTTTCTATGTTTTAATTTTCCTGTCAAAACAACAACATATCATCATTTTCCACATTCTTCCGGTCTTCTATTTTTTTGTTTCTTTAGTATATACAGAGCTTATTCTACGTATTTTTCCATCATTCACATGGTTTTGACTCACAGAAAAGGAAATTCCCTTGTGTTTCATGCTAGCCATCAACCACTACCTCCCAACCCTTCATCACTTTCTATTTCTTCACTCATGGACCCCACTTCTTCTATTGCTATAAACGTAGGTGATGAGGTGTTCACAAAACTCCTTAATCACAATCTCGTAGCCTTTCAGTATTACCTTGCACCCATTCCTCCAACCGCAATTCGTTAGGAAAACCCTTATACAAGATGCTTGTCTCCATTCAACCTACTCTCTCCCCCACTTCTACATCAACCAATACTAGTGTAGTGTTACCTTCTTCCGCCTCCTCACCTATTGTTTCTTAGATCACCCCTACATCTTCGGTATCTGTCACAACTACAACATATAATGCATCTTCGACGTCTCTCACCTCATTGACGTTTGCCTCACCATCATCTACGGCTCTTAGTGTAGGGATCCATACATCATTAGTCCTTATTACCTCACAATATCTAGTTACGTCGATTCTTTTTAAGAGTTTGGTCATATCTATACCTGCTACTCTGCCACTTATTGCTACGAGGGTCTCTACATAGGTCCCTCCCACCTATACCTTTTCTCAACCACCACTCATTGCCTACACCTCCCATTCAAGGTATATGCCATCATCATCTACCACTACTTATATTCTCCCTTCTTAGTTTTCTTACTTGGCACCTCCTTACACCGGTGTGCCCTCTACATCTTACTCATCATATCAACCTCCTTATACTGTGGGAGGTGCTTCTTAATCTAATCTAACCATGGATCTGATCAAAACGATCATGGATGAGATGGAAACCCTTGAAGTATCTATTTTCAGATCTCGCAACACCTTGACGTATGAAGAAATTTTTAATGAGCCTATTCATCCATCCATACCCATTCATTCTTATCCCCCATATTGGGAGATTCCCAAATTCAATCGGTTTAATAGCAAGGATTATCCATAATAACATTTGTGATCTTTTGAACACATATGTTATATGATCGCGTACGATGACACCTTGCTTCTCAGGACTTTTCCCATGTCCTTTACATGACTGGATTTAGATTGGTACATTGCTCTACCTAGGCACTCAATATTTTCATTCAATTAGTTAGCCTAGGACTTCCTTAACCATTTCTCCATCAACATTAGCAAGAAGGTCTCCATGAATAACTTTTATTCAATGCGCCAATACGAGTATGAGTTTATCACAGATTTTGTTGTATGTTGGCGAATCCTTATCAATCAACTTGCCTTTCAACTTCCCTAAACCGAGATGATAGAGTTGTTCACTAGAGCTTATGTGCCAGGCACATCTCACCAACTCTATCCAGTCCAAACATTAAGAACATTTGTTGAGGCATTCACCATGGCTCAGAAGCTAAAACTTTTTGCCCTAGAAGAGAAGAAACTTCAGTATATTAACAAGAGCCCTCCATATCAGAATCTAATGACTCCTCATCCTCTTCCAAACCAAATACAAATTTGGAATCCAAAAACAAAAGGATCTGAAATTGTGGTGGTTCTGAAATATTGGTCCTTCTCATACGTCCGAACCAACAAAAATTGCATTCTACTTTTTCCCCTATTGAGCCAATTTCTAGTATAAGTATGAAGAACGTCGTTATACCCCTATAAGAGAACCCTACTCCTATGAACTTGGAAAAGTCGGTTAAAAGCATGCACTATCACCTTTCTGCCCATCAATAACCACAAACTGGTTTTGACCCTTCTCTTCCTGGCTACTAGCTGCATGGTATAAGGAGAATGATTTGCTGCAATTATCCCCATGTTAGGGGCCATAGTAAACAACTGCATTTGAATAATTAAGAAAATCATCCAGAAAATGCTAGATAATTGACATCTTGTCTTGGATAACCCTAATGCGCCAACAAATAAAAACCTGCAATTTCTTTAGGAAACCTTTCCCAGAGACCATACAGGTTGTTTTGATCAAACTAACAGTGGGTGATGATAGACACTAATGTTCATAAGGTTCACGCCATCTTTGATACTACCTGCTTATTTTGCTCAATTACCTTCCATCCCATCTATTGATGAAATCCTTGTGTGAGCTCCTCTACCCATAGAGGAACCCATTTTTCCTACTCCTCTACCAATAGAGGATTTTACCTCACCTAATCTTCTACCCACGGAAGAGTTGTCCCTGTTGGTGTGTGGGATCCTATGTGTCCTCCACACACATATGGAGGGTCATCTCATATGGGTTAGGTTAAGGGTTTACTTGTGTGTCATGCACTAGGGTTATATAATATATCCCTTCATTACTGACATTTATGATATTCCAAGACACTTCTTTGTCTTTTCGTATGTGCAAGCTTTGTTTTGTTATGACAGCTCACATTGTACAAATTGAGCATTCCTACTTGTGATATACTCAGAGTTAGTATATCATATGTTTCCTTCAGGAATGCAATTTTATCGTGGTCATAATATTTTATACGATTGTTGCCAACTCTTTCATGGTATCAGAGCTATATTCAGGTATGAACATGCATTCTCATCTAAGTTGCGATCACTCAATTTATGTTATTTTTTTAATTCTGCAAGTTTTTTTTGCATATCATTATTTTTGTAAAACTTATTGCTAACGTAGTCTTAACAAGTTGTTGTTATCACCGAATCACAACACCCTTATGTTTATACAAGTGTGTGTACTTGAGCTCACGGTGTGATTGGATAACATGGGTACTATCTCCAAGTTGTGGGGCTTGCTACTTGAGATAGACCTACAAAGAAAGCTGGTCCTTGCTCCTAAACTACCTGCCACAATCTACTCTAATGCAAGAAAACTAACTATCCTAATCTAAATTTCCAAGGGACCAGGGAGA
Organism: Taxus chinensis; assembly: GCA_019776745.2. Classification (NCBI taxonomy): domain Eukaryota; kingdom Viridiplantae; phylum Streptophyta; class Pinopsida; order Cupressales; family Taxaceae; genus Taxus; species Taxus chinensis. Next base: position 259,585 of record JAHRHJ020003776.1, read on the forward strand.
GAGAATGCATAAAATGAAAGCCTACACTAAAGTGGTGATACACCAGAAAAGGAGGGTGTGAGAGTAGTCTCCAAATGTGTGAAATACAGAAGCAAAGTGCACACTAGAAGAGGTGATGACAGTTCTCCATAATCTAGCAACATGCATTCACAACAATATTCCAAGCATACACAATGATAATGAATCCCTGCAAGAACATAATAATAGACACAATATTCTTGTAGAAAGATTAAAGGGGATAAGAAGAATGCAAGAAAACACAGCAGGGGAAGATACATCCACAAACTTGATATTTTATTGCTTCATGATATGCACAGTTCAATCTATTACAAGATAAGGGCCTGGATCACCATGCAAGGAGTCCACTACAAGGGCCTACAACACAATTGGCTTCACAAAGCAATTTTGACAGAGCTTTTCTACCCAAAAACTCTCCCCTTTTTACAATGAGCCCAACACTCCAATTTATAGAAAAAATGAGAAGAGAAAGAGAAGGAAAAATGAAATCCCGAAATCTATCCTTCAACCACTTGTAAGAGGCATTAAATTGAATGGAATGATTATAAATTACTTGCAAAAGGCTCCCCATACTGTCCCATGTGCTGCAGCAGAGAAGGAATGATGACCATGCCTCTTAATTGCACTCCCAACTACCAAATAAAACACTGTTCTGAACCTGGCCACGTTTTCTTAAAAATATCAATCAATTTCTGATCAAATCTGAAATTTCTTGATTTCTGTGCATCGGGCTCGGATCCACGATTCCAACGGTACCAATTTTGTGCGATTTCGTTGAGAAATGCAAAAGTTGTGGCCTTCTGAGTGCAGGCAGCTATTTTCGGTCTAGCAGGTGTTTTCTGTCATTTGACGGGAATGAGCATTCACTGACTGGAGCCGAATATGTTTCTTTAATTTAAATATATCTACCATTAAAATTAGAAATCCAGTTTTTTGTGGCGTAGAACGTCGTGCTCGTTCCAGAAAGTCCAATTTTGTGAAAATCGGAGCTCGGAGTCAAAATTTATGGCCGGTTTGAAGTTCACGGGTCAAATGTTGACTTTTCTCCTCTGCCTTCGGCCATTTCGGACTTTTTGCGTCCCATTGCGTCCCTTTGTCCCAATATGATCCCAGTTGCGCGGGACAAAAACTTCCTGAACTTCGGCTGAAATCGGGCTTCCATGTTCCATTTTTGCCGGGAAGACATGTGGCGATGATTTCATTCGTTAGCAGCTCTTTCGGCTTTCTGCGTCCCGCGCGTATTATTTGGCCCAGTGCTGAAGTTCCCTGTTTCGGTAAAACTGGCCAGTTCAGTTGTTATACTCGCGGCCCAGATGTCCCATTTTCTTTCGGAGTGTGTTCGGGACAAATCCCGATTCGGTTCGGCCGGTTCGCTACTTCACGTACTTTTGGCCCAACTGTCCATTTCGGCTGACCAGTTCGTGTACTTATTACAATGTCCAAACTTGTTTCAACAGTTAGTCAATTTTTTCACACTTTCGGCCGGTTCGTACTTTTCGCGTCCCGCGCGTCCCTGAACATTTCCAATGTCCCAAATGCTGTGCAGACCACCTGGCAGCCTTTCGGCCGATTCGCGCCCTTTCTGTCCCAACTGTCCCACTTGCTGCCTAGACTAGGACTTAGCCGATTTTCGTGATTTTTCCTGGCCCAGAGCCTGGCTTTTGCAGTTTTTTCAAATTTTCTCAGAACTTGCTCTCTTCTTCTTGGACGGGAGAGTTAGAAAAAATCTGAGGGGACCCTAGAAACATGACTTTTCACCCTGAATCAATCTAATTTCTCGGGACTAAATAATCTGATGCATGTTATCAAAATTACCTTGGGGGGTGAATTTTGGATAACATTTCTCTTGGAAAGTTTTTAGTTTTGCTATGTTCTATGCTCGTGTATGTGAAAATTGTGTGAGTTTTCAGGGGTTTAAAGCTAATATTTTAGTCTAGGTTGACAGCTACATCTTGGAGATCAGTTAAAAACGAAGGTTATGTTTTTCTGGTTTTTTAATTTTTTACCTTAAACTACAATTTTTTTAGATCTCTGTCTTAAAAATGGTCTTCTGATGTCTTCACATGTTGGTTTTGCTGAGATTCATGTTCAAAATTTCAAGTTTGAAGTCTTTGGTGTTTTTGGTGTTCTTCTCCACCAAGCTCTCCACCGAGCTCTTTCAAACTCTACAGTCAGAGTCTCTTGATCTACCACTGAGTTGCATCCAGATCTCTGACTCGCCTACGAGCTCACACTTCTACCATGAGCTGTTCCATTGAGCTCCTGCAAAGTCCTGAGCAAGTTGTGATTTTTTCAATTCATTTTGTGCAACTTGCATTTTTGTCTGGGTTGACTAGCTTTACAAAAAGCTTGATCCCCATGTCCTGATCTTCAAATAGCTAAGCTTTGTTCTCTATATGAAATCTTAAATTGTTTCCTTCAATTACTGCATCATCTATTTGTTTTCATTCTTCTTCCTTGGGAGCTGACTGTTGATGCTATTCAAAATTGTGGATGAGGTCTTCTTTTAATTCTTGTATCCTCTTTGGCTCCAGATCAGCTTTCCAAAAAAATTGAGCTCCTTCTACCATGGGTGCCCTTGGATCATATGTAATTGGCTCACGCTCATGCCAAACCTGGTGCAAGTTCCCACTCCTTCTTTGGAGCTCCTTTCCCAACGTAACCCATCGACCAAAGCATCGCTTACATCAACCTTGCTGCATTTTATTTGACCGACCTCCAATAAAATTCTAAGCGGAAGATCTGATGTAGGATTTCAGACCTTGAGTCCTTTTTCTCAAACTAAGCATCAAACCGTCCTCCTTCGACTTATTTTGCCTACTTCTTAAGCCATCAAAGAATAATTGTCATACCTCAAAAGTATCTTTTGTGATCTGGCTTAATGATGTTGGGGAGAATTAATTTCTTTCATGCAAGTTTCAGGGTAAAATTTCATAGCTCAGATTCCTCCATCTCCTTATAAGGCTTGGGTCAAAATCATTCTTTTAAAAGGGAAACTCATTTGAGCGTTAATTAGGATTTAATTTTCATTAGATCTTAATTAGTTTTTTTACAGTAAATTAATTAGAGGTTTAATTAAATTGAACAATTTCTATTAATTACGATTCTTCATTTAGCCCGACTTAATATTATAATAATTAAAATTGTCTTTTAGATTGAACGTTAAATTTCATCCAAACCTTGTTTAAAAAGCAAAACTAACCACAAAGCTCTAAAATTAGCTAAACTTGGGAGTTTCTAAATGATAATTTTTTTAGGTGTTAGTTCTCGATTTTTTTTACTAATCAAAATGTGCTCAAGTGTGTAGTGACACTCTGAGCAATACTTTGTCTTCCGTAGCCTTTCGGCATTCTGAAGATCATTCGGACTCATCTTGAGTTCATCCAAAACTTGTATTTTACCCTTATTATTGCTTACGACTAGTGAGTGCATCATATTGAAGACCACAGTTTTGCAGCAAGGGGGTATCCTTGGCATGACGTGAGATACTTTTTTTCAACCAGGATTTGATTTCACCTCCTTCCTATTTTTTGCAATTGTACTTGTAATACGGTGTCACTTTGTTGCGCTCCACGAAACATGATTGTGGTCTCCTCTCTTGGCGTTATTATGAAACTTTCTTTTGATTGCAAGGTTGAGTTGAGTTTGTTTCAATATGTACACATCGAGACCCGATTGTATTCAACACACTAAACTATAAAGTGCCAAAAGTAGGGGGTTATTATATTGTCCTGGGTGATTAAATTTCACATTCTTCTTTTCTGCATTCTTTCTCTCTCTCTCTTCACAATGGATGCAAGGTTTCATTTTTCCTTTGGCTCCTCACCTTTTTCTTTCTTAAGAATTTTGATCAAAAATGATTATTTAAACTAATGGTAAAGGGTTATGACTCATCACCATGGGAATTATAAGATTGAACCAGATCAACCCTTGTAAAGCAATCTAAGTGGTTAAATGTAGTGATGAAGCTTTAGGTCTTCTTTATGTTATATTCTTTAACTTGCTCTTCACATTGCAGTCGTTCAAAACACCTAATTCTATGTGGAAAACTTTAGATGGAATGTTTGGACAAAAAGATGACATGAGAGTGCATGATTTGAAAAAAACTACTAGGGTTAAATCCTAGTGATTTTGAAAACCTACAAGCATTCTTCTTAATTTTCCACACTATGATTGTTGTTAAAGGAATGTCAAGTAGAGAAGAAATATGGTCATCAACTGATCTTGTTGATTCTCTCTAAATTAGGTTCCTGAATATTCTTGTCCCTGTGTCAACTTTTTGCTACAAAATCTTGCCTTGGGTAATGATTGGAATATTCCCTCCTTTGACTTTTTTTGATCCCAACTCATTAAGAATAGGAAAACCTTTCATTCAAATGGGGTCTCTCAAGTCCAAGTCACATGCCCTTGTACAAGTACAATAAGGGAAAGAATCCCCTCAAACTACCTCATTTCATAGAAAGAAAGGATTCAACCTAAGAAGGTCTACCATCACCAAACTTTAACAGGAAATTTCTCTTGACTTTGATAGCCTAAGAGCTCTAAGAAAGACAAGTTATTGTGTTCCTTATTTAAGAATTCATCTAAATGGGTCATAAAGAGCATCTATTTTCAGAAAACATTTTGATCACCTTACTCATTTACTTGGAAAAATCAAATAGGTGTTCCTGAAGACCTTTCAAAAAAAAATGGAAGGCGAGACTTCATTGGAAGGAGTCTAAATCTGATAAGAAGAAAGGAAAGGCCCTTGTAGACCAAATTTTCTCCTTCAAATTGATGAGTGGATTATAGATTTGGTGCCTAACAACTTCAAGTGGTTTTACATGTTGAGTTCTCCAACATTGAGCCTTTTGTATAAATGTCCCAAATCACAAAATGGGTAATGACATAATGTGTGGTTTCCTGGTAGTGGATCATAGAGCATTATGGATATGGGAACATTCAACCAAGTGTTGAGTGTTCATAAAATCTCTACCAATACTCCTATCGGTTTACCAAATTAGGTCACCTTAGTGAAGGAATGTCGAGTGGAATTTTGTCCTAACTTGTGATTATTATGTGACTTAACGCATGACACTACATTGCTAAGTGAGGAAAGGACGGATCACCATTTCTTAAAGGGATACCTTTTCCAAACTTTCATTAGATTAGGGACTACCTTTCACTCATAAATGAGGTTTAAAGTAAGCTATCATGAGCATTTCAATCCATAAATTCATCGCTACCTTGAACAATTGAGCCAAAAATAAAAATGGTCAAAGGGTTACCTTGTTAGAAGTTTTCTAAGGGTCTTTGTGAGGGTTGTACCCTTGGAAAGCATCCTGAAAAGTTTTCAAAGGAAAATCCTGGAGAGCTACTGTTTCTTGGATCTATTTTTCAGTTAAGTATTTTTCTGGTCCTTTCCATCTCCTTTGTCTTACTTTTCTTCTATATACGATGTAACCTTCATTTATGTCCTCTGGGAGCATATACTTGGGTATATTTTCTTAATCTTAAAAAATATGAAGTCTTTGTTTTATTTTCTTGACTTTAATCATATTCTGAGAAACAAGAACGGTCTATTAAGGTTCTTCATCTCTTAAATGGAGGTGAATAAAAGTATAGGTTCAATGAGGATTTCTTGTCCTTTAAATTTAAAAGGGATCTATGTTGTAGCATATCAGTTGCATAGTAAAACCCCTTCTCCAAAATGGTTTAGCAGAAAGAAAGAATTGATTTTGTTCTTTTCTTAGATGGCCACTTGTATTTTCACTCGAATATATATTCTTACTCCTTCACATATTGGGCTGAATTAGTGAATATGCTAATTACATTCTAGAATATGTTCCACATAAGGTAGTAAGAGGATGACACCCTTTGAAGCCTAGTTTGGATGCAAGCCTGATGTTGAGCACTTTCAAGTCTTGCTAGAACTAAGGCTATGGAGTGGATTCCCAGGAAGTTTTAAGGCATTAGAACCACAATGTCAAACCTTGTATCTTTAAGCTTGTAAAAATGGCATGAAGGGATATTGATTTTTTGAATCCTACTTCTCATGAGAACTTTATATTGTTTCTTAGAAGTGTTAAGTTCCTTAGATGAATGACATGAATAGTCTAATTCTCATTATTGTACCTATTGAGGGAATTCAAGGCTTACTTGGATTTAGATTCTGACTCATCAGATGATGATCTTGTTGAAAGGCTCCTCTTCCTAATCCTTCAAAAATCAATGTGCTTTTGAGATCTTATTAATGACTTAGCTTAGCAAAAATTGATGAGAATATAATGTCTCCTTCTCACTCAAGTGACACATCTTCCATTTGAATGCAAGAAGCCTGAAACTCCAAGTCCTCTTTGGGCTAGGAAATGTTATGGTATTTGCAAAGTGCTGGAGATAAATTTTGGGATAACTTCATTATCTGAGCAAGATAGGTTTGATTGGACCTCACTCTTTCTTGATTTTTTTTTTTTGATTTACAATGAGATTACACAGGATATTTAATGTATTCCTAAGTGTGGATTCTACCATTGATAGAGTATTAGGGTTCTCTTAAGAATGATAATTGGGATTTCACCCCTCTTCTGAAAGGAAGAAAAATGCATTGCGGTGTTAAGTGGGTGTCTCCAAATAAGAGTATGGAGTAGATGGAGAGTCAAAAAGTTTAAATCAGAGGATGATTAGTGCTTTTAAGGTTTCCCCTAATTCATTCAAGGTTGATTAGTACTAAAACCTTTCTCCAGTTAAAGATGACTTCTATTCTTGAAGGCATTTGAACAAACAGATCAATTCCATCAAAAGTTAAGAGTGCCTTCCTTCATGGAGACCTAGAGGAAGAGATCTACATGGGAACAACCTTTGGGTTATGTCATGATCCCTCCCTCATTTGTAAGTTAAAAAGTCTCTTTATGGCCTTAAACAAGCCCCTCGGAATTGGTATGCCAAGATGGACTCCTTTTTACTTAGTCATCTAAGGGTTTACTAGGTGTCACTCTGATCCAAATGTTTATATTCTAAAAAGATGAATCCATACTCATCCTTTTCTCTATGTTGATGACTTGTTGATCACAGGAAGCTCTTCCTCTATCATTATTTTGAAGATCACCTTGGCCAACAAGTTTTCCATGACTGACTTAGGTATTGACTTCATTACTTTCTTGGGATCTAGATTTCACAATGACAAAGGAAGTAGTTTTGATTTTGCAACCTAAGTATGCTCTTGAAATTTCTTAGCTCATTTTCAGATGTCTGATGCAAGTCTTCTCCTACTGATTTTCTTTCCGGGGTTAAGTTGGTTTTATTGCTCTACTCCCTTGGTTGATGGTACCCTTTATTGGACCAAGTTGGTGGGGAGCTTGATTTACTTGACTCACACTTAAGGTAAGTTATCTGATAGAACCTCTAAATGGTTGGGAGATCGTGTTTAGGAGATTCATGCAGGATTTTGTGAACATGAACTACATTGGAAATAGTTAAAATCCTTCATTATGTTCATGGCACCTATATGATGTGTATTCAAATTCTTGGAGCAAGGTGGATATTGATTGATTGGGTTCACAAAGTTGGGATGATTAGGCCGGTGAACTTAGATCATCAGAAATGGTACCTCTGGAGTAGAGTTTCTTCTTGGTTTGAAGGTACAAATTTTGGTTAGCAAGAAGTAGAAAGCAATTCCATATAAGGAATCCAAAAATAAATCTAAAAGGAGAGAGTAGTTAAGCTGCCAAATAGAGTTGAGAAACTACATATATAGATGGGTTTGTCATCCTTTCAAGAAATACCATTATCTATGAGGACAACATGAGCACTATCTGTTATGTTGTGGATCTTGTTTTCATCAAAGTGATGAAGTGTTAAAGACTGTACACTACGAATCTTACATGATGTAAATTTTAATATGTTCAGACAGTTGATCAGGTTGAGATATACAAGCCCTTCGAGATTCAGGGTCTCTTCTTGGGGTCCCAAGTGGGAATAGTCACTAGGGGAACAACCCGCTAAGAAATTATTTTGGCCTTGAAAAAAAAAATTGATACCTCAGGAGACGTACTCTTCTTGAGTGGTATTTTGAACCATAGGTTTATGGGGTGGTTTTGGCTCATGGTTTTGGTACCCATGGTATTGTAAAACTACTTAAGAAGTTACCTATTGATGTGATTTTGTGCATATGGTAGGGAGATGTAACATTGTAGATGTGTGTGAGAATTTAGGAGAGTTTGTTGAGTATAGGTCCAAACAGATATGGGTATTGTATTGAGAGAAAGAGGTGTCTTGTAATAAAATTTGAGCAAGTGATTCTTGAGTGGATGTAGCCCAAATTGGGTGAACCACATTAAATAATGTCTCTTGTGTTGTGTTATTTTATTTTTTACACTTTTATTCCATATTTGTGATATTTTCTACATATTAGTTTCTACTATTGTGATTTTATGTGGGATTATTCTGCATATTTTATCCCTTATTTCCTAACAATTGGTATCAAATCCTGGATTGGTTTGATGAAGTGTTGAATCACAGGGAAATAGTTTTAGCTTGAGTGGGAGCTATGGCAGATGATGGAAGATCAAGGGTTGATAAATTCAACGGGCAGAATTTTAGTCTTTGGAAGATGCAGATGGAAGATTACCTTTATCAGAAGGATATTTATATTCCGTTGTCTGAGAAGGTGAACAAACCCTCGAGCATGACAGATGCGGAATGGGATTTTCTAGATAGGAAGGCACTTGGGACAATCCGGCTATGTCTTGCATCTTCGGTATTCCTATTTAATGTTTCAAAGGAAAAGACTACAAAAGAATTAATGGATGCATTAGGGAAGTTGTATGAAAAACCCTCTGCCTCTAACAAGATATTTTTAATGAAAAAGTTGTTTAATATGAAGATGTCTGAGAATAGTTCAGTAGCAGATCATTTAAATGATTTCAATACGGTTGTGAATATGCTAGCTTCGGTTACAATAGAATTTGATGAAGAAGTTAGGGCTTTATTAATTTTGTGCTCTTTACCTGAGAGTTGGAATAGCCTAGTAATGGCGGTAAGTAACTCGGTTCCAGCTAACTCAAAGTTGAAGTTTGAGGATGTTGTAGGGGTGATTCTAAGCGAGGAAATGCGAAGAAAAAGCTCTGGGGAATATTCTACTTCAAGGAATGCTTTGACAGTGGAAACTAGAGGGAGACAAAAGAATAGAGGAAACCGTGGAAAATCAAAAGATCAGGCAAGGTCAAAATCCAAGAGCAAGATTGTATGCTAGAACTGTGGAAAGTCTGGGCATGCAAAGAAGGATTGTTGGGAGCTTCGGGATAAGAAGAAACAATAGGAAGAAAACAAGGAGGAAAATGTGGCAACGGGTAATGTATGTTCAGGATGCTTTGATTATTTCTTTGCATAATATTACTGAATCTTGGGTTTTAGATTCAAGGGCTTCTTTCCATGCTACTCCACATAGGCATTATTTTGTTGATTATGTTAAAGGGGATTTTGGGCATGTTTTTCTTGGTGAGGATGATCCTTGCAACATAGTTGCAAAAGGTTCTATTCATGTTAAGATGCAGAATGAGAATACATGGCTATTGAAGGATGTCAGACATGTGCCTACATTAAGATGAAATTTGATATCGGTAGGGCAGTTGGGAAGTGATGGTTGTACTGTGATATTTACAGCATGGACTCTTGGAAGGTTACCAAGGGTGCTCTTGTGGTGGCAAGAGGTAAGAAGGTTGGAACCTTGTATTTAACCACTGATAGCACTAATGATTGTAATCTTGTGGCTTCAGATGCAGATACAACATTATGGCACTATAGGCTCGGTCATATGAGCCATAAGGGCATGAAGATCATAAAGAAGAATTTTCCTGGATATATAGAAATAGGTTTGGATTTCTGTGAGAACTGCATATATGGGAAATAGAAGCGAGTAAGGTTTCTCAAGGTTGGACCTACAAAGAAAGAGAGTAAGTTAGAGCTGGTACATTCTGATGTGTGGGGGGTAGCTCAGGTATCATCTCTTGGGGGTTCAAGTTATTATGTTACTTTTATTGATGATGCAACAAGGAAAGTTTGGGTTTATTGTATTAGAAACAAATCTAATGTATTTGACACTTTTGTTAAATGGAAAGCCTTGGTAGAGAATGAAACAGGTCTTAAGTTAAAATGTCTCAGGTCAGATAATGGAGGGGAGTATTGCAGCAATGAATTTGATGATTATTGTTCTAAGAAATGGAATCCACAAGGCAAAATTATTGTTCTAGGAACTCCACAGTAGAATGGGGTGTTAGAAAGGATGAACAGAACAATAATGGAACGTGCTAGGAGCATGAGGTTACATATAGGACTGCCTCTTTCTTTTTGGGCAGAAGTGGTGAGCACAACTGTGTACTTGATAAACAGAGGACCCTCAAGTGCCTTGGATGGAGGCATACCTGAGGAGGCTTGGTATGGTAAGAAAGTTGATTATTCATTTCTTAGAGTCTTTAGATGTGAGGTGTTTGTTCATATTAGACAAGGATGATAGGACAAACTAGAGGCTAAATCTAAAAAATTACTTTCATTGGTTATGGTGGTGATGAGTTTGGATATAAATGTTGAAGTATTAAGGACAATAAAATCATTCAATCTAGGGATGTGGTCTTTAATGAGAAATTTATGTATAAGCAATAGTTGCAGGAAAACAGGGAAGAATCCAGGAAAGAATATGCAGTGGTAGAGGATCTTCCGGATGGGAAAGTGACACATGAATCAGTTCAGGAACCTACTCAATAGGAACCCCAAACTCCTATATTGAGGAGGTCTTCTAGGGTAAGAAAAGAACCTGAACGTTTTTCTCCTTCTCTTTATTATTTATTACTCACTGATAGTGGAGAGCCAGAGAGCTTTGATGAAGCAATGCAGGTAGATGCCAGGAAGAAGTGGGAGCAAGCCATGGATGAGGAGCATCAGGCTCTCATGGAGAACCAGACATGGGATTTGGTGAAGCTACCTGAAAGGAAAAAGAGCATTACAGAACAAGTGGGTGTTACAGAGTTAAAGAGGGAAGGAGGAATGAAAATATACAAGGCCTAGTTGGTGGTCAAGGGGTTTGCACAGAAAAAAGGTATAGATTTTGATGAGATTTTTTCTCCTGTAGTAAAAATGAATTCTATCAGAACTTTTCTTGGAATAGTGGCAGCAGAAGACTTGCACTTAGAATAGTTAGATGTAAAGACTACATTTCTCCATGGTGATTTGGAGGAGGAGCTATATATGCAGCAGCCAGAAGGATATGAAGTCAAAGGTAAAGAGGAGATGGTGTGCAAACTGAAGAAGAGCTTATATGGCCTGAAACAAGCTCCACGTCAATGGTATAAGAAGTTTGATAGCTTCATGATGGAGCAAGGTTATATTAGATGTCATTCTTGACCATTGTGTGTATACAAAAAAATTTGAGGATGGAAGTTATATTATCCTGTGTTTGTATGTGGATGACATGTTGGTTGCAGGTAAAAACATGCAGGAAATAAAAGTACTCAAGAAACAACTAAGTGAATCCTTTGCTATGAAGGATTTGGGGCAGCCAAACAAATCCTTGGTATGAGGATATCTCGGGATAGGAAGGAACGGAAGCTGAATTTATCTCAGGAAGAGTACATTAAGAAGGTCTTGGAGAGGTTTAATATGCAGGATGCTAAACCGGTTGGGACTCCTTTGGCAGGCCATTTCAAGTTATCAAAGGAGCAGTGTCCCAAGACAAAGCAGGAGAGAAACCAGATGTCCAAGGTACCTTACTCATCAGCAGTTGGTAGTTTGATGTATGTCATGGTGTGCACTAGGCCTGATATTTCCCATGCAGTGGGAGCTGTGAGTAGATTTATGAGTGATCCAGGTAAAGACCATTGGCAAAGCAGTAAAGTGGATCCTTTGGTATTTGAGAGGGACCATGGGGACAGTTTTGTGCTACAGTGGATCAGACACCACTTTATGTGGTTATGTAGATTCAGACATGGCTGGAGATGTAGACAACAGGAGGAGCACGACAGGTTATATTTACACTGTAGGTGGGACAACAGTGAGCTGGATTTCATGACTACAGAAGCTTGTGGCTTTGTCAACCACGGAGGCTGAGTATGTTGCTGCCACAGAGGCAAGCAAAGAGATGATTTGGTTACAACAATTGCTTGAGGAGTTGGGGCATAAGCAGGAGGAATGTAAGCTGCATAGTGATAGTCAGAGTACTATACACCTAGCTAAGAACTCTGCTTTCCACTCTAGGACAAAGCATATATAGTTAAGGTTCCATTTCATTAGGACAACTTTAGAGGAAGAGAAGTTGAAGATGGAGAAGATTCATACCAGTCAGAATCCTACAGAACATGATGACCAAGGTGGTCACAAGGGAAAAACTAAAGTTGTGTTCAACTTTGGTTGGTCTTAACATGGAAACTAGTGAAGGGTTGAGAAGCTTGCTCAGAGGAAAACTAGTCTCCAAGTGGGAGATTGTTAGGTTGTGGAGCCTGTTTTCATGTGTGAAAGTGTTGAAGACTGTACACTAAGAGTACTGTACACTTTTTATGTTTCTCGTTGGGGTTCGGGGTCGGGCACAGGCCCCGAAAGTGTAGCCCTCGAAAAAAAAAAATTAGGCGTAAATTTTTTGGCCTCGAAAAATTACACCCGATATATCGGGAAACATGCTTTTCTCATATGGGTGGGTTTTTTGACCCATAGGTTTATGGGACGGTTTTTTCCCATGGTTTTGATACCCACGGTTTTGTAAAACTGCTTAAGCAGTTGTCTATTTATATGGTTTTATGCATATGGTAGATGTACATGCAAATGTATTGCAGATGTGTTTTGAATTCGGGTGTGAATTCTGTAGAGTTTGTTGAGCATAGCTCCAAACAGATCTGGGTATTGTATTGAGAGAGAGGTGGCTTGTAATAAAATTTGAGCAAGTGATTCTTGGTGGACGTAGCCCAAATTGGGTGAACCACGTTAAATATTGTCTCTTTGTGTTGTGTTATTTTATTTTGCACTTTTATTTGAGATCTGTAATATTTTCTGCATATTAGTTTCTACTGTTGCGATTCTGTGAGGGATTATTCCACATATTTTATCCCTTATTTCCTAAACAACTAGCACTATACTCAAATTTGTAGAAATCCATTTCAGCATCATGTGGACTTTTATAAGAACATTGAGATCCATATGCACTTCGTATGAGAGCTTATCCCATGATTGTATCAACATTCAGTACATTCAGATAGCTATTAGAAGCCTTAGATATATTCACCAAGCCCTTGTTGACTGAGGTAAATTTTATCCACTTGTTGTCTCTTCTTCAGATGAGAACTTATGCAAGCTGCTCATCTTCGTTGGGCAATATAGTTTTCTATTCTTCTTCTTTTCTAGGAAGATGTTGTTTGTACATGGGCACTTTATCAGGCCCAAGTTTTCAGGCCCCATTGATACATCTTTTATGAGTTGTTTAGGAGTGTATTCTTTTTAGGTCTTGACTCTCATAATCATAACCCCAGCTTTGATGAAGTGGGGTGTTGGTGTGTAGGATCCTATATGTCCTCCACACACTTATGGAGGGTCATCTCACATGAGTTAGGTTTAAACTTGTGTGTCATGCACTAGGGTTACTCAGCACCCTATATGTATTTCATTTGACATTTATGAGTATGCCAAGACACTTTGCTATCTTTTCTCTATGTGTAAGTTTTGTTCTGTTATGAAAGCTCTTCCAATGGAACATCGATTCCTCATTGTGATTACACTGGAGCTGATTATGTTTCCTTCAGAGTGCAACTTTATCATGGTGCACAGTTTTCGATACAATTCTAGCCAATGACCTCTGACACTAATGTTTTATAAGGTTCATGCCCATTCTTCAATACTACTTGCTTCTTTTTCTCAATTTCCTTCCATCAAATAATCTATTGATGAAATCATTTCGTGAGCTCATCTACCCACAGAGGAACCCATTTTGCTTAGGTCAATTCTACATCATAGAGGATTTTATCTTGCCTAATCTTCTAAGTTGGAAGAGCCAACCCTACCCACTATTTGTACCTACATAGCAGCCTATGTCACCTACTATGTTAATCTAGGTCACAGATATTACCCCACTTATCCCCCCAATATCAACGAACTTGAACTATCCACACTTTCTACCCATGGAAGAATATTTAGTCTTCTTACCTAATAATTAGAATTACACTACCTATTGCTCCCTCCTCGACCCATAGAGGAGCCGATTTCATACTCTTTTCCTGTCAGTGGTAATCTCACAGGGTCTACCAAGAATCCTTTTAACCTTGTTGCATCAATTCTATTCTATAGTATTAAAAAGTAAAAAGTTTCCCTGTTCTCGCAGAACTCCTAATTTTTCAACAGGGATTACCACCAAGTCATAGACCATCTTCTTCTCCTTTAGAATTCTTCGTGTTTGGCTAATCTCAGGGAAAAGTATGTTGATCACACCAAACTCTCAAGGTTCCTGCAATCTCTTGTACCTAAAATTATCCTTAACTAGCATTGGTCTAGTCCTCATGCCAGTGCCGGTCACCTAACTACCATCGGTTAGGTTAAATAAAAAATCCTTAAGTCACTGATCAGGTTATGAACCTCTTGTAATCTATCTTTTGCAATGTGTCATGTCTTGAAACAAGTTTTAACATGAATTTGTGACAACTAGATATCCTCCCTACATTCAGAGGCCATACCAACCATCCACGAATTGATCCATAGCTCCAGTATCCTCTCCGGGAAGCACAATGCCTTCCAACTAGTTTTGCATTTTGAGACCACCGTTCTTCACAACCATCACCACCATATGCTTTATACTTACATTCAACAAGTAAGTATTGTTTCTTGAGCAGATCTTGTTTTCAATAGATTAGTTGTTTTATTATCTATCTGTTTCATTCCTTATTCTACTTCACCCGAATATCTCCTATTACCACCTCTGTGTAACTATGTTCCAGTTTACCTATCATACCTTGCCCAAATATTATATTTCTACCATTTGAGTCCTTTAGAATAATCCCACAACATCACCTAAACTCCCCTCACTCTCTGTGTAATCACAAAGAGTCCCCAAAACCCCATTTTCTTATATTATTTCCAAATTTCCCCTACTGACACAGTTTCCTATTGGTGACGGTCCATTACCAGGAGCCGACATCATTCACTTAACCAACGCTCAGTATATGATACTAGTAATATATTAAAAACCAGTGAGTTCATAACTTCTCACCAAACAACCCAGAACCTCACCGAACTTCACCCAGATCTCACCTATAACTTCTGTTATAGCTACAGACCCAAACCAACCTACTAACCATTCCGGATTTAATCATAACTTTTTTTGTTAGATTAAATTTTCTTATTGTATGTTATTGGAGATACCTAAACCATATCAACTACAGTAGGAATCATTCATTTACAATTTCTTCTTGTACATTAAGTTTGTTATAAACAAGTGGATTGACAACCATTTAAGGAAGTATCACACTTCCCATATCTAGCCTTCTAGGCAGTCCTTTGCCTCTTATTATTTAATATCATTTGGTGGTCTTGTTGTGTTTCTTATGCAAGTATTCCTCCTAGCAAAAAGGAATTCTTCACAATCAGCATCTGGTCAGATATTCTACGCACACATAACCAATCTACATAATCACTTAACAGGTATTCCTCCTCGACCTTACCCTTATCTATTTCAACATTCAAACTTTGCAATTGAAACATTTTGGCATTCCCAGTGGGAGCCTGAATCTTGTTGGGTTCTTTGCATTGTTCAGATGGAAATTTGAAGTCAGATTTTTTCTTTCCGATAAAGTGGTCACATTAAATTTCCTAGAAACCTTCTCTTCTTTTTATTTTTCTAAAGAAATTCATTCTTTGGTGCTTAAAAAGAACATTTCTTACTTTTCTTTTGTATTGCATCCTAGTGAAAGAGCATTCCTCTTCCTTATCATCACTTTCTACATCAAATTTCATTGTCAATTTGGGTTTTTAAAATATCATATATTCCATCCTTGTGATTGTTACATTAGATCACCTAAATTTATTTGCAATCTATATATTAGAGGTCATTCCAATTGATGATTGGCGGGAATTAATTGTAGTTCACACTTTGTGCACACAGACCCTTATCCAAATCACTTTAATAATTTACTCATTTCTTAAACCCATATTCCTTCTAGGTAGTTTCCACCAAATCAGTTTTAATAACTTGATTGACGGTGGATCCAGCTACTTGTTATGACAGTCATCCTTATCAAAATTTCGGACCCCGCGTACTGTGAAGTATATATTGGCTCCTTCATTAAAAAAAACATCCTGATACCAGCCATAGATTACATATAGGGAACACTTTATTGACCAATAACTCTGTTCTAGGCTCACAATTAGTTTAAAAAGGCATCAAGCCACATAACATAAAAAATATGATACCTAGGATTTTCCTGTTCATGCTAGTTTTTACCTATTTGCAATTTTGCAGTTATAAGATCGAATCATCTCTTTTGCTTTTCTTTCACACTCCACAATCATAGTTTGTATATTGGAAATGGATTTTTTTGAGTGTAATAGGACTTCATTTCTCCAACTAAGCTTTTGGGTTGGAATTTATTTAGACTTAAATCACTTAAATTTTAAATATCCTTTAGTTTCTCAAATTTCTCAGTGAAAACATCAGTCCAGTGACCGTGATTGGTTAATTATACTATTGTCACTGGTTATCCTGAATGACATCAAATTTTCTTATTTTTGATCAACCTATTAAAAATCTTCATTTTGAAACATTTTCACTTTCCCTACACTTTCTAAGTTCATACTTTCCTCTTATACATCCATTTCTGAGTCTCTATCACCAGTCATAGAGCCTAGTTCCACTTATTTCACATATTGTTTTATCTAGATTTCTAAATTTCTAAATTCTCCACAGTAATCAATATCAATCCATCGACTGACATTGGTTCATTTGTCTAACTGAAACTAGTTAACTAACCGACGATAGATTTCTGTGTTTTGATTTTCTTGTCAAAACAATATCTTATCATTAGACCTTTACCAAATTCTTCTAGTGAATTAGAATTTCTATGTTTCTGTAGCATTTACAGAGCTCAGTCTACCTATTTGTCCATCATTCACATGGTTTTGAGTCACAAATAAGACAAAGCCCTTATGTTTCATGCTAGCTATCAACCACTACCTCCTAGCCCTTCACCGCCTTCTATTTCTTTCTTCTATTACTATGAATGTAGGTGATGAGGAGTTCAAAAAAATCCTTGATAAAAATTCCAAAGCCTTGTAGTATTACCTTGCCCATTCCTCCACCCATGATTCATCAGGAAAACCCTTATACGTGATGTCTGTCTCTATTTCTCCACTCTCTATTTCCCCAACTTCTGCATCAACCAACACTAGTGTAGCATTAGCTTCTTCAGCCTCCTCACCCATCATTTCTCAAATCACCCCTACATCTATAGTATCTATCGCACCTATAACATATATCACACCTTGAAATTATTTTTCCCCATTAACGTCTGCCTCACCATCATCTACAGATCTTGGTGTAGGGATCCCTACGTAATCAGTCCCTATTACCTCACAACCTCTAATTGCGTTGGCTTATTTTCAAATTTTGGTCATGTCTATACCTACTACTCTACCACCTATTGCTAGGAGGGTCTTTACACAGGTCCTTCCCACATATACCTTATCTCAACCACCACCGGTCGCCTACACCTCCCATTTAAGGTATATGCCATCATCATCTTTTATTGCTTATATTCCCCATTCTCAGTTTGCTTACTTGGCACCTCCATACAATAGTGTGCCCTCTACGCATTACTCATCATATCAACCTCCTTATATTGTGGGAGGTACTTCTGTATCTAATCTGACCATGGATTTTATCAAAATGATGATGGGTAAGATGCAGACCCTTGAAGCATCTGTTTTCGACTCTCGCAAAGCCTTGATATATGATAAAATTTGTAATGAGTTTATTCATCCATCCATACCCATTTATTCTTATCCCCCACATTGGGAGATTCCTAAATTCAATTGGTTTAATAACAAGGAAGATCCAAAAACACAGTGATCTTTTAAACACATTTGTTATTTGAATGCCTACGACGACGCCTTACTTCTCAAGACTTTTCCCATTTCCTTGACAAGAATGGATTTAGATTGGTACTGTGATTTACCTAGACACTCAAATTTTTTGTTAAATCAGTTAACCCAGGACTTCCTTGACCATTTCTCCATCAACATTACCGAGAAGGTCTCCATAACTAGCTTGTATTTGATGCGCCAATACAAGGACGAGTCTATCACATATTTTTTCACACATTGGTAGAGCCTTATCAATCAACCCACCTTTCAACTTCCCCCAAACCGTGCTGATAGAGTTATTCACTAGATATTTTGCTAGGCATATCTCACCAAGTCTGTAAGTACAGACATTCATTACATTTGATGAGACATTCACTATGGCTCAGAAGCTAGAAATATGTGCCCTAGAGGAGAAGAAACTTCAGCTACGCAACAATAGCACCTCTTTTCAAATCGAAAGACTCATCTTCCTCTTCCAAACAACAAAACAAATTTTATAAAACAAAAGGATTCACCAATGCAGTGGGAAATATGGTCCTTCTCATTTGTTGAACCAACCAAAACCACCTTCTATTTTGTCCCCTATTGATAATTTTTGGTATAAGTATGAAAAATGATGTTATACCCCCATAGGAGAAACTTACTCCTTTGTACTGGAAAAGTTGTTAAAAGCATGTGCTATCACACTTCCGTCCATCAAACCACATACTAGTTTTGACCTTTCTTGTCCTATACTAGCATGTTATAAGGAGAATGACTATTGCAATTATCACTGCATTAGGGGCCTTAGCGATAGAAACTGCAATGTTTTTAAGAAAATCATCTAGGAAATGATAGATGATGGAGATCTTGTCATGGATAACCCCAATGCACCAGCAAATCAAAACCTGCATATCTTTAAGAAAGCTTTCCCAAATCATACTCATTCATCAAACTAGGTGGGTGATGATGAGGGTTGTTAGTCCTCGTCATTAATATTTTCAATCCGGGTTGGTGTCCAAAGGTTGTATGCATTAAGAGAATAAGATCTTGGAAAACAACTCCCTTAAACACAATCCAAACTTACATAAATTGAAAGCACACATGCGGAAATTTAAATGCACACTTATAAAAATGTAAACACACTTGCATAAAGAAATCACACTTGTAGCAATAAAAAACACTTGGATAAATTGAA
The DNA here is from genome assembly GCA_019776745.2 of Taxus chinensis. Taxonomy (NCBI): domain Eukaryota; kingdom Viridiplantae; phylum Streptophyta; class Pinopsida; order Cupressales; family Taxaceae; genus Taxus; species Taxus chinensis. The sequence continues at coordinate 278,858 of JAHRHJ020003776.1, forward strand.
ATTGCTGAATTGGAAATAAGCAAAATTAAATGAAACACCTGCATGTTTACAACAGACCGAATGTTACAATACAAAGAGAAGAACAACACAACAAGATGATAATTACAGAAAAAATAAATAAACACAAATTATTACGAAATAAAAAAAGATAAAGATCCATCTTCCTTAGAATGAGTGACTAGCTCATTCCTTGGAAGAGAATTTAAACCATGCTTCGAGTTCTTAACTCAAAACTGCAAAATATTGGAGAGAAATGAATAGATCCATTTCTTGGTAGTAAAACATTACATATCGGAGTGTGGAAGGTTGCATTTATAATTTATGCATCCAACCAAATCCTTATTTTGGGAGATATAATCTGATCTTATCTTTATTCTAATCCTAACAACTAAAATCTCCATCTCCACAAAATATGGAGAGAGATATATTATTGGAGTCAAAGTCTTATCTCACTTATTTTAGGAAGATTTTCTCCCAAATCTTCTCCTTGCTTTTTGGTAACAAGAATCATAATGATTTTATTCTCCTACATTATTGGAAGGAGGTTTTTCCTTAAAATATGATTTTGACCAAATACCTTTCCCAGATTTTCCATTTGACTTTGCTATTTTTGATTGTGGAACTTTTGACACTTGTATGATACACTTTTTCCTCAGACTGCAGTTCACTAAAAGTTAGATTTATCTTTATTGATAAAATTTTTTGTAGCAAATCTGAATGAGGTTTTTGTTAAACAAATTTCTATGAACAAAAACCTCTCTCATATTTTTCATTTGAATTTTCTGTTTCTGTTTATGGAACTTTTAGTGCTTGTCTGATACACTTTTCCTCATACTTTAGCTCACTAAAAGTTAGATTTCTCTTCATTGGTAAAACCTGTAGAAAATATGAATGAAATTTTGTTGTTAAACACATTTCTATGAAAAAAAAAAATCTCTCAAATTTTTTGTTTGAATTTTCTGTTTCTGTTTATGGAACTTTTAGTGCTCATTTGATACACTTTTTCCTTGGACTGCAAGCTCACTAAAAGTTAGATTTCTCTTCATTGGTAAAACCTGTAGCAAATATGAATGAGGTTTATGTTAAAAACATTTCTATGAACAAAAACCTCTCTCATATTTTCCATTTGATTCTCTAATTATTCACAATTAAAAAACTCATTTGATGTGAGTTCTGGAACTAAAAACCTGCATATTTTTCCACTATTTTAATTGCTCGAAAAGTTTTGGAACTAATTGATGCAAGTTCTGTGAGTTCCAGAACTAAATTACAAGTTCTGAAACTACAAGTTTCGGAACTAAACCTTAAAACAGCTATAAATTTTTCATATGATCTCAGATTGAGATGATTCTTTTTTTGAACTTGCATAAATTTTCTAGAGGAATCTGAATATGAAATAATATTTGAGTTTAATTGTATTGGTTCATGATCAATTCCACTTTTCTCAATACTAGCATTATCTTTCCTTTATGGCCTGCATACACAAGAATTTGCATCTTTTCCCAAATAATCAATAGGATTAGTCAACAAAATAGATAACAAAATATTTTTAAAGAATGAACAAGATATATATCCTATATTCTATCTTAAGAAAACTATAAGTTCATAGATTACATTTAAATCCACTTTCAAAGGTAACTTAGAAGGACAAAATAATGGTAATTTATGGCCAGTTTATGGCCTCATCAGGTGAGACCTTTGACACCAATGTTCATGAGGTTCACGCCATATTCGATACCATACCTTCTTCTTCCACTCAGTTTCCTTCCTTACCATCTATTGATGAAATTCATTGTGTGATTTCGTCTACCCACAGAGGAACTCATTTTTCCTACTCCTCTACCCATGGATGGGTTCACCTAACTTATTCTTCTAACCACGGAAGATCCGACCCTACCCACTATTTTACATACCCAAAACAGTATGTCACCTATAGTTTCATCTACAGCAGAGATTACCCCACTTATCCCATCACCTATCAAAGAGCCCGCACTATCCGCACTTCTACCCATGGAAGAGATTATTTCATCTTCTTCCCCACCTAAGGAAGAGCCTACACTACCTACCTTTCTCCCTCCTCGACCCATAGAAGAATACTTTATTTCTCTTTTCCTGTCAATGATGCATCTCCTAGGGTATTCTAGGATCATGTTAATCTTCTTACATCAATTCTACCTATAGAGTCAGAAGCTAAAAATTTCCCTATCTCATAGACCTCAAAATGTTTCACAGGGATTACCATTATCAAAGTCATCGCCATCTTCTTCTACCTCTATGACAGTCTCGTTTGGCTGATCGCTTAGAATATGGTGATCATACCACAATCTGGGGGGCCTTGCATCTCCAGTACCTACACAAATGAATATGCTAACCACAAAAACTTTAACCATTTATCCAAATATATTATAGACAACTATGATCATGATGCTTGAACCATTCATATTAGCATTAATCCTTGGGGCTCAACCTTCACTTGCACCACTAACTTCACCCCTGTCTAAACCTAATGCTACATTGGGGATCCATCCTATTCCCAGTGTAATAGGATGTTGATCCCACATTCAAATTAGATATGAATATTCAAATAACCTGGAGCTCATGAAGTCAAATCCCGTGCCTAGTTTTAAGAAGACACAATCTCCTGGGCCTTGTTCGCACCTCACCTCTTCCATCGATTTTAGGCCCACATCCATAAACCTTGGTCAAACAACTTTGCTTCACCAAGGAAATTTGGGGAGGTACCAAAACCTACATTTTCACCTTAACATCACTTCATTTTTACAAACCTTTACCTCTTAAACAAAACAATCCCCTATGAGTGCGGTAGTATGCACCCACGCCTTTACCTTCAAGTCACCAATTCATACCACACCCATGTCCTTTACCTACAGCTTATAGTTTCTATCCCACACCTACACCTTCACGTCCATGTCCTATTTTTTGCATACATCATCTATGGTTACCTTCTACCACATCACTACCGACAGGTACAACCACTCTCACCCTGGCTTTTTAGCATTGCCCTAGATCTTCTACCTTTCCTTCTACCTCACATATCCCAGTTGCACCTTAACCCAAGAACTTGTGCCAACTGAAGGGAAATAAAAAATAAAACCAAAACCCTTGTTACCTACCAAAAAGGTAACCTCACTTATGCCACCTCCAATAACACCTCTTCCAAAAAAATAACCTAAACGCCTTCACCATAACCCAATCTGAGTTCACATTTTGATTTTTTAAAAAGTGGGATCCTATTCTAATGTCCATTCTAGGTTAAATAGAAACCTCTACTATCACATTACTTCCAATCAAACCTTACGACCCGCTCAAACCTAAACCAATGTAAGTTTTGACAATACCTAAGATTTGTGCATATCATCTCTCTTCTAGGACCAAGATATAGATGATTGTAAGGCACTTAAGAAATGTTCTCGTTTAGATAGGTAATTTGGAAATGATCCCTTAGGAGAAGATGAAAAATTGGAGGAGAATTTTGTTCCCCCTTCACTCAGCTGCCATCACTAACTAAACCCATAACCATCCAGTGACCCTCACCTACATCTTCCTAACCTTATTTTCCACCTCCTATCTTGAAAATCAATATGGATTCTGAGTATGGTACTCGATCAAAAAAAGACAAAGGAAAAGAGAAAGTTAAAAACACATCTACTGCACCTTCCCCTAAGGTAACCATATATGGGCCAACATATCTAATTTCTAATGGTGTCACACATCTTACCATGATAAAAAAATTCCATCAATCTCCTTTAAAAAATTCTTTGTATGACCTAATCCAAACTTTTGAGTCTCATCGTCAGGCCCTCCTCAAGATCCTGCAAACTATTGAGGTTTTACAAATGACCCTACACCCATTGCCACCATATTCAACCCTCATCATGTGGCCTCTCTCACGAATCTACCTAAAATTTATATTCTTCCTGCCACTCACAAAATTTTTACCGTCAGTTTCTCAAACTCGGAGATTACTCCTCAATATTCAGAGGATCCTGATCATACCATCTTCATCTCCCTCTACATCAAAGATACGCGTGTCTGACGCATTATGATTGATAGAGGTGTGAATATTAATATTATTTCTTCTTGTGCATACAAAAAAATGTACATACCTCCCAATTGCATGCATAATAACCCAATTATGTTGTGTTCTTTCAATGATGCTTTGAATTCTACTCTCGGCACCATCATCCTCCACATTCCCATGGGTCCCTACACCATTCTTAAATTTCTATGTTCTCAAGGGGGAATTCCAATACAACATGCTACTTAGAAAACCCAGGATGTAAGCCATGGGATGTGTACCTTCGACTCTTCACTGATGCATCAAGTTCAAATATAAAGGACACCCTTACACTATTCAGGTAAATCCTTCACCTTTCAAAACCTATAACATGTTGTATCGACCCAATGATGTCCTTATTCCAATTAAGTCATGTACTACCACCTCACTAATACCATTTCTTCCTCATTTACTACCATTTCCACCTCATCTCCAACCATTTCACTTCTTCAACCACTGTCACCTCAGCTTCTTCCATTGTTTCAACTACCACTTCTACTACTACATCTTCCTCACCCATCCCATCTCTCCCCACTGTTGCCATAACTTCCAAAGTTAACCCATCTACCAAATTTTCTTCTCAAAATTGAAATATTTCATCCATTCCCACCACCCAAGTACCAACTTCTGACCCTTTGGCAGGTGTTTTTCAATGCCTTACCTTGGGGGAGTATCACCTGTACAACATCAACACATTCCAAACTCCTCAAGAGTACAGAAACCTTCATCAACACCCACATTACAACCATCACTTGTAGGAGAGGTTTTTCTATATGGTCCTTCCCACCTTCACATGCAACAAATTTGACATTTGGGGGACTTGATACTTCTTCTTATTCTCTAGAACCACCCACTCAAACATGACCATTCTCATCTGATTTCCATTACCTAACCAACTTCTGCTTTTCCCACACCTTTCTTCATCGCTGTGCTTGGAAAGGCTTTGGCTTTGGTATTTACAAACAAGGTCATCACATAGTCATTCCTTACACTACCCAAAAACATAAGGACCATCGTGGTATTGGATTGGCTGAACCACCTAGTCCTAAGAAGGATAGAGTCAACCTCGTAGAGGAAGATCAACCTTTTGCACCTTCTTCACCTACCACACCACCTATCACACCATGAAGTCCATGGATCCAGAATCCATCCCTCCTAATTTTTTTTTGTGAACACCATCTCCTTGGGACTTCTGACCTATCAATGTGATGGTGAGGCTCCCTCTTCCCTTCCTCTTCTTTATCCTGACATGATTAGAGGATGATACACCTTCTATAAATGTCATTCAATGTCAAGATGATGATTCTATTCTCACCTATCTAGGTTTAGAATATTCTTACATTCACTAGTCATTACCTTCTGAGACACAAACCATGTTGAATGAATCAACCATAGAGATCAACATTCACACTCAGGATGACCCTCGCATGCTAAAGATAGGTTAATCTTTATATTCCACAGAACATGAAGCCTTGACCTCTTTCCTCCAAGATCATAGCAATTCTTTTGCTTGGTCTTATGCCGATATGCTGGTATTGACCAAATATCATGGTGCACAATATTGTTACTATTCCTGATGCCAAACCTGTGAAACAAAAGCTACGAAAAATGCATCCACGCATTTCTCTTCTTGTCAAAGAAGAACTCCAATGCCCTCTTTATGTTTATTTCATTTTACATATTGACTATCCACAATGGATTTCTAACATTGTTCCTTTCACTAAACTGATAAGGGGACTCCACATTTACATGGACTTCCATGACCTTAACCTCACTTTACCCTAAGGATGACTTTCCTTTGCCTAGCATTGACCAACTTGTTGATCTTACAACCCACCATGAGATGTTATCTCTTATGGACGATTCTCGGGTTATAACGAAATATTACTCGCACCAGAGGATCAACATAAAACCATCTTCATCACCCCTTGGGGGACTTTCTGTTATCATGTCATGCCCTTTGGCTTGAAAAATGATGGTGCCACTTATCAACGTGTTATGACCTATATCTTCCATGACATCATGCATGACATATTGGAAGACTACGTTGATGGCCTTCTCAGTAAGTATAAAATTTATGCCAAACACCTCCCCATTCTCAATATTATATTTGATCGTCTCATCAAATATTGCATTCACCTTCAACCAAAGAAGTGTGTCTTTTCCATTCTATTTGGAAAAATCCTTAGTTTGATTATCTGTTTATGGGGTATTGAAGTCAATCTCGCTAAAATCAAGGCTATTCTTGAGATGCCTCCACCTACTAACCTTCAACAACTTCATAGTTTGCAAGGAAAATTACAATCTATTCGACATTTTATTTCCCAACTTTACGACTGATGTCACCCTTTTCATCATCTTCTTAAAAAGGATGTTTCCTTCAATTGGAATGATGAGTGCCACAAATCCTTTGAAGCATTTAAATAAATACCTTCTTCAACCACCTGTGCTCATCCCACCTAAGGATGACAAACCTTTTTACCTCTACATTTCTACCACTGACCATTCCTTGGGTGTCATGCTCACTCATCGTGATGAGAAACATAGGGAGAAAGTGGTTTATTACATAATTTGTACTCTTTTAGACTATGAGACTCGATATACTCATGCTGAAAAGCTTTTCTTAGCCCTAGTCTTTGTCACCACTAAACTTTTCCACTACCTACTCAACCATAAGACCTTCATCATCACCAACACTGACCCTCTGCATTACATGTATGCTAAACCTTATCAACACCAATGTGCTTCACATTGGCTCATGCTCCTTGTAGACCTAGATCTAGAATTCATTCATCAAAATTTTGTTAAGGGACAAACCATTGCAGATCAGCTTGCAGACACACCTCTTTTCTAGAAATCAATCTTCTAACTTTGATTTTCCTGATGAATCCATTACTACACTCTCCCTTGATGACACCATTTATCAGATGACCCTATTCTTTGATGGTTCTAAATGTCAATGTGGGGGTGGCACAGGGGTTATCCTCATTCCTCTTGATGGTGAGCCTATGCCTTTATCTTTCAAACTTGACTTTGATTGTACCAATAATGTGGTTGAATATGAAGCACTCATGTTAGGTCTCCAAACTACCATTTCCCTAGATGTTAAGACCATTAATATCTTTGGTGATTCTCAACTAGTCATCAACCAAGTCAATGGTTTATACCAGTGTCATAATGAAATACTTCAAAAGTATAAGCATCATGTCGACATGCTTTTGACTACCTTTGATAATTATGACATTCAAACTGTTCTGTGATCCACTAACAAATTTTTGGATACCATGGCTTGCCTCACCTCACAAATACCTACCTCACCTTCAGAATCTAAAATATTTGTCACAGTACAATGATTTCAATCACCCTCTTATCTCATCCATGACATAAATTTTGTAGGAATAATTGAAACTGACCCACGTGACATATGGTATAAGCAGTTTGTTGACTACCTTTCCCTTTTAATCCTACCTCCAGATCTCACTCACAATGGTAAGCGAGCCTTCCTCCAAAAGGTCTCTCATTATGTCATCATGGGGGGTCTTCTCTACAAGTGTGGCTTTGACGGTATCCTCTTAGTGCCTCACTAGTTCAAAAATTCCGTACACCATTAAAGAAATCCATGATGGGATTTGTGGTGGACATTTCAGTGGTCATGCTGTTACCAAATGTATTCTTCACCTGGCTATTACTGGCCAACCCTTAACCAAGATTGTTGTGACTATGTCAAACATTGTGTGAAGTTTCAGCAACATGCTAACCTTCACCACACCCCAAGTCATGCCTTACAAGTTGCCAGAGACTTTTGGCCTTTCTCTCAATGGGGTTTAGATCTGTCAGAGAGATTAACCCTCATTCTTCTCAATGTCATCAATGGATCATCACAACAACCGAATACTACACTAAATGGGTGGAAGAATCCCTCTCATTTCTACAAAATCTGAGAAAATATGTGAATTCATTAACCATCACATCATTTTTCATTTTGGTGTTCCTCATTGCCTCATCACTGACAATGGTAAACAATTCAAAAACAAGACCCTACACAAACTCTGTGATAACTTCGGTATTCAACTCAGTTTCTCTTCACCATATTATCCTCAAACAAATGGTCAAGCTGAATCAACCAACAAAACCCTCAACAAAATTCTCATGAAATTTGTCGATGATACTGGTAAGGATTGGCATACGCACATTCCTTTCACCTTATGGGCTTATCACACCAACATTCACACCTCAACCACTGCCACACCTTTCTCTTTGGTCTATGGTACAGAGGTTGTCCTACCTCTCGAAGTCCAAATTCCATCTCTTCGTATCTCACTTAAAGATATGCTCAATGATGATGAATTTTTCCAAGACCATTTGGCACAACTTGAGTTATTAGATGAACATCATTTAAATTCTCTCGACCACCTTCAAATCTACCAAAAATGTATCAAACGTGCCTATGAAAAACATGTTCATGAACGAGCTTTCAAGGTTGGTGATCTTGTCCTAAAATAAAATCAACATGTAACTAAAGTTGAGAAAAGTAAATGAGGAAAGTTTTCTCCTAATTGGCTTGGACCCTACATTGTCACCCATACCTATGGATCAGGTGCTTATCGTTTATCTTCTCTTGAAGGTAAACCTGAACCTGAGCCCCTTAATGCCTTGCATCTTTGACCATTCTATTGTTGAATAAATTACTACATCACTTTATGTCACTTACATGCTCGTCCCTTGAGCCAACCTCTCCTTCCATCTACTTGTTTCAAGGACCAATGACTAAACTAGAATTGTGTGATTATCCATCACCATTCAACCTTATCTTCAATATGAGTATCATGACTCTACTCATGGCATGATTCTCATGGATACTTTTTGTCCTTTTCAGGATGGAATCCCATGGTTTTCGTCACTTAAAACCTCTCTTTCATAGCTAACCTCTTTTGTGCTATGGTTTTTCCTTCATACAAGAGGCTTATACTCCTTTATAGTCTTGTCCATGACTTAAAGTCCAAAAAAAACAAAAAGAAAAAATATATGGGATAACCAAAAACTCAACTCCTTGAGTCAAACTTCTTGTAAATAGATGAATCCCTCAAAAGGACATCTACCTTTCTTTCTTGCTGCTATAAATAGATTGCTCCCTAGAAGGACAACTATAAAAAGCCAACTGCTTATTGTAATTAGTCTATCCAAAAAAGAAGACTATTTTGTATCTCTCAAATAAAATAATTTCTGGAAGCTTCCGCATCGATCATCTTCAAGAAGACCTCAAGGAGATATTCTATTTATCCCACATAGACTTCCCACATCGATCAGTCTATGAAAAAAAGAAAAGAAAAATCAAGAAAAATGAAAAACTTTTGGTCATGGACTTGCCTATTCTGGTTTTGGGTATCTTGCAGAAGGGGCATGTTGTCTCACAACAAGGTTATGCTAAACACAATCCTCCACCTTACCTCTTTTTATTTTCTTCTTCCTATTCAAGGGATGCATTGTGTATTTTACACATTACAATCACGCGACTTCTTTTACCTATAGGCCTATCACATTCATGCAATGTATCTAGGGACTTACATTCAATAAGTCTAAGGGTATGACATTTATGGTCTTTGCCAACTTGGGGCATTTCACTTCTTTTTATTTCACCTCTTCCTCTCTTGTTGTTTCTTCAACAGGACAAGATCATCAAAATTGATTTAACCATGACACCTTCATCTATACCTATGCCTAATTCACCTTTCCTATTACCTATTCAACATTTGACCTTGCCTATTTTTAAACATGCCTTACCCAACCAACCTACCAATACCTAACCTACCTATTCATCTGACCTCACCAATCTCATTCTTCCCTGGTTTATGGGAGAACTACATCGGCCTGAGGCCCCTTTCACAAGGGCTATGTAGGCAACACTTAGGGCATGGGGCCCTTTGAGGTTAGCTTGGCCACTCTTTTCCAATCATCATTTTTCAAACACTATTTTCCAAATCATCAGTTTTACCCATCAAACATACATCACCCATTAGTTATTTAATTTCCATAAAAACAATAACTTGGAAGTTAACTCAAACACAAAACCATACATCACCCATGCACATCATCATTTATTTTCCATGATATCAATAACTTGGAAATTAAATTCAAACAAAATATCAACTCAATCATGCCTAATCACCTAGTTTCCATGACATCAATATAATGGAAATAAAAACTCTCATGCCTAAATACCTAAGTTTCCATCAGATCAAATCAAACTTGGAAACCTAACATTTAATTTCCATAACATCAAGAACTTGGAAATTAAAACCACACCATGTCTACTATTCTAAGTTTCCATAATATAAATATAATAACTTGAAAATATAAAATCATACACCATACCAAGTCTATCATCATAGTTTCCATAAACATCAAAACAGTGGAAATTAAACCATTCAATATTCCAATCATAACCAAATCATGCCTACATCTACTTTCCATGACATCAATATAATGGAAATGAAATCAACCATACATCATCATAAAGCCATGCCTACACATCTAGTTTCCATGATAACAATACAATGGAAATAAACCAAGTGCATCATATATAAATATCATCATCCATCTATACATTGAAGGTATGTATATCAATACACTAGAATATACTAGACCTTCGTAAATACAAGTATTTGCTGTACTCTCATATACATCTCACATGCTTCAGACATTCAGGCAAGATATATATATATCAAAATTCAAAATACAATGTCTCTATCTCTCCAATACATCTATGCAAGGCAGATGACACCTTTGTTGATCGGATTTAGCCTGTGCCCTCATCTGGCCCCCACCTCTACCTACTCATCACCTCTCCCTGACCTTATCTATGAGGCCTGACGCTACACCTAGCCTCGTTGAGTTGGTGCTAGAACATATGAGTCTGTGAGCTGGTCCTGGAGATACACCTGACTGCTAGAAAGAAGGTGCTCTATACTCGTCATATGTCATATGTAGATGTGAGTTCCTCCATCAATTGGTCACTGATAATACCAAACTCTGTGCCACAGTCATTCTGAATGCCCCTGCACTAATTACCTACACCTGAAAATCACCATTTCCAGATCTCTGTACCTAAGTTAGACCCTTTCACCTATACTAGGAGGTCCCTGTTTATGGGTATAACAGTTTTGGTGTAACAATTCAGCCTACTGGCTTCAGTGGCACTTCCATGGTTTAGGGGAAAGAGATCAGTAGCCTGAATCATACCATGGGGCATGGATTCTCCTAGGTTTAATCATAAAAATTCCCTTGTAATCCACTTAATTCATCATATCTGCACTCTTGTGTCGTGAATCTCACAACTGCTGATTAGAAGGTGACAATTCCTGTGAGTTACCTAAAAGAGTGTGGTAGGAAGCAGACGAGTGCAGGCTTTTAACCCTATTTACGATTCATTAAGGTAATGTACGTATAGCACTAGTTATGAGGAACTTGAAACTACTTTAATAGGTATTAATTGTAATAACTGGTAGGAGTCTAAGGGTTTGAATCCTATATCTCATAATATTATTAATTTAATTACTTTAATGCTATCCATTCAATATCCACCTCATAAATATCGTCGATCAAGAGTTCCACCTTCATCCTGCAGGACTTGATGATGTATGGTCCTACTCCATTAAGTGCATCAATACTTTGAATGGTCCCTATTTTTTTATCTTTGTCAACGATCAACTGGGATTTTAGAACTATGTCCCTAACATTTAATTCCCTATAGGCCTAGCTTTTCTTTCAATAACCATTTCCTACTTATTTGTAAGATGTTCATTCTCCAGGTTGATACCCATGGTATGAGTATTTTGAGCTCATGCCAAGATGATAACAAAGATACCATCCTGATTTTTGGCAACTCTGATCCATGCCCTCAAATTCTAGCTGGTGGTAAAGTGCCAATGAATTTAGTTCTAGTGTCAAAGGAAGGGTAGCCTCCTTACCATACTAGCATCGGTTCAATAACCATAGCACCAAGGTTAGGCCTTTGCATTATCAGAGATAATGGTTTGATAACTCTTTGTTCAAAACTTCATGAATCTAAACTTCTTTGAGAAAGTCAAGGATACACTGCCTTGCAGTTCATTACTTAAGTGCGATAGCTTCTGTCCATCTGGTGACCTAAGCTGTACCTGTCAGCACCCATTTAGCCTATCACAACACATTGAAGATATCATCTGATTCATCCACTATGAATTCTTCCAAGACCTCCAACACAAGAAACAAAAGGCACTGATGCCACTTAGATTTTTCGTAGGGGAAGCGTTGCTAGATCATTTTACCTTCCTATAAAGAAAGTGCACCATCCTTGCTTTTTTTGACCCACCTATGTGCATCTGCAAATAGGGTAGGCCAAAAGATTTGTCATTACCATTAGTGATCTTAAATTATTTTAGTTAAGTTCTCTACCATTCCTCTTATTCTGACCAAATAATCCTTATCTAATCTCTAGTTCCTTCTGACTAATACTTTTGCTCCATTTAACCTCCCAAATATGCGTGTTAAACCTTCGTATCAGCATCTACGAGTCTTAACAAGAATGCCAAAAACCTAGATTTATTTTGATCCCCATTCACTCTCTCAATAATCTCATAAGAGTGCCCAGATTGCTCAATTTTTAACATTACCTTCCCAATTGCCCCTACCGACACCAGTCACCGGGAGGGTACCGACGCCCTTGACCAAGGAATGTGATCAATGAATCCTTTATCCAGTCATACTGCACGTCGGGGTCTATGAGATTGTTTCATTTTCCCTAAACCACGGGAGCTCCTAAATTGCCCATCCAAACAACCCATGAAGCTTGCCTAATTTCACTCCATGCTTCACCTACGGTCCCTACCACACTTGCAGAGTGCACTGCCTCTTACCAATCCATGTAACCCTCCAATAGTCAGAGCCTATTCCTTGATTTTTGTAACCCATCACGCTCTCTTCTCACTTATTTATGCTCCCAATAAGAAGACACTCTGACAGATGAGTTATTAATTATATTAGGAATCACCTTGCTTATGTCATTTCTTGGTGAGCATGTAAGTTGTGAGTTTAAATGAGTGTGCACATGACATCCATCTAGGAAATACCATGCTTCTCTGGAAGTAGAATTTACTAGTTATTCCAATGCCATATATTATTTAAGCATTCTAGATGAAGAAGGTTTTGTTATGATTTACTGGCTAGTTCCTCCTAGCCCTCGTTCATTTTCCTATGTTAGGATATTAGCAATGCTTGCATCAGCACCATAAGAATAAAGGATGAAATCCTTTGAGTATGTTGGGCCCCTAATGTAGCTTCCAAATCTTAAAGGCGTGTAGGTGCGCACAGCCGGAGGAAGTGTGCAAGTTAAGGTGTGCAAGGCAGGATTCAAAAAGGGTTCTTGGAGAACCAAGGATGTGCGCCCACAAAGCACAATTTGAGGACTTAGCCATTTTTGGCCTTTTGGACAGAACACATGAAGAACATGTTCCATTTGGATAAGGTTCCAACCTGGCAATAGGGTGTCCTGGAAGGAATATACCTTGTGATAAGAAGATCCAAAAAGATAATCATGACATGGAGAGGCATGCACTTGAGGCGATCCACACCTTGAACACTTGGGGCTAGATCTGAGGTTGTAGAGGAGTTTGTTAGAGCTCAGATGCCTATTTATATGTGCCCTTGGCAAAGAAAAATGAGAACTGTAGGAAGGAAGCAGAGCTCTGTAGAATTACTACGAGAACTATGGAATAAAAGGGGTAGATGTTTATAGGAAGGATGTAATGAGGGAATGGGGAATGTAAATTTTGTTTTAAAAGTCTTCATGTATGGATCCAGATATGACGCATGACTACGGTCTCCCCTTTTGTAATATTCTATAGTAATGCTATGAATGAAGATGATAAGGTTAACATGATAATTATATTAAGATATTCTCTCTGTATTATCTACATATTTCTATTATGTTTTTGATCTTGTATAATCATGAACCTTATTTGAATGTTAAGTCTATTTGTGGATTTACAACTTCCTAGTTCTGTTAATTTTGTTAAGCACTTTTACTTTTGATATGACTGAAAGGGTATAGAAGTCGTTCTAAGCTCTATAGATTTTCATGTCCTTTAAATCACTAATTCAAGATCATGAATGATGCCTTCCACTAAACTCACATAAAAGAGAGACTCGGCTCCCTCTCGCGCACCTTGAGTGAGTGTCTAGCGCCCACTGGGTGATAGGCCTAGCATGCATGAGGTTCCCTTGTTCTTGGTGGGTGTAAAAATAACTACATCTTGGTTCCGTTTCTAGGACATCTTTTCAAAGTTGTAGTGGAACATGGCATACATCGTGTCTATGTAAAAAGTGATGACAAAGCGCTTAACACTTAAAAGGTGTTGAAAATTGGTTTAAAAGCATGGAGGACAAGTTTACTCAGAGATTCAGTACTGGACCTCAGAGTTTGATACGTGAAGATGGGTGGAAGACACTCTCTATCATGAGTTATACGAAACCTTCTTCTGCTATTTCCCAGTAGAGTTATTTGAGTGGCTCTCAGCATATGCATCTAGGTCGGGGTGGTATTATAAATCACACCCTTGGACCCAAGAAACATACCAAAACTTACAAGATGCTGATCTAACATGGAGCCGTGCTATAGATCATTGGTGGAAGGGAGTATTGGCTAGCTACACTATAGAATACACACATTTCCATGTATTCTTCTTTGGAAGTTGCTGAGTTTGAATTTTTGCGGGAGCCCAGAGGATCATTTTTTGTGGGCTATCCCCTATGCAATCAAAATCTTGATGGTAACCATGAGTTTAGAGGCATTCCCAATGGCCGGCTAAACCACTCTGAGTGCTTGGTGAGGAAGCCAGGTTGGGGAAAGATGGCTGATATAATGACTGAAAAGGAAAGGGAGGAGAGATGGCTCAAGTATGGTGAAGCACGTGAGAAGGAGATTGCGATAGACGGTGTGAGGTTACATTTACGATGGATCCATGGAGGCAGACATTTTGGGAGAAGAGGTTCACATGGAGGATGTGGAACCTGAACAGTCTGTGCTACCCCATCTTGGTAAGCATGGAATAGAGAACCCCTTGGCTTCTAATGAGATCTCGTTACATGGAGAAAGAAGAGTCATTGGCATGCATCTAACCCCACCTAATGACCGAACCTTGGTGCTTGGTTTGTTCAAACAAGGGAAAATTATAGTTGATCCATTTGATATCAATGGAAGCAACTCGATCGGTGCACCTAGAAGATACAACTTCTCATTTGGGACTTCTATGGCTTCACACACTATTCCAGTATTTGGTGGAATGTTTGGGACAAGGCATATATACAGGTGGTTTTAGGAGCATTCAGGAAGTGGTGGAGGAAATATGACTGGGATTGGTACTAGTTCACAAACTACATGTGACAGTGCATAATTTAGTGGGACAACAGGAACATTGGCATGACAAACACAGCCCTGTACCTAACATAGGAGGATCTGGAGGTGGAAGTGGTGGAGCTGGTGGCTCAGGATCTAATGGGTTCAGTGGAGGAGGAAACACTGGAGGAAATCAAGGGACTGGGTCAGGAGGACAAGGGCCTCAGCCACCTCCTCAAGTATTTTTCAAGATGTCTCTACACTTACCAGATTAAAGTGGGATAGCAAATGTTGCAGAGCATGTGCATAAGTGTGAGCTGCTATGGCACGTGAAGGGGATCATGACCCAGGATTGAAAGGCTAGTCAATTTGTGACAACCTTGCAAGGACACATGCATAGTTGGTATAGAAAGTATGACCCTCATCAGACTGTTGTCGATTATACCAATCCTTTCTGAGAAATGCATTCTTGGTGAAATTCCACATACCTGAGTTTGAACAAAAGAGCATCAACTCTCTCAAAGAAATCTAGCAGGGAATGGCAGAGAGCATGCTGGGAATATGATGCACATTTTAAAAATCTTTTGTCTAAACTATCTTATGATATCCACCCTTCACAACATGCTCAGTGGTTTGTCAGAGGGTTGATCACACCCTTTAGGAGGGCTTTGTCTCATAAAACATTCACGGACCCACGTGAAGCGTTGGAAGCTGCTTTGCGTGCTGAGGCAGTTGGTAGTGTTAACACTAGTGTTAGCCCATTTTTAGAGGCTCAGATTGCTACCATGGCTAAGCAAGTTGGAGAAATTATCTGCCAACACAGTTCCAGAGACTCGCGGTGGGATGTGGTGCATAGATTGTAATGTAGAAGGGCACACAAAGGATAATGGTGGGATATGTACTTGAAAGGTGGTACATGCACCGTAGTGGTAAATTGTGAAATATGTCACGGGGACCATGATGTAAGTAGGTGCCCCCTTTACAACAGCACGATCCACAAAAATGTATCTTGTTATTGTAAGATATGTACCTCAACCACACATGACACCAAGGATTGTAGATTGATTGACCAAATTCATGAGGCAATTGATCTTGGTGTGCACCAGACTAGCATTGCCAGCAGTTCCAAAGGAGATGAAGTGTTGGTATGAAGAACACGGAGATGGAGGTGCACGAGGAAGAGGATTTTGCGAAGGATTTCATGGTCATGGTAACTGTGGGGGAAGAAGTGAGTTCCCGTGTGGAACATGCTTTAATTGTGGAGCCACAGACCATTATAAGTGTGAATGTCCAGATCTTCTACAATGCTCCTGGTGTGGAAAAAAACATAAGTACGAAGAGTTCCCAGAGTTATACGAACATATGAGTCAGCAGCACTAGAAGGATAAGGGCACTGCCATGGTGAGTATTAAGAAGGATAACAAGCAATGGCTCCTGTGAGTAGTACATGAATCAGAACTAGAGCCTGTTATGGTAACAACAAGGGAGGAGTCGTGCGTGTGCAAGGGAAGCACCTAGGCAGAGACCTCTAGTTTCAAGGGAAGAAGTAGTACATGGGAAGTATCCAAACCTGGCTCACCAGAAAGAAGTCTACCAGGAAACCATGGATGTAATTCAAAGTTTACAAGGGGAGATCCAATGCTTAAAAGAGCAAACTAGAAAAGATGAGCAAAGAAGACCTATAGAAGCACCAAAGGATGACTTGGATGAGGTTAAGGAGGTGTGTAAACTACTGAGGCAAGAGAATATTATTCCTCTACTAGGAGCATGGTTGAGAGAAAAGGTACCACATGTCGGGGAAGAACACAAAAGGTAGATCCTGCATGAAAACCTCCCACCTCACAGCCTTGATTATGACAAAGAAATTACCTTGAACGCAGTAGGGGATGGATGGCTACTTAGCAACATCCTCATTGACATAGGCATAGAGGTTAATGTTCTCACTCTGGATGCCTGACATCAAATGGGAAGACTTGCATTACAACCATCTTCAAATGTGTTGTATATGGCAAAATAACACAAAGGCAATGCCCATATGTGTCTTGAAGGATGCAACCATTACCATTCAAGGGACTAAGTTCACTGGGGATTTTGAAGTCTTGGTGCTTGCCGAGGTAGATAATTTCCCAGTGTTACTTGGGCGCCAGTGGTGCTATAAGAATAATGCAGATCTCTAGTTTAACAAGGGGTACATAAGCTTTGAAAACAAGGAAGAGAGGGTGATTATACCACTTGCTGATGGAAATTCCACACCCTATACTGAACCCCTTAGAGAGGAGGTCCTGGACAGAATATATGTGCACTCCATAAGAGATCCAGAGACCATCCACCCTATAGAAGGAGTCATCCAGTTTGATGATGCTCAATCTGTCAATGATACTACCAGTATAGCATGTGATAATTGGGTGCATGGGACTTATGAATTGATTGGGTGACATCTGAAAGGATTGGTGACCAAGGTAACAACGACACATATAGTTTGGTGCCTAGGAGGAAAGGCAATAACCAAGTATTTTGGGGATGCATACCCTGAGGTATTTTTGAGGGAAATGGAAGCTTAATGGAGGGAGGATGAGCGACGAGGTATGCTGGGTTATGTTTTGATAGGCACAACGACAGTGAGGTGGTGGGCCACACATAGTGAAAACTTGTTGGAATGGCACAAAGTTAGAATTGCACTCACTGTCTGATTCTTGAGGAGCAACATACCCACCGCTATCAAGGATTACAATGGAAATGGACCCGCCTCTTCCCACATCCAGGCATGTGAGAGGGTCTAGGGAGAAGGCACGGAAGCTTTACCACCCTCCCTTTGGGTGCACAAGTTGTATTTGACACTACAAGGTTGTGCGCGCACTTGGTACATCCATTCTGAAACTCACCACCAAACAGGAAATTGGAAGGAATTAGCGGCTGACCTGGTTCACACATTCAAGTACCGAAGTACCAAGCAACCAGTTGATGAGGCATTACAGACTATCAAGCACCTCACTCTGGGGGATTGTGCCATGGTGGAGGATAGATTAGTAAACTTACTTGGTGGACCTAGCTTGGAAGAGTGGTTTGAAGAGGAGGAACCAGAAGACATATAATTCAAGTGCACATGTGCTAAAAAGGAGAAAGGAAAGATGGTATACATTATTGATGGAGAGGAGATGGAAATCCTGAATGTCATCCATTCAGTTAGACACGTGTGAAGTAGTTGATTAGTGGATGCATGTGCATGCACATGTATCATGAACCACTCAAAACCAAGAAAGTTAACATCAGCTCAGGAGAAGGAGCCCAAGGAAGCTATCATTAGGGACTACTGGTCGAAAAAGGAAGTATCAAAGATCATCGATCTCTTGTGTGAATTTTATGATTTATTCCCACACAAATACCATGAGTTGAAAGGCATCCACCATTCATTGGGGAAATGAAGATAAAGTTGAAAGATGGTGCGCACCCAGTCAGGAAGAGGCCTTACAGGATGAATCCCAACATGCGCGTAAGGGTTAAAGAAGAGCTAGACAAAATGATAACATCCGGTATCATTGAGGTTGTGGAGGAATCAGAATGGATAATTCCAATGGTGATCAGCATAAAGAAGGATGGGAGGATTAGGATATGCATGGATTATAGGGAATTGAATGTTGTTTGTATCATAGATCCTTTTCCCATCCCCTTCACTGAAGATATTTTGGAGGAGTTGTTGGGCACGCGGTATATTCCTTTATGGATGGATTCTCAGGATATCACCAAGTAAGGATTGCCAAGGAGGACCAAGAAAAGACAAATTTCGCCACCGAGTGGGGAAGCTTTGCATACACGATCATGCCCTTTGGATTGAGGAATGCACCCATTGTATTTTTTCGCATAGTGGTACAATCATTTAAGGACTTCATCCACAAGTTCCTTCAAGTATATTTGGATGATTGGACAGTGTATGGATTAGTCAGGGACCATTGTGATAACTTGAGATTGATGTTTGAAAGATGTCGGTAGTTGAGGATTTCCCTCAACATCAAGAAATGTGTCTTTGTAACTCCTTTTGGAACGTTGTTGGGGCATATCATATGTAAAGAGGGCTTACTGGTGGATCCTGTGAAAGTTGCTGTTATTGTGGGATTAGGGGAGCCCACCAGCTAAAGTTCCTTACACAGATTTCTTAGACACACTGGGTACTATTGAAAGTTCATTAAGGGATATGCCAAGATCGTCCATGCCTTTGGAAATATTGCTCAGACATAAGAGTACCTTTCAGTGGGGAGAGGCGCAACAGAGGGCATTTGACACTCTAAAAGAAAGGCTTATCACCACACCTATTCTATGATTCCCATACTGGGATAAACCTTTCCATGTCCACGTGGATGCCTCTAATACAACAATGGGAGCCGTTCTTGCTCAACCAGGAGAGGGGATTGTTGATCATCCCTTGTGTTTTGCAAGTAGAAAGTTGACACTAGCAGAATAGAATTATACAATGACCGAGCATGAGGCATTGTCAATGATCTACGTGCTCCACAAATTTAGACAATATCTGCTAGTGACTCCCTTCATATTCTACATTGACCATATGGCCTTGAAGTATCTAGTAAACAAAGCAATGTTGCAAGGGCGCATATGTCGTTGGGTACTTTTATTTCAGGAATTTGAGTTCAAAGTGGTGGTAAAACCTGGGAAAGAACAATTGTGGGCCAGATCATTTATCAAGGATTGATTTGGGAGAGGACGTGCAAAATATTGAGGAAACCATGTCGGATGCACAACTATTCATGTTGTGGCATGCACCCTTAGAATTAGAAGACATTTCTGTTTTTCTCAAGGAAGGTGTGGCACCAGAAGGGATGAATGCTTTGGAAGAGGAAAAGGTTAGCCATACATGCTACACTATTCGTGTTGATCAATGGGGATTTGTATAAAATGGGCCGCGATGAGGTTTTTCACTGGTGTGTATTAGAACATGAGCACGTAGCTATAATAGAAGAAGCCCATAGTGGGATTGCCAGAGGAAATTATGCAGGGAACGCGATCACGTGCACAACATCCTAGTCGACCAGAATTTGGTGGGAGATGATTCGCTAAGATTGTATTGAGTTTTGCAAGGCTTGTGACCACTGCCAGTGCCTTAGAAAACCTGGGGAGAAGGGACAAGATTCCCTTACACCCCATTGCTAGTACGTGGAACCTTTTGAAAAAGTGGGCAATATATTTTTTCAAACCAATCTCACCAGCTGCACGAAGGACTAACTCGCAGTATATCATTACCTATACTGATTATCTGAATAAGGTGGGTTGAGGCCACGCCCAGGAAGGATTGCACCACAGCCACGGCTGCTAGATTTTTGTGGGAAAACAATATCAAGTAGGTATGGGTGCACATTAATTTTAACAAGTGATATGGGCACTCACTTCTTAAATGAAACAATCAGGATTCTCTTGGTAAAATTCATGGTAGCCCATCAAAAGACTACCCCTTATCACCCTTAGTCAAAAGGGAATTGCAAAGGCATTTAACAAAATCCTTAGTCACACATTGACTAAGATATGTGATGTGGGTAGGTACGATTGGGATGACAAAGTATCAACAATTCTTTGGGCATATAAAACAACATATAAAAGGTTGAAAAAAGGCCACACCATTTCAACTGGTGTTTGGTGTGGAAGCAATTTTACCTGGTGGAATTAATGTTACCATCACTGTGTATAACACACGTAGGAGGGTTAGATGATGAACAAAGCACTGGAATAGAGACTTGATGGATTGGATAAGGTTGGATGATAGTCACTCACTTGCAAAATGGAGTCCTACAGGATAACTAAACAATCTAAGTAACTGGCAATTTTCTGCAGTGACCACCACATTAAGTTAAATTTGTTTGAGGTTAAAAGCTTCTAATGGTAAATTCCTATGAGTGATGCAAGGTCTATCTCTGGGTTTATTTTGGAAAGTTGTAAGGTGCATTAGTTAGTTCACTTCATGTCATTACTTACATGGTTTGATTCGTGTGTGTTTTGGTTATATTCATTGGATGGAACAAACGTACATAGAAACTTCAAGTGGAAGTAAGGTTGAAGATCTACTATTATTACATTCTAAATGACTGAAAAAACAACTCTTAAGTATGTAAGAACATCATTTAAAGTAATTTCATGCTACCTTAAAACAAACTTCTTTCTTCAATTATTGATAACAAGATCTAATGAAGTCCTTCCAATTCTTAAGAGATTGAACGTTTCCCTGCAAGACAAGTAACAAGAATAACATAATTCCCTTAGGAAATATTTGCTTCAAACATTCCAAAATAGAAGATTACATGCATTTGAATGATTCTTACTTACACAAACTCATACCAATGGATGCAATAAGTAATTATTTTAATCATTTCAAATAGAATATACAAATACAATACCATTACAGTTCTCTCAACAACAACAAGATAGATTAATTCCCTTTCTCAAATCAAAATACATCTTGCATGGTCAATACAACATCTTTACAATATAATGAAAGTTACAGTCCATCCACATAAGGTTCAAGGTAGGTGAAAGCAAGACCCACATTGGGGATAGACCCCCCCCACATGTCCACTGGTCATACATGAGTGCAAGAGCCTTCCCCCCTGGATTGCTTGAACCAAGAAGGTAAGAAAAGTTTTAACCCCTGAACCAAACAACAGACACAAAGTTCCACCATGTATAAAAGAATTCGTGCAAGGCCACACCATTTATAATTGGGTTGTGTAAGGTGCGGGAGTTTTTTATAGTAGTTTGACCCCAGTCATAAGTATTGTTGTTTGAACTCACCCTCTATGAAAACAGGTTGTTTGGTGGGGTAAGTTAGGCTGGCCGTGAAAATGTAGTAACTTGTGCTACGGAAGAAAGAAAGAATTGATAATCCTTAGAATACAGCGCGCTGGGCTAGCCATGTCGATAGGATTCCACACAACTTGTCGCAGGGAAACCTCCAGAGCCTGGCGATGCCCAGTATTCAAGCCACTTATGGTAGTTGAGCCCTTGGATTCATCATGATGGTGGGAATAAAGGATATCAAAAGCCCTTAAGCACAATTTTTCCAGTAGACCTGGTTCCGCAATACGAGTAGAAGTGATTAACAGGTGGTGAGCTGGATGGTTGTGAAAGAAACCCCGTTCTCGAGGAGGGAATCCCTCGAAGGATTAGTCCGCAATGATTTGTGAATCTACTAATAACGGGGACTACACGATAGCAAAGCCTGAAAAACGTTAGACAACCCACTCACAAATTATAATAGGGAATGTAGAGCAACTCCCGCCTACTATAGAATGATTCAAAAACCAGATAAAGAATAAGTGAGACAATGTAAACCTATCAAGAGGAAACTATATTTTTTCAAAGAACTAGTAATGGGGTCAATTAGTTTGACCCGGGAAGAACAACAGGAACATAGGACCCTTGGATGATGTAACGAAATTAAGCTGATAAATCCGTGCTATGAATGGCAAGATTAGCTGTCCAGAAGCCTGATAGGATTAATGGTTCTGTAATAGGTGAAATTGATTAATCAAACCTTAAATAGGTCATAGTAGCTATCATTATGAAATGACTGATTGTCAAACATCCACGAAAGTCAAAACTTCATAACATGAGGATTTAACCTGGTTGTTGGACCTAATCAAACGTTTCTAACAAATAAGTGACAAACACCTGATGGGTTACATCAATCTACATAAATAAACATGGTTAAGTGAAAATGGAGAACCCATGTCCATGGTCTTTCCACCCTTCCCCACCCCCAATGGTGACCCCTATATTTTGAAGGTAAGCAAGGTCAACAGACCGATCAACTTACCAAGAAGTTACCAATGGTTATAAAAGATTGAACCAGCATACATGAAGGACTTGTCTATTGGTTTAGGTGCACTCAAGTAGTTGAACAGCAAATTATGCCGTCCCCAGTCATAGATCTTTGCTAGTGCACTTTACAGGGCCTAGGGTGTAACAGGATGAGCAAGTGCTTAGAATGACCTTGTAGGCAAAGTTGGAGGAAAAGGACACTCACTAAAAACGGCTGGCTAAGAATTAAAACTGAGACGGAAAAATAAAAGGACACTGGATCCATCTTGAACAGCCATATAGTTAAGCTTGACAAATAGTTTGACAGATTGCTCCAGATGGTATTACTAGAGCTGACCCAGTTGAGTGCAAAGCCCTGTGCTGAATACAGTCCTGTAGAAATTTTATAGGGACGTCAGATAAGATTGAACATAAATCATAGTAACACAAAATTAACAAGAATTTAATCATGGGGACCCTACTGTAAGTGGTGTTTTTGTGGTTGGACTTCAATGTTGTTTCTGCTCCAAAAGAAAAAATTAAATTTTCCTGATGATAGTTTGGAACGTTTCCGTGCATTAAAGGACCTTTATGGTCATCTTGAAGGGGTACAGGTTGTGACCCACAAGTGTTAGGGTTGGTTTGCAATGAAAATAAGACCTATGTGACACGCACTTAGTTTGCAAAAGCCTCCCCCAAAATGGTACCTTTGGTCCCAAATCCAAAATCTAGTCCAACAACAAGCTTGAATGATGATGAAATGATAGTCTAAAAACAACATCCTCAAATTCCAAGAGGACAGTAAAAAAAACAATAGCTTCAATGCCTAAATACAATCCAACAACAAGCTTGAATGATGATGAAATGATAGTCTAAAAACAACAGCCTCAAATGCCAGGAGGACAGTCCAAAAAAATAATAGCTTCAACGCCAAAATACAATCCAACAACAAGCTTGAATGATGATGAAATGATAGTAAAAAAACAGCAGCCTCAAATGCCAAGAGGACGGTCCAAAAAACAACAGCTTTAATGCCAAAATACAATCCAACAACAAGCTTGAATGATGATGAAATGATAGTCTAAAAACAGCAGCTTCAAATGCCAAGAGGACAGTCCAAGAAAAACAGCAGTTTCAACATCAAAATATAGTCCAACAACAATCTTGAATGATGATGAAATGATAGCTGCTTATGCATCCCAAAAATGCCAAACCACCTGAGAACAAACAACCAAAATATATATCATTTCAAATCCCTGACATGCCCTTATGCCTCCCCCAAGTACCCCTTATTCCTCACATTTCCTTATGCCTCCCGAACCTCTTATGGCACCTGATAATGATTAAAGAAATGCAAGCTATTTCTTTGTAAGGTGGAACCCAAATCCCAACTCCCTCGACACTTATACCTCCCCAAAACACTTATGCCTCCCACAAAATGCCCCATAGTCTTCTCCTACACCATCCCAAGGCCATCTACCCAACAAGCCAACAAATAAAACAACACATTCAAACATTTAACCATTCGCATATGCATACAAATAAAAGGAGAGTATTTCCAAGAGCTAAGCTCTTACCTCTCTATGATGGAGTTTGTTCCAAGTTCAAAACAACAAGCTCTCCAATGCAACACAAACCAAGAGATCAACAATCAACAAGTATGCAATAATCTCCAAATTTCTCCCAATTTGCAAGAGCTCCAAAAACCCAAAGCAAGTTGCCAAAAATGAAGTGATAAAAGTGAAGAAAAAAAAAACCCCAAAAACAAGCTAAGGAATTCGAATATATAGAACAGGAAAGAGAAGAGGATGAGGTGGATCCATGTGGGATGCCACATCACACATCCTCAACTCCAAATCATAAGTCAACTTCATTCTCCAAGGCATAATAAATAAGCAGGTGAATAAATGACAATTTTACTTACACACTCAAATCAAACCCACACCTCATAAGGAATGAAATTGAAAGCATGTAAGAAAGTGCAATAAAATCATACAACTTCACTTACAAAAATGCATAATGAAGGCTAGATTTAAACCCTCCAACCATAGGTAAGGTTGGCATGAAAATTTAAGAGGTATGGGATAAGTTTAACTTGTCCCATAAGCTTCCAAAATCAGCCTCCAAGGAAAAATTTGAATTTCAAAAGGAGGTGGAGTGTTTCATACTCCAAAATTAATCTCTTACACATCACTTACACATTTCTTACAACACTTTAATTTTAGGCCAACAACTCTAATAATTACTTTCTTATGTCCCAATTTGATTAATTAATTTTAACAACATGTTTACTCACATTAATTTACCACAATTAATAAATAATGAAAGGGGTAAAAACATCACTTAATAAACACATACAAACATCAATAAAAAAGAACTAAATAAATAAATACACATAACCCTTGGTCACATTTAAATGTGATCCCCCCATGGGAATCCCTAATAATCAAACACACACACACGAACAATACAAGTTGCCATGGTGACCTTGTTGAATTCCATCTAGAATTCCAATGTGGTTAGTCTCCAATCCCTCGATGTTTGTTGTGATATTTTTAACCTACATAATACAAATACCCCTTCGGCCTCGTGGCCATATCAAAACATCCAAATGAATATAATATAATTTAAAAATCATCAATATATATATGAATCACAACAACATCCAAACAATCAACAATATCACTTATAATTTCATCAGCAACTATATAATCATCAATTTTAAATTCAATTTTCTCGGTCTACTCAATATATCCAAATATCATATGTCCTAAAAACATCCATAAATATATATATAACCATGTCCAACAACATGCCAACATCTATATAAAAAATCTCTAACAATCATCATGCATCATATATGAATCAGAGTCAACAATAATCCATGATCTGACATATAACACCATACTAAATCAAAACTATAATAATGTCCATAATATAGTTAGTAGTATCATGATCAATATCAAAAGTGTTAAAGGGAAGTAGGCACTACATCCCCCTCCCCTTAGACTTAACTTCCTCCTGGAAGTCACTGGAAAGAGAGATTGGAACAAATGCAATAGAAAAAAGATCACTCCATTATGGGATTGCTTGCTTCAAACAAGTGTGGGTCTACAGAACCTAAGTTTGGTCCAATGCAATTTAGCAAGAAGAAGGGAGATTGCAAGGGATGAGTTCTAAAATTTCTGCATGTAAGGCTACAAACACTTAAATCTAGAGAGTAAATTTACGCTATCAACCAAGATACCACACATAACAATATAACATGAAGAGTTCAAAAGAGTCTTAAGAGTAACCACCAAGTAAGGAATAATAAGGATAATTCCATGAGTTTGAGAATGACCACATAGTTTCCCAAGGAAGACAACATACTACAATAATAAAAGTTAAGGTTTCTACTAAGTTTAAGCCATGATTTCAAGGTTCGTTTCTAGACAAGGCTAGCAAAAATCAACTATGACTAAATTTACATGAGGAATAAAGTCTACTCAAGGTCCCACAATTTGAGGATCACACAGAATGAGGTTAATCAACAAGGACACCTAAATCAGCAAAACATTTTTAAAATCAAGGAACTATTAAATGAAAGCACTTCTATAACTCGAGAGGGTACAATTAACTTTTCATGGTAATACAAGCAAAGTTAAGACCACAAGTTTTCCTATAGTCTGATTTTTAAACTTTCTTTTTAAGAATCGAACACACCATACCAACCATATATATATAATATCCCCTATAAAATAACATATCAATACAAGTACCATACATTATAGCACAATGGGATTTATTTATCTTATTTCCTACTCAAGCTCGGAATAACCATAAAGAGAGCACAAGAAACACCAAGGACGAGTCAAGGTCGCTAGGAAGAAGAGTAAGTAACATGGGGTCCAACTACAATCCAAGGGTGCATCATATCAATGCCAAATCTCTTGAATTATAGTTTTATCATGTTTGGTTGAGTCAACTTGTCAATTAAAAATTTAATGAGAAGGAAGGGTAAACATATCATACTACTAGTTTTATTGGAAAGAGAGGTAAATCAACACATCACATTTTTTATTCTAAGGAAAACAAGGGACATTCAACATAGAAAAGACACATTATTACTTTTGTAAGAACTAGGAAACAATCAACCAACATGGATCGCGACAATATTTTGAGATTTTTTTTATTTTTATTTTTAAATTTTCCACTAATTACAAGTATCATAAAACATTCCTAGTGGGTTTCTACAAGTTATAAAAATAAGTTACAAGGGAGGCCCATTAAGGAAGCATAATTACTTTTACTGATCTACTAGGGTTTAACAATTTTTGTTGTTTTGGCGAAAACATTTTACTCACCTGATAAGACAAGGAAAATTTTCAAATCTACACCCATATTACCACAGGATACCACCAACCAAGAAATCAAAATGAAAAGGAAATATTTTAACTATAAGAACACCACATACTCGCTAGAAATCCTCAAATGTAAGCAGACAGTTAGCTATATATTCAACATGGCTTTACGACCAAGAGTTACAGTTTTGCAAGAAGAATCACATTATAAAATACCACCGAGATTAAATTATCAAGGTCTAATTACACTATCTCTTGTAAGATCACCAATGTCATGGTCCAAAAGACTCAAAGCATCCATAAGTGTCTCCACGTAATCCAAAATTAATAGGTGATAGAGTATTATTCATATTAACTAAAAAAATTTAAGGGTAGACTTATTTATAGGTCAAGGGGGAAAATAGACACACTTAATTTACACACAATACTTGAATGGGATTAAATCTAACCATAATTACCAAGATGCATACAATCCTCAAGTCACTATTTAATATAATGAAATGAGGAACTCTTGATAAAACTTAGCATGCCATCGAAGAGAAGCCACAACTAGACAAACAATTTTCCACTAACATACATAGCTAGCCAAAAGCAAACTGACCCCACCATAATTCATCAACCCACAATTAAACACCTCTACTCCGACGAGGTTCAAGCTCTTACCGGATTGTAAGAAAATCACCACCACCGCTAACAGGCTGCCAACTAGAATGCACAACACAATGAAATATCTTCCCAACAAGGTCGAGTAATGAAAAGGTCACTCTAAGATCCTAGATACACTCAAGGTTCCATGCATCTAAAACCAAGGCATAACTTTAAGCACCTAAGAGGACATTCAAGACACCTAGGGTGTACCCCCATATGACAAAATTTATGAATACAAGTAGCATAGAACCAGCTCATCATCATGTAAGAAGAAATCCACGTAAGGTTTAGCTAAGCAGCCAACAACATAACGAGCTCCGAGTCACCAATCAAAATAAATTCCAAGAAATATCGTCAATCAAGGAAAGTGGCTAAGTAGCCACATTGCAAAGTTTGAAAATTCTCGCAAAAATATAAATAACTAGAAGAGCCTCTGAGCTTCTCAATCCAATCATAAAATAAGATGTTGGTCCTTGATAAAATGACACAAGTTTACTAATGTAAAATACTAAATGTTAACACTAGATTCACTTCGCAGCCCTTCATGGCTGCCAATAGGGGTACTCTTCCTCGAGGTTAGTTCTAAGGACACATGCGTAGGATTGGGTAATAAACGACACCCAAAATTAATGTCTAATCTCCCATACGGGTAACAAAATGAAAAAATGACAACCAGACCAACTTTCCTAGCTACTGAAGGAAGGAAGCTCTAAACAGCTTCTAATTAACTCTTCCCAACCCCAGGACACAACCACTATTGTCCAACCACAAGATTCACACCATACAATTTATCATTCCAACAAATCCAATAGGGAAGGGTCTCAAAAAAGGGCTTAACGCAT
This sequence comes from Taxus chinensis, assembly GCA_019776745.2. Taxonomy (NCBI): domain Eukaryota; kingdom Viridiplantae; phylum Streptophyta; class Pinopsida; order Cupressales; family Taxaceae; genus Taxus; species Taxus chinensis. Next base: position 307,937 of record JAHRHJ020003776.1, read on the forward strand.
TATAAGATTGAATCAAGTTTTAGGACTTGTATCTCAACACATTTTCAAAGGGGAACCAAATTTCCACTACACTAGAAGTTCACAAAAATCAATTTAATTTGACATTCTTAGTTACATGGGTTCAGACAAAATGCCACTAAGTGAGTACAACAATTCAAACAACTTATTATTTTATTATTATTTTAAATTTGGTAGTTCAAATGATAAGAGTAATGTAATATTTCTTTATACACATTTCTTTTTCAATTTTCAAACAAGTTTGCTTTCTTAAATTCAAAAGTGTGTTAGCTTTACAATTCATGTCTCAAGTTCTCTAGTGTACCCAAGGGTAAAATATATGAACCCACAACTTCTGATACCAAGTGTAACTCCCGCTAAAATCTCCCACTTGAGACCCATAAACAACCAGCTAGGTTTAGTTACAACATTATGGAATAATTTTTTTTTAAAGTGTTAACAACCAAAGTCTCAAGGACAATTAAATTAAACTGATAAATTTTCCCATTATAATAATTACTAATTCCACATTATAAAGCAACAAGTGTAATAAGTCCACACCTAGCTCAAATCTCCTTAGGGATTAATTTAATCACTGATTACATTGACATTTTAGCTAAATATTCCCTAATTAAAATTTTAGGGTTAAGGGAATAAAATAATTAAATACCCAAGGTATTTAATTTCACAATATCTAAGACAAGATCAAGGTTTAATTACAGTGGGGGAAAAGAATACATATTTAAAATCATCAGAGTAAATTCTTACTTACCCACTCCCAAAACTCGGTTAAAGACTCAATTTGATTTTTCCCATGATTAACACAATTAAAAATTCCTAAAAACATTCCCATTAGATAGGTAATTTCCTCACCTTTCTGATGATATAAAGAAGTCCTCCTAACTCCTCATATTTCTCAAGTTATGGACCGGACAGAACTTCGGGTGAAAATTTTCCCAAGAGCGGGCCTGGGAGGAAAATTTTTCCCAAATTGGGCCTGTGGACTTCGGAGAGAAAATTCACCTGGAGGAGAAAAGCGGACAGGTGGAGCGGGGAAGAAAAATTTTCCCAGACGCGGGCCGGCGGAGCGGGGAAGGCATTTAGTGCTTTTTCCCTTTTGGGACAAAGTGAATTTTGCACCCGCACCTCCGCCGATGCCCACAGAGCCCACGTGGCATCTCCTTATTGGCTGCGGGTCGGTGGGTCGGTGGGGAACATTTGGAAAATTTGACTATTCAAAAGGAAGGGAAAAAAGGTCGAAAGGAACATGCGCCTCCGATGACGTGAGAAGATGCCACGTGTCAACCAACCTTTAACTGAAGTTTGGCGGGCCAGTGGGGATAATTTGGAAATTTTGCCAAAACATTTTTTGAAGTGTTAAGGCTTAAAAAGATCTACTCCTCCGCCGACGCATCGCGAAACCACATGGCAGCACCTGATTACTTGCGGCCTGACAGGGCTACGGGGAAAACTTACAATTTTTTCCAAATATATTTTTGAAAGCGCTTAACGTTAAAATCAATCCGAGCCTCCACCAACACCCAATGAAGCCACGTGTCGATCAATGATTGGCTTCGGGGCAGCGGGGCCACGGAGGAAAAATTACCAAATTAACTTTTTGGACTTAGATCATTTTTAGACAAAATGAAGGCTTGCAGATTAGCAGAGTGGTGGGAAACTTCATGAATTTTCACCTTTTGGGAAAAAAGCAAAAAAAAGGAAAGTTTTAGCCCGCGGGTCCACCCAAGAATATTTTATTCATTTAAAATTTGACAGTTATATTATTTTGAGCCCGAGATGAAGTAAAAACTTCAGAAGGCCATAACTTTTTATTGGGAACTCGATTTTTGGAAAACGAGGAATTTATGGAAATCTCTCAACGTCATAATTTCACACAAATATTAGGAATTTGATTTTGATAAAGTTTAAAGGGTAAATTTTGAGAAAAATTCTTTCTGTCACTTAGAAAGTGAACTGGTATTTTTAACTTATCAATTTTGTTCAAATTTGTCGTTAATTATTTTTCCACTTTCCAAACAGGCATGGAGGATTTTACTTGGAATATTTTAGGATAGATTTCAAGGTTAAGTTTTCTTGATTGGATTTACATTCGAAATTTATCAATTTTATATAGCAAGAAGTCTGCAATTTTGCCTTTGCCCGATTTGAAAGGGTCTATTAAATTTTCATAAGTATTTTGGTATGTTTGGGTCATTTTGACCTTACAAATAAAATTTGATATTTCATTTTGTCTTTTTGATGTTGCAGGGTCATTCTGTTGAATTTATGATTAATAATTTCTAGTATGAAAGTTATCTAACAAAGCTCAAATTCTAATAGATTTATTTTCATTCGCCAACTTTAAAATGTGAGTTCATTCCAACCCAATCTAACATACTAAGTTGACTCAAGCAAATAATTCAAATGTCAAATTACAATTCTGATTTCTAAAACATTTATTTAAAAAAAATAGAGTATTATGAAATTTCTCCATACATATGCACTTTTTCATCCTTCCAACAGAATTTCAAAATACATTCAAAAATCAGATTTCAATACCTAATAATGCCATTTGAGTAAATTAATACAATATTTTATTGATTCCCAAAAGGATATTTTTTAATTTTTCTTTCATTCCTCGAATTACAATATACAGAATACAATTTCTTTCACATTTATTCAAGGCAAAAACAGAGTATATCTCTTTCACATTTCAATTTACAACTTTCATAAGCCCATACAACATCTTTCCATCACAAATACATGTACAAGTTCATCCACTTCAAGTGGGAAATAAAAGGTTACATATAAGAAATATATCTTCAAGGATTGTCAAACTGTCTTTTTCCTTACTCATAAAACAACATGTATAAATTTCCATCATTCTTCCAATTTGATCACAACAGAGTAGGGGAAAGGAAATGCTCTCCACCCAACCAAGACATCCAATGAAAAGGAGAAGCCATCCTTCTTCATTGGCCCCCGAGCCCCAAACATTAAGCAATGAGAAATAAAAGATGTGATTCAACTCATGGATAACAATAGGCTTCCAGAAACACACAAGCAACATTTTCACATTAAAAACATAGTCCAAAACAAAACTTCAGTTTACCACTACAGATAAAAACAACAAACAACACTCAGGCTTCATCATGCAAGCCAAAGGAGCAAGAAACTATGGGGGATGCTGCTTATGCCTCCCAAAGGGGAAATGGGTATCACCACCTGATTTCAAACCACCAAAATTTAATATTTCAAATCCCTGACATGCCCTTATGCCTCCCCCAAGTACCCCTTATTCCTCACATTTCCTTATTCCTCCCCAACCTCTTATGGCACCCCATAACGAGTAAAGAAATGCAAGCTATTTATTTGTAAGGTGGAACCCAAATCCCAACTCCCTCCACACTTATACCTCCCCAAAACACTTATGCCTCCCTGATCAAAAAATAATGCCCCATAGTCTTCTCCTACACCATTCCTAGGCCATCTACCCAACCAAGCCAACAAATAAAACAAACACATTCAAACATTAACATTCACATATGCATACAAATAAAAGGAGAGTATTTCAAGAGCCTAAGCTCTTACCTCTCCATGATGGAGTTGTTCCAAGTGCGCAAAACAACAAGCTTTCCAAGAAAAACAAACCAAAGATCAACAATCAACAAGCATGCAACAATCTCCAAGCACCATTTCTCCAATTTGCAAGAGCTCAAAAAATTCAAAGGAATTCACCCAAAAATGAAGTGATCAAAAGTTGAAGCAGAAAAAAAACCCCTAAAAACAAGCCAAGGAATTGAATATATAGAATCCATGAACACTGCTTAAGAGGATGAGGTGGATCCATGTAGGATGCCACATCACACATCCTCAACTCCAACTATCATAAGTCAACTTCATTCTCCAATGCACAATAAATAAGTTGGTGAATAAATGAACCATTTTACTTACACACTCAAATCCATGCCCACACCTCCATAAGGACTGAAATTGAAATCCATGTAAGAAAGTGCAATTAGGTCAACTACAAATTTTCACTTAACAAAAATGCATAATGAAGCTAATTTAGAACCCTCCAACCATAGGTAAGGTTGGTAATTAAATTTAAGAGGTATGGGACAAGTTTAACTTGCATCCCACAATGATTCCAAAATTCAAGTCTTCCAAGGAAAAATTTAGAATTTCAAAAAGATGGAGTGTTTCATACTCCAAAATCTACTTTATCTCTTACACTATCACTTACCCACACTTTCTGTGTACAAGCACTTAAATTGTTAGGCCAGTCCAACTCTAATAATTACTTTCTTATGTCCCATTCCCATTTGTTAATTAATTTTAACAACATCTTTACTCACATTGATCATTTACCACTGCATTAATAAATAATAAAGGGGTAAACACATCACAAAATAAACACATGCTTTAAACATCAATAAAAAGGAACCAAATAAAGCAGAATACAGGCCAAAATGGACTTGTTATCACCGAATCACAGCACCCCTGTGTTTATACAAGTGCATATACTTGAACTCACGGTGTGATTGGATAACATGGGTACTATCTCCAAGTTGTGGGACTTGCTACTTGAGATAGACCTCCAGAGAAAGCTGGTTCTTGCTCCTAAACTACCTGCCACAATCTACTCTAATGCAGGGGAAACTAACTATTCTAATCTAAATTTCCAAGGGACCAGGGAGAGAGAATGCATAAAATGAAAGCCTACACTAAAGCGGTGATACACCAGAAAAGGAGGGTGTGAGAGTAGTCTCCAAATGTGTGAAATACAGAGGCAAAGTGCACACTAGAAGAGGTGATGACAGTTCACCATAATCTAGCAAAATGCATTCACAACAATATTCCAAGCATACACAATGATAATGGATCCCTGCAAGAACATAATAAATAGACACAATATTCTTGTAGAAAGATTAAAGGGGCAAGAAGAATGCAAGAAAACACAGCAGGGGAAGATATATCCACAAACTGATATTTTATTGCTTCATGATATGCACAGTTCAATCTATTACAAGATAAGGGCCTGGATCACCATGCAAGGAGTCCACTACAAGGGCCTGCAGCACATTGGCTTCACAAAGAAATTTTGACAGAGCTTTGCTATCAAAAACTCCCTCCCTTTACAATGAGCCCAACACTCCAATTTATAGAAAAATGAGAAGAGAAAGAGAAGGGAAAATGGAAATCCTGAAATCTGTCCTTCAACCACTTGTAAGAGGCATTAAATGGAGTAAAATGATTATATATTACTTGCAAAAGGCTCCCCATACTGTCCCAGGTGCTGCAGCAGAGAAAGAATGATGACCATGCCTCTTAATTGCACTCCCAACCACCAAATGAAACACTGTTATGAACCCAGCCACGTTTTCTAAAAAATATCAACCAATTTATCATCAAATCTGGAATTTCTTGATTTTTGTGCATCGGTCTCGGAGCCACGATTCCAACGGTACCAATTTTGTGTGATTTCGTTGAGAAATGCAAAAGTTATGGCCTTCTGAGTGCGGGCAGCTATTTTGGGTCTGGCAGGCGTTTTCTGTCATTTGACGGGAATGAGCATTAACTGACTGGAGCCGAATATGTTTCTTTTATTTAAATATATCTACCCTCATTAAAAATAAGAAATCCAATTTTTGTGGCGTAGAGGACATCGTGCTCATTCCAGAAAGTCCAATTTTATGAAAATCGGAGCTCGGAGTCAAAAGTTATGGCCGTTTGAAGTTTCACGGGTCAAACGTTGACTTTTCTTCTTTACCTTCGGCCGTTTCGGCTTTTCGCATTTGCGTCCCACGCGTACCTTTGTCCCATTTGGATGTCCCAAAAAAAAATCTCCTGCTTCGGCCGATCCGGCTTCCTTGTTCCTACTTTCGGCTGCGTCCCAATTGGTCGGCTTTTCCCGGTTGTCCCGCGTACTTTTGGCCCAACTGTCCCTACAAAAGTTCTCATTTCGGCCGATCCGGCCGGTTCGCGACACTTTTGGCCCAATGTTCTCGGGCTCGGATCATTTCGCCGTCCCTCGTTCGCGTACTTTTGTCCCGGCTGTCCCAAACCGCGTGAAAACAAAACTTGGTCAATTTTTTCCACTTTTCGGCCGGTTCACCTTTTCACGTCCCGCGCATACTTTTGTCACAATTGTCCCAACTGCTGCGCAGACTGCCTGGCGGATTTTTCGGCCGATTCGCGCTTTGACGTCCCAACTGTCCCAGAGGCGACTGCTGCGCGGACTAGGACTTAGCCAATTTTCTTCATTTTTTGGCACCAAGCTTGGCTTTTGCAATTTTTTCACATTTTCTAAAACTTGCTCGGTTTTCTTCTTGGACAGGAGAGTTAGAAAGAAGCCGAGGGGACCCCAGAAACATGATTTTTTGCCTTGAATCAATATATTTGCTTAGGACTAAAGAATTTGATGCATGTTATCAAAATTACCTTGAGGGGTGAATTTTGGATAACAATTTTGGTGACTCAATGGGGTCATCTGCCTGCTAGATGAAGAACGACCAGCTGCTTGTAGCAATCCATTGGGCATGGAGTCTGTTTGATAACCTCTCAGCTGATCTGAAATTTGAAAACCTGTGTCCTTGAGCCATTGAAAGAATTCGTTGAGCTAGTCTTTCCAGTGGCTGCAATTCTTTTCCAGGAGCTTGATGAACTGCAAACATGCACATACTAGAAGCAATAGGACATGTGCACAAGCACTTAGGGAAATAAAAACTACTCTAACAGCAGTACAATGTGCATAAGCACTTAGAGGAATGGAAATTCTAAATTAATATTTACAAGGGTGAAAATCTATCTTTCTAGTAGCAACGTTTGAGATAGATCCCATTGACCGGAATCTGTAATTCTTCACCATCCAAATGGTAGCCAGTTGGAAAGCATTGCTACCTTTGCATTCAATGATCATGTATGGGCCACTCCAGATGGCATCAAACTTGGAGTGCTTTCCTAGAGTTTTGCCACGATCAGCATCCCACTTCAGTACCAAATCTCCAGTTTGCAATATCCTGGCCTTAGCTTTCTTGTCAAAACTCTTTTTGACCAATTCTTTATCCTTTTCTATGGTCTGCATTGCATGCTCTCTTATCTCTTCTAATTCCATCAGCTCCACATACGTGATTTCCATAGGTTCAAACTCAGCTAGTTCCAACTGTTTCATGAGCTCCAACGCTGGAAACTCAAGTGATATAGGTAGAACTGCTTCTTTCCCGTACACAAGCTTGTATGGAGAGCTTCCTGTAGACCTCTTGGGTGTGATCCTATCAGCCCATAGGGCTTATTTGAGCTTTGCGTGCCAAGTTCTTTGATTTTCATCCAAAGTCCTTCTGATGATTCTTAGTAGGTTCTTGTTTGTAGACTCGGCTTGGCCATTACCTTGAGGGTAATAGTTCAATGAAGTGCTGAGATACACACAATTCTTGACAGCCCATTCAGTGATCTTTGTGCCAAGGAACGCCAATGCATTGTCAGATATGATAGTGGCAGGGGGCACCAAACCTCGTGACTATCCCTTCATAGAAATCTAAGATATTGGATTCATTTGCCTCCTTTAGTGCCACTGCTTCAGTCCACTTGGTGAAATAGTCTGTTCCTGCAAGTATCCACTTGTGACCTTGACTTGAATTGGGATTGATAACCCCAATGAAGTCCAATCCCCATTGCATGAATGGTTGATTTACCGAAATTGGACGAAGGGGCAGCGCTACTAACCTTTCTTTCCCTGTGAAGAATGCACATCTCCTGCATTTCTTGACCCATGAGTAGCAATCATGAAGGAACACAGTAGGCCAATAGTAACCAGCTTTCATGATTTTGAGAGCTGTCACTCACGGAGAAAAGTGGCCTCCTGCTTCCCCGTCATGGAACTCGTTAAGATCTTCTCAACTTGACCTGTTCCAATGCATCTTAATAGAACACCATTGATGTCTTTCTTGAACAAGATACCATTAATGAGTACATACGGGATAGCTTGTAATCTAAAGTATCTCCTCTTTGCCTTGCTCACTTCTGGAGGGCACAGAGCCTATTTGGAGGTAATGCACCAAGTCTTGAGTCCAACATGGAATGGGTGCATCATTAGCTGGTTGTCCTTGATCATTCTGTAGTAGCAAGACAACATCCTCTTCACTTTTTGACTCGTCTGGTTGTTTGGAAGCGAGCTGCTCACACAAGCCTTTGCCATTAACTAGCTTGGTCACTTTGATTTCAATATCATATTCCATCACCCGAGTGATCCAACCTGCTCTCTTTTGTTTAAATCCTTGTTTAGGAGTGAAGTCCTTGACACCAGCATGAGACACCAACAGTTGAATCTTATTGTTTGAGACCAAATGTCTGAACTTCTTCAAGCTCCTGATGACAGCAAGGACATGCTTTTCGATGAAAGAATACTTTATTTCGTAATCTTCCAAGGTTTGGCTGAAGAATGCTATGGGCTATTCTGAACCTTCTCTATTCAGCTGTGTCAAGATAGCTGAGATTGTGTCTGATCCTCCAAACGCATACAACATGAAGTCCTTTGAAAAGTCTGGGTTGATAAGAGTTGGAGCTTGTGATATTGCATGCTTGATGTTTTCAAAACTCTCTCTTCCTTCTGCTGTCCATTTGAATGTAGACTCTTCTTCAACATCATTGTTAGAGGCTTCACAAGAGTGACAAAATTAGGCACAAATAGTGCGGACAAAGTTTATCCTTCCTAAGAAGCTTTGAAGAGATTTCTTGTGGTGTGGCAATGGAAGCGTTCTTAAGATGGCTTCAACCCTTTCAGGATCAATTGTTAGCCCTTCCCTAGAGACAATGTGGCCCAACAATTTGCCCTCGTGTGCCAAGAATATACATTTCTTTGGATTCAACAACACTCGAACCTTCTACACCTCTGAAACACTTGTCTGAGGTGAAAGAGATGGTCTGCTGCGTTCTTTGAGAAGACAGTGATATCATCTAGGTATAATAGCACTATATTGTTGATTAAGCCTTTGAATGTCATATCCATAGCTCACTGAAATGTTGCTCCGGCATTTGACAGTCCAAATGGCATCTTCTTGTAAGCATACGTGCCCCATTTTGTAGTGAAGGCCATCTTGAATTGATCTTCTTCTTTCACCATTATCTGATTATAGCCTGAATATCCATCTAGCAATGAAAACCTTTCTGAACCAGCTACAACCTGCAATATTTGTTCCATTGATGGAAGCGGATAATGATCTTTGAGTGATGCTCTATTTAGATCAACGAAAGTCCACACACAATCTTATTTCTCCATTTCTCTTTCTTACCGGCACCAAGTTTGCAACCCAACTTGAGTGTTTGATGGGGAAGATGATACTGGCCTCAATGAGCTTGCTTAACAGTGAAGTCTTTTCTCATGAGAGGCTCGATATGAGGATTTACTGGCCTTTGCTTTTGCCTGACAGGCTTGGATTCCGGATCCAACTCAATAGTATGTTGTTCCAACTTTGGGTTGAAACCTCTTAAATCATTTGTAAGTCCAAGCAAAGACATCTGGGAATTCTTGACAAAGCTGAACAAAATCAGATTTCTCTTGTGGAGTACTTACTTTGCCAATTTGTCAATGTCTTGCCTTCATTCTACTAAAATAGGTTCTAAAAAAAATCTTCACCCTTTACTTGAATGTTCACTTTCTCCTTCCGGAACTGATCATTCAGGTTGAATATTGACTCTAAGGTTATGAGGCCTTTTGGTAATTTGTTAGTTCTCAGCTGCACCACTTGGTCACCATACTGCTGAACCAGCTTGTCTTGATTTCTCATGGAGAACTCAGCTTCTTCTTGTAGGAAATTAACAATTTGCTGATCATTCTCGAAGACTTGCCAACTTGTATTGTTATCCGGAATAGCTGGTCTCACAACAAATTTGATATGAGGCTGAGTTTTCTCACTTTTGATACTTTCTACAACATCAAATGCAGCCCCAATTGCTGCCAGCCTGTCAGCAGCTTCATTCTTTTTTCTTGGGATGGAATTGATGCTAAAAGCTTCAAAATATTCAATAAGATCCCATACCCGATTTTTGTAGTTCTTCAACAGATCATTTTTGGCAGCATTTTTTCCTTTGACTTGGTTTACGATCAGCTCACTATCACCAAATACTTGTAAATTCTTGATGCATTTCTTCTTTGCCCAATGCAATCCATGAATTAAGGCTTCATACTCAGCTGTGTTGTTTGAACAGGAAAACTAGAAACGGAAGGCTGAGTAATACCTTATACCTTGCGGTGAAATGAGCATAGCTCCTCCTCCTTCACTTTGTCTACTTCTGACCCATCAAATAACAATTGCCATACTTCATTCTTGTCTTTATGATCTGGCTTGGTGATGCTGGGGAGAGGTTGATTCTCTTCATGTAAACAATAGACTCCTAGCTCAGATTCTTCTATTTCTTGATAAGGATCAAAAGCATGCACCTTGCTTGCCCATTCATCAAGAGTTAGATCTGGGATGCTTCCAACCTTGGTGTCAGCTTCATCAGTGCTTGGATAATCTTCTTGATCAAACGCTGAACAGTTGGTATTGATTTGGCTTGGAGTGTAAGGCTCAATATGAAAGTTTGCAATAGGTTCAGACCTGATTGTGGCCTTAGTTCCATACCTTGTTCTGAATAACATGTGTGACCAATCAGCCGAAAGATAGCCTCCAATTTTAGCAGTGAAGTCTCTTGACAAGCACAATGCAAAGAGTGGTGGCAGGTCTATGACTGACACATCTTGTAACACTATTACGTTGGGACATGCGTGCAGTGTGAGGCTCAAACCTTTGATTACTCCAACCGTTGTCACTGCTGTCCCGTCTAATTGCACTACACCCTTGGAGATGACTTCATATTGAAGCCCTAACTGATCAGCTATTTGCTTGGGCATCACTGAGCTACTTGCCCCGGAATCAATCATGCAATTATGCACCAACTGGTTCTCCTATGATCAATGAAACATAAAATGGAGGGGGCTTCAACATTTTACCTTGCTGTCCTCCATGATTTCCTTCAGGCTGGGCAGCATTTGTGAGTACCTTCTCTTGCATTTAGGACCTGTTGATTTGAAGTTGACCAGTCCTTCATGGAAGCTTGTAGCAAATCTCTTTGTCCTGGGACAGATAGTGATTCCCAACATGGATATGTTTACATTTGTCTTCTTCATCTGATCAATGATACTGAACGGAGACGAAGTATCCCTCTGCTGTCCCCTGGCCTGCACATTCATCCTTTGCACATGGGAAGCAGCAACTGGCATTTGAGTTGGCCTAGGGGCTGTTTTAGGTAAATCCTTGCATGCTTGGGATTGCATTTTGTTTGCCAATAGTTTTGTGGAGTGACAGAAGGTCGTGAATTACTTGGGGCTAATGGCTGTTCTTCACCCAAATTTCTCCTCTTTGACCTTGTGTTGGCTGCAACACTTTGAGAGGGTATTTGATTCATACCATAGAAATCTTCAGCCTGCCAATTGACAAGAGTAGTTTCGTTCGGAGATGTTCCTTGCTGAGGTTCTTCTTGCTACTGATCCTCTTCGTGGCTGGACTCTTGTGACCCACCAATGGTTTGCACCATTAGAGCCTGATTTAATGCACCGTTAAAGCACATTGATTGGTTATGTGGCTGACTACACGGGAAACACCAATCATATTCTTGGGCCATGTTATTTTGGACTGGCACTAATGCTTTAGAAGCAGATACGACATTAGGGTTATAGGGCTGAAATGGTCTATTAGCGGGAGGCCTTACTTGGCTTTGATTTTGATTTGCAGCCTGAGTTGGTGACCTATTTTGTTGGTATGGGGGCCTAGCCTGGTACTACGCTTGAGGCTGATATGGTCTAAGCACTTTGAGCTTGCTGTCTTTTGATAGTAACCAGCTCATTTCCCAAATTTTGCAATTGTTTCATGACCTCTTGGAGTTCATTTGAAGCACTAGAGGATGAAGTAGAAGTTTCATTTGAACTTTGATTTCTAGGGGTGGGAATAGGAGCCAAAGTGGGTGCTTGACTAGTGCTTGGATTTTCTAAGTTTGGATACAAGGGCATGGGAGGCCTAGGAGCCAGCTTACCAGCTTGAATAAGATAGTTTTCGCTTCTAATGGCAATGCTATAAGTAGCAGGTAAGGTTGTGCCTCCCATAGATTGAATTAACATAGAAATATCAGAATTCAAAGCTTTAAGGTAATATAGAAAAGCACCATGGTTACTGTTGTTGGCCTTGACTGCCACTGGAATCCTATCCCAAGACCTTTGAAATCTGAAGTTGAAGTCAGTCACTCTACTCATTGGGGGCTCCTCTTGATAGTTGTCAATTGTTCTGGTATGAATGGACATTTTGGATCTGCCTGGGTCCCCAAACTGCTCTTGTGAGAACTATGCATAACTGATTCCAATTTGTGATAGAATCAATGCTCCACTGCTCCTAAACCCCTACCATGCCTTGGCCATTGTTACGAATTTCTGATGCTAGGTAATTTGACAGCCATTTATGCTGATTGCATTTTTCTGGGTATGGCTGTATCACTTTTGGAAGCCATTGTTATATATGAAAGCACCTGGATCGCCATTTTGTAGAGCAAGGCTCTGATTTTTCTTTTGTTTGGATTATGGCCATGTTCTATAGGCTTATGTTGTATTTTCGGGTCTGGATTACTGTGCATGTTGGAGGGCAAGTGGGTTTCGTTGCCCACTTTCAACCACAATGACGAATAGAATCTTCAGTATCGTATGCACCGTTCTGATTAGCGGCCTGATAACCCTTGTCTGCCTCCTGTGAAAAGGTCTATGAGGCGGAGGTTTTTATTTTGGCGAAAACTCAGCTATGTATTGATGTGAATGGCGCATAAAGTTTTCTGGTAAGTTACTTCTGCCCCTTGTATTCTGTACTTTGAGATAGGTCTACGATAAACAAAAATTTCTTACTCTGGTTTGAAGCTTCATTCTTTACCTGGGTAACAATGTATTCTTCTGATAAATTGATGCTCTGGCTTTTTCTTTTACTTAACCAGTGTTACTCGATGCCTCCTTATTATCAATGGTCACCAGATGTGTGAGGGTTTTAATGCTGCTTCAAAGCCTGGAACTTACAGAAATAGTGCGCATCAATCTTGTTGCTAAGTTGGTATTAAACATTTCTACATTTCGTTTTGGGCTTTGTTCTGCCCAGTTATCACTGCATCATAGCACGTTTCTGTGCTTATACAAGTGCGTTATACTCTGAACTTTGCACCATGTTATTTGATACATCATTTTTCGTACTGGCTTCTGAGTTATGGGACCCTTGCTTAGAACTTGAGATAGACCTCCATGGAGAAAAGTTCTGCCGGATCTTGCTACCTAAACTGGATCTTCCACGTTCTACTCCTAATGCAGGGGAAACCTTCTATTCTAATGTAAAGCCATCCAAGGGACCAGAGAGTCTACAGAATGCATCTAGTGAAAGCCTTCATTAAAGGTCCATGATCTCTTCTTTAGAAAAGGTAAGGATGTGCGAGTAGTCTCCAAATGCGTGAATTGTGCTGCAAAAAGGGTGGCTCATATTTTTTGGAGCTCACATCATTTTGAATGAAGAACACATTCCTGTCTTAAAATGGCTCTGTTTTAAATAACCTAACTTTATTTTCAAGATCCTCTTGCCGTTTGAAGTTCTAAGCTTTATTTTCATCCCACGAACTGGAATTTTTGTTAATCATTTCTCTGAAACCTTTCATCCATATTTCCATGGCCTAGTTCGAGTAGTTGGATCGCCCATGTTCGGCTCATGGAGGATTTTAGATTTCAAGCTGCTTGCTTAGCCGTCATGGTTCAATTTTGACCTCTTTTGTATATAGCCAAATCTGTGTTCATATGCCAATGTCAAAGACAACTCCATCCAAATTTGATTGCTCCATGCTCTAGAAAATAAACCTTAAAAATACTTTAACAGTTTACAGTTTAAGCAGGGGAAACTAACTATTCTAATCTAAATTTCCAAGGGACCAGAGAGAGAATGCATAAAATGAAAGCCTACACTAAAGCGGTGATACAGTAGAAAAGGAGGGTGTGAGAGTAGTCTCCAAATGCGTGAAATACAGAGGAAAAGTACACACTAGAAGAGGTGATGACAGTTCTCCATAATCTAGCAAAATGCATTCACAATGATATTCCAAGCATACACAATGATAATGGATCCCTGCAAGAACAAAATAATAGACACAATATTCTTATAGAAATATTAAAGGGGCAAGAATAATGCAAGAAAACACAGCAGGGGAAGATATATCCACAAACTGATATTTTATTGCTTCATGATATGCACAGTTCAATCTATTATAGGATAAGGGCTTGGATCACCATGCAAGGAGTCCACTACAAGGGCCTGCAGCACATTGGCTTCACAAAGAAATTTTGACAGAGCTTTGCTATTTGAAAACTCCCTCCCTTACAATGAGCCCAACACTCCAATTTATAGAAAAATGAGAAGAGAAATGTAACGACCCATTAATTCACACACGAACAACACAGGATAATTTTTTTTTTGACTTGCTTGACACATGACATGACACAACATGTCGTCACCAAGGATACAACTAACACTGTGAAAAACTTGATACAAGGATGGCCATAAAGGCAGCACGGAAACGTTCACACCTTTCAAGGACAATAGCACTTTTCTTTTTGACAAGACAACATAGAAGTCCAACCACAGAACACACTTATAGTTAGGGCCATCCACAATGAGATATTCGTGAGGGTTATTTATTTTAAAAAGACATTTTGCAATTCTTAGCTTACGTTTTTTTTTTCAAGGAGGCTCAAGATAAGATTCATACAATTCATCTTACCAAGCTAAGTTTATTCTTTTTTTTACACTGAGTAATCATCTTTAAATCTTCTCTATTTTGACATTTATTTTCTTAATTCGTTTATTTGGCGAAAGGGGGGGGTAATTTAATTCCAAAAGGCCATCTATTTACACTTAAGCTACTAGAACTTGTTCATGCCCATATGACAACATGGGTTTGCGTTTAACATACTTAAGAGAAGAAAGACAAGGCACCTTGGAGAAAGGTTAGAGGGAGAAGGTTGAGTTGAAATCATCTTCAAGACCTCATTTGTTATTACCAAGATTTAATTGAAGCTTGAGAACTTAACCAGAATTACCAAAGATTTTACTTAGGCTTGCACTAATTGAGTTTTATATAAAATAAAACAATTTACCATCCAATGGCTAAGAGATAGATTGCGTGGTTTCTAAAGTGTTATTCCTCCTACTTATCAAATCTTATTATCTTCTAGAACTAACCATATATTTCCTTTAAGATTGTTTAAGAATTTCACCATGAAACGGATAGTGTTCGCTAGTGTAGCTAGGGATATCAAGTTATAAAATTTTTTCTTCACAAAGGATGGTTTCATTTTGATCACTCATGGAATTATTTGATTTCAAATAGATCACCTCTACATTTATTTGTTGAATATAAAATTATTGTTTTTGTTTAGCTTCTTTAAGGGTTAACCGACCCATTTTACTTTACTTATAATATATTGTCACTTAGTCTTAGAAAGATTTAACTTGACAATTTATTCTCAAGATCAAATTTTTACAATACTCATATCAATGTAAAGATTGAATACCATTTCTCACAAAAGTAAGTTACCAGTTTACCTACAGAAGGACAAGACAACATCATCACAAAATTTCAGAACAACCCAAGGCAAGAGGTCTTCTAAACTCCTTTGCAAGCACTATTACAAAATTTACCTCACATTGGACATTTTTACAAGGAACTTCATAAATTGCACTGATGAAACCTTTTACAACTCTTTCCTTTAATCTACTCGCATAATCCATCTGCACAAATACTAGCTAGAATCAGTTCGCGAGAACTGAGCATGTTAAGGCTACACATTGCAACAGTAAGCTAACATTTAACAATATCAAGAAAGGAATGTTCTAATTCAAAAATGGATTAAAACACAACCCACAACTCCAAAATTATTCACATGAGAAAGAAATCTAAACCATCCAACAAGGAGAAAGTCAAAATACCAGTAAGAACAAAATCACATAAATCAAGGCAAGACCTTATGGGTTAGGAACAAGAAAGTCAAGAGTGTTGATATTTCCTTCATGTAATCCTATGGATTACGTGATTGGAATCCAATACCCAATCCATCCATCTAAAGAGGTCCAAGAGAAGACAAAACATACTAATTATGATCGTAGGCGCGAAACAAAATGACGTTATCCAAATCTCCCAGGGGGAGGCTTCATAGTAATAAGGGTTCGACGCCCTTAAAAGAAAAACAACTATAGTTTCAGTTTTAACCAAGGAGTTTTACCACAACCTTCTTATAGGATTTCTTAAACGTAGGACTAGTTAACAAAACAAATCCACTCTTCCAAAAGCATACAAATGAGACACAAAAAGGGCCATTATTCTACCAACAAACCTTATCCTAATCATTAACTTCTCTACATAATATAAGGGAAGGCTAAACCCAAAAGTCGTTAATAATTTTTATATATTTCCGACAATGTCAATAAGTATTTTAAAATAAAAATAAAAATTGATTTCCTTAACAAAGCCACAAAATGGGACTTTTAGTAACCAAGTTTGAAGTATAAGATATTCGAGTTCGAAAACAAAGGGATTCGATACACAGTGGGTAATACACCAGCGATGCCCCAGACTCAAAAGACCTTACCATGAGTGCAAGCACAAAATAAGAACCAACACACATATCCATCAGGAAGGTTACGCAGTGCAGTCAGGCCTAGAAGTTCTATGAGCTCCTTGCCAATGGTATAGAAGATGGAAATTTTACCCGATCCATGTGGGCTTATCAAGGAAATGTCTAGCAAATATCAAACAGATGAATATAATAACCACCTATTATATTATCACTGTAATCAGCTGTCATCTAACAGGAAACGAGTTCACGAGTCCAATACCATGGATTCACCTACAACTTTTGTTTCAGTCCAGCTATTAATAGCTTGCTTGCGACCCTTAATAAAAATTGTAGAGATTTCATTCAATTAAACTTACAATGTTTCTCCCTTACTTTAATCAAACAAGAGTTTGAACCAGGAAGTAGGTATAGTAATTCTCTCAACACGTAGAGGCCAAAATAGATGTCAGGTTATTCATCCTCTAGAATTGGGTACAAAAGTCAACCATGTACAGTTCTAAAGCTAAACCCTAATGCCATTTTCTAATTAAACAGAAAGTAAGGAATGCCCACATGCTTAAACAAGTTTTAGAACCCAACGTCATTATTAATGTACCTTTTAGAAAAATAGGAGATCCCTAAACAGGAAATACGTATTTATTCAACCAAATAGAGATATGAAGGCTTAACCTTCCATATAGTAAGCCTTCAATTATAATTACCATCACAGAATTATTTTAAAAGGGAGTCATATAAGAAAACGAAACTCTATAATGTTTCCTTCCCTACGAACTAGACTGCATCACTCAATATTGCAGTAGCCCATTTAGACAAATATGAAATAGAGTAAGCTATAAGAGAGGAAAATAACATTCCAAGCAAAACCAGCGAAAATGAAACGAGATTTAAAGGAGCAACCAACACAATCAGGCAGCGATATAAACAACCACGAAAACATTTTGTCTAGGTGCCATTCAAGAGGAAAGAATATTCATTTCAAGATACTGAAAGAAGGTAGAAAACTATTACAAGGAGTAGATTTAACATGCCTGATTAGAATTCTTCCAATCCAACAAGCACGTCGACCAGGGCTCGGGAAATAGCAACACAACCTGTGCAACTTCTCTTCCTCAGCCTGCTGAAGGTCCAAATTCTGTTAACGGCCATGCATCCCTGGGTTTCTAAGAAGTAGATCCAAAATCCTCCAAACACCACTCCAAATTAGCCCTAGAACTTCTGTAGGCCCCATTTTTGGAAAATGAACTTGATCCTTCATCATTCATCCAAACACCTCCACCATCTCCATATGCATCTGATTGTTTCTGATTTGGACCTCCTAACCTTGGTGCTCTCATATTAGGAGCAGCCCTAGTCTGAGACGAAGCAAAAGAAGATGGCTTTATAACCAAAAAAAAATCTCTTGGTATAGACTCCATATCCATAAAATAGTCCCTAGACTAAGCATCCTCAATTAAGGCTGACCAGTCACTAGATTGCTTCAACGCAACTGCTTTTCCCTTAACCCAAAGTGCTCTACGAGCTCGTGCTAGTGCCACGTTCATGCGGTGAATATCAGCTACAAAGCCAACCCCATGGTTTAAAGCTCGGTCACAAGACATAATGATTACATCACGCTCCTGGCTCTGAAAGGCATCTACCGTAATGATATATAAACCTTTTCCTTCATCAGATTTGAGGACAACATCAAACTCTCGGTGCAAACATTTCAGCTGTAGCTTGAAGGTGTGATAATTCCAACATAAACCTTTATGCCTGCCAACTTAGTGACTCGTTGAAGAAGCTCACATAATTGCAAAGCAAATTGTTCTTCATGAATATTCTGATATGAAACAGATCTGCCTCTACGAGATCCTCTTCCATGGGTTACATCGTAAAACAAGCAGAAAGGTTTCAATAGAGAATCTTTGCAAATGAATTTCATCAGGTCTCCTGGTAACACTCTCACTGTCACATAGTCGACTTTGATAAAAATATCTTGAAGGAGAGACCCGAATCTGAGGATGCATTGATACAGAACAGAAAACAACATAGTTGGACAACTTGCCTGTTGGAAGCGCTCAAAAAGGCCTCTACTATTCTTCAACCTGTCTACTGCCAGGCTAAAAACTGTTGCGGGTTGCTGCTGCAAATCCCAAACAAGAACACACCTCACAGCACTCAAAGAAAAATGGAGGCAACACGTCTGCTTCACTGGCTTGTTTCCACGCCCCTCCTCCACAAGGAACCAGTCTCCATCTGCAATCCCACGCGGCCAGTAACAAGGCAAGAGCCCAAATATAAAAAAAATAGTTCATGAGACCACACAAATCCTTCACCACACAAACTCACGCGTCCAGGATAGAGTAAAGCACGCAGACCACGGAAGACAGCAGAAGATTTACAAATCCAAAAAAATAAATAAAAGGAAGATGTGCGGCCACCAGCAAGGAGATTCCAACACACCAAGAAGGATGCAGATGTCTTTAATGCAATGGTAGGTAAAAGACAAACACAAGGAAGATCAAAATAAAAATCTGATTTGAAAGCTAAGAGGCCAGCAGGGAGGAAGACATACGGTGGGTGGGTAATAAAATTTGTTTCATTAATCCTCACCAAACATATGCCAAACAAGGAACCAAAAGAAATAAAAAAAGAATATGGTAGGAGGCCATACACTCTACCATGCACCCCTCTTGCTAGAAAACAAGGAGACCCTCCACCTCATGCCCACAGAAGGAATATGAACCATAAAGGCAGGTCAGTGGTTGAAGGCACGCTTCCATAATTATGAAATAAGTATGCGTGGATGCCTGAAAAGGCTTAGTTTATTTGACATAAAATTATTAATCATACTACTAGAATTACTCTAAACAATTGTCCAACCAACCGTTAAACTCGACAAGGTGAAAACACTAACGTTTCAAAAGAAACGCAACAACGTTCAACTCTAAGAAGCACGGTCATCGCAGAAGAAAAGGCGCAATGATGAACGGGGCATTACATTCTCCTCCCCTTAAGAAAGCATCGTCCTCGATGTGACATTACACAGAGGAAAGTAAATGGTTCGCAACCAAGAACAGGTAAAGGAGAAAGTACACCCTATGGTTTAAAATTTTAGTTGATTAAAGCACGGTCACAAGGTAGCCTTAGGAACATTTGGTAGAAATTTTAACTTTCAATGTTCTGTGAAGATTGGCAGTTCCCTCTTATTTATTTCATTAGTTCCTTTCCATTAGCATTATTCTCAGTTTAATTTCTTTTAAAAATAATAAATCTAGTTTTTGTGGCATGGAGGATGTCGTGCTCGTTTCTGAAAGTCCAATTTTGTGAAAATCGGAGCTCGGAGTCAAAAGTTATGGCTGTTTGAAGTTTCACGGGTCAAACGTTGACTTTTCTTCTTTGCCTTTGGCCACTTCAGCTTTTCACGTCCCACGCGTAATTTTGGCCCAGATGTACCAAACTTCCTTGGACAAAAGTCTCATGTTTCGGCCGAATCGGCCGATTCGCGTCCTCCGCGTACTTTTGTCCCAGATGTCCCAAACTTGACAATTTTTTCTCTCGGTCGGCTCGTATTTTCGCGTCCCTCGCGTCTCGCATGTAATTTTGGCCCGGCTATCCCAAACTGCGTGAAAATAGCACTTAGTGGATTTTTAACACTTTTTGGCCGGTTCGCCTTTTCGCGTCCTGCGCGTCCTGACGTCCCAACTGTCCCAAATGCTGCGCAGACCGCCTGGCGGCTTTTCGGCCGATTCGTGGTCTGGCATCCCAACTATCCCAAGGACCACCTAGGACAAGACTTAGCCGATTTTCTCTGTATTTTGGCACCAAGCTTGTCTTTTGCAATTTTTTCACATTTTTAAAACTTGCTGGGTTTTCTTCTTGGACAGGAGAGTTAGAAAGAATCCGAGGGGACCCCAGAAACACGATTTTTTGCCTTGAATCAATATAATTGCTTGGGACTAAAGAATTTGATGCATGTTATCAAAATTACCTTAAGGGGTGAATTTTGGATAACAATAACCTTTGGTTACATTTAAAGGTGATTCCCTCCCATGGGAATCCCTAACATTCAAACACACATACACACACACACAAACAGTACAAGTTGTCATGGTGACCTTATTGAATTCATCTAGAATTCTAATGTGGTTGGTCTCTAATCCCTCGATGTTTTTTGTGATATTTTTAACCTACACAATACAAATACCCCTTCGGCCTCATGGTCATATCAGAACATCCAAATGAATATAATATAATTTCAAAATCATCAATATATATATGAATCACAACAACATCCAGACAATCAAAAATATCACTTACAATTTCATCAGCAACTATATAATCGTCAATTTTAAATTTAATTTTCTCAGTCTACTAAATATATCTAAATATCACATGTCCTATCAACATCCATATATATATATATATATATATATAACCATGTCCAACAACATGTCAACATCTATATAAAATGTCTCTAACAATCATCATGCATCATATATGAATCAAAATCAACAATAATCCATGATCTGACATCTAACACCATAATAAATCAAAACTATAATAATGTCCATAATATAGTCAGCAATATCATGATCAATATCAAAAGTTTCGAAGGGAAGTGGGCACTACAGTAAACATGATTTATATGATTTATCTTTATATAGTATAACATACCATACATTTTGATTTTAATATTAGTGATATATATACACAATATCCATATCTAGTCTCTAAAAGAGGGCATACAATGTGATTACTTCATAAATTCAAATAATTGTTAGGTAGAATAACCACATAAAGTTGAACTTAATGATAGCCTACATTATTTCTAGTCAAACCATTATTATACACTACAAGACTTTGGGATGTGTATCCACATTTTTTTCACAATATATTTGTGAATGTAGAGTTCAAAATTGTGAAGCCAAATTTGTGGACTCCGCCCACAATTTTGTTGTGGTAACAAAAAGATTTGAAAAAATATGTAGAAATTCCACAATATCAACATTGTCATAGTTTCACATTTAGAGACATGTATAAAAGTGAAACTATGACAATATTGATATTGTGGAATTTACACATGTTTTGTCACATCTTTTTGTTTCCACAACAAAATTGTGGGTGGAGTCCACAAAATTGGATTCACAATTTAGAACTCTCCATTCACAAATAAATTGTGAAAAAAAATATAGATAAACAACCCAAAGTCTTTTAGTGAATTTATTGTTTCTATTTTTAAATTTTATTATAAATTATAAATTTAAAATGTGAATATTAATGAAATTGAATATATTTAAAAAATAAAAATAAAACAATATTAATAATATTTTCAGTTAATAAATTATTGTAAACACCAAATTACAATTTTAATAATATTTTAGCTTGTGTTTAATTACTTTCGTATATTTGTATTAACTATATTTCACATACCTAAAAATATGCATTCAATTGAATTTACAATTAGGATCTATATTAGGAATGTTAATTGATTGTGAAAATAACTAATAATAATTATATAAGTATGAAAATATTTCATTATACATAACGGGAAGAGAAATGAAAAGATACCACATGATAGAAAGGGAAGAACATATAATATTTAAAAGAAAAAACTCTTCCTCGGTTTCTAAGCTTGATGTACAAAAAATTAAAAACTCAACAAATGCAATGAATTTATAAATGGGATCTACAATAATTGAGAACATTTGATGTGAACTCTATTGTACGGGAAACAAAGGAAAACAAAAGATAAATATATCTAGAAGATTGGAATGCTAGGAATAAAATGAATGTAAAAATCAAAAGATAAACGTATTTCAATATTATATGAGAAATTCAAATTTACTCCTTCAATAATTATTAATTGGAAGAATAATTTTTTCTTTTTGAATCAATAGACTCCAGTACCATTTCCAAATATTTATTTGTTAACAGTCCAATTTGTTCCCTAGATAAAAAAATTAAAAATATTCTATTTCTCGTAAAATTGTTCCATATTTTTCAACACCGTCATGCATGTAACTACAATGCAATAAAAACACTGTCATTTCCTTATTGAGATGTACAACTCAAAAATTGTTTTTCATTGTTGAAAAATAAACTTAACATTTTAGATTTATAAACTTGTAACATAATCTATAAAGTTTCACCTGACTTAATAGATTAAAACATAAAGATTTTTTTCTTGAAAAATTAATACAGAGGTAGTTATTTTTATCAAATATCCGAGTACACCTGATACAACCATTAGCAAAGCTTTAGTAAAAAAGTTTGTAAAACCAAATATACACCTCATTAACATTAATACAAAAATTTGTAGAAGAGCAGGTTTCTAAAGGCTGAAAATGATGATAAACCTTTTACCTAGAAAACATGATGTACTATGAATTATCCTGATATCCAGCAAAACCTTACAGAGATCAATTCTCAAAGCCTGCAAACTGTGCTAAAAATATTTTTTTTTCCCTTAAGCCACATGCACTCAAAAATTATTAAAAAACCTCTGTGTTTCATATGAAACATATGCAATTAGGAATGACTTTAAATGGAAGATCTTCATCTTAGATCCACATTTCAAGGGAGGGAATACATCTCCACCTTTAATTTTATTCTCCTACGAACAGTCTAAAAATTTTCAATCTCTGATCCAAGTGACATGTACTTCACCCATTCTAACAAAACCATGTGTAAATTTAGTTTCCATTTTCTAATTGCATACACATAATAAATATTATATTTCCATAAAAAACTTAATTATGCCGAGAGGCATTTTCATTTATTATGTCGAGAGGCATTCTCATTTATATATATTGAGTGGAGGAGTTCTATGTCGTGCCCGTGAAATTGTGTCTGTGATATTTAATTTTAATTTGTAAAATTTGTGTAGGGAAGTAAATAATTTAAAGGTAAACAATATTTTACTAAATTAATTTTATAATTTAAAGGTAAAAAACACTTTAGTAATTTAATTTTTTAAACACTTCAGTAATTTAATTTAACTTTAGTAATTATTAATTTAATTTAAAATTAAAGTAAAGAGGGTGTGGGGAAGTAAATAATTTAATTTGTTAAATTCGTGTGAGGAAGTAAATAATTTAAAGGTTAAATTTTTATTTTTTAAAATACTTTAGTAAGTTAATTTTTAAAATTATCGGGTGTGGAGAAGTGAATTATATTTAAAAATTAAAGTAAATAAATTTTTTAAACAACCAAAAAATACTTTTAATGTGTTAATTTAAAAACTATAATGTTTAAATAAATAAATAAGTTTAAATATGCAATATATTATTAGGTAAATAATTTTTAATTTAACTTTAATAATTTACTAATTTAATTTAATTCTTGGGGAAATTACATAAATTAAAGTGAAGAGGGTGTGCGGAAGTAAATAATTTAAAGGTTAAATAATTTTAAAAAAATACTTTCGTAAATTAATTTTTTAAATTATGTGTGGGGAAGTGAATTATATTTAAAAATTAAAGTAAATAAATTGTTTAAACAAGTAAAAAATACTTTTAATGTGTTAATTTAAAAACTATAATGTTTAACATAAATTAAAGTGAAGAGGGTGTGGGGAAGTAAATAATTTAATTTCTTAAATTCTCGGGTGTGGGGAAGTAAATAATTTAAAGGTTAAATAATTTTAAAAAAATAATTTAGTAAATTAATTTTTTAAATTATCGGGTGTGGGGAAGTGAATTATATTTAAAAATTAAAGTAAATAACTTGTTTAAACAAGTAAAACATACTTTTAATGTATTAATTTAAAAAACTATAATGTTTAAATAAATAAATAAGATTAAATATGCAATATATTATTAGGGAAATAATTTTTAATTTAACTTTAGTAATTTACTAATTTAATTTAATTCTTGGAAAAATTAATATGTATTTACAGTGTTTTATATATTTCAATTTTATATTTGGGATTATGTGAATAAATTCTTATCTTACATGATATTGCAGGAAATGGAGACATGATTAATTGCAATTCGCATAACTTGGACAGACTCCAGGATTAGTCATTAATATGATATAGGTATGAAATTTATAAACAAATTTATTAATTGAGTTCACATAACTTAGACACACTCCAGGATTAGTCATTAAAAGTTACTTTATGAATTTATATAAATTTTAAATTTATATCATGATTAGATTTAATAATTTTGAATGAAAAGAAAAAAATCCAGTTGAGATGTATTATTAAAAGTTACTTTATAAAATTTATATCCTATTTAAATTTCTATCTTGTGTAATGCCCTGTTCGGCATCGACTTTCGCTGTTACGTCCTTGTCCTTTTGCGTGTCATTGAATGCTGAACTGAACTCCCTTTTCTATCGTTAGGTGACTTTTACCCTGTCCTGCGCTGAAGAAGTGGTTACCCGTCTTGGTGCCATGGTCGTTCCCTACTTCGTGTTCACTTTGGAATGTCAACCTCTAGTTTTCTTCGCTTGGTTGCTTAAGCCTGTTCGCATGTTGTTTTAATCATTGGGAGTAATGGATAATTCGACTCTTACTTCCTCTTGCTTGCTCATCTGTATGCGATTTAATCTTCTCAGGTTGAATAGTAAATCATACAAAATTTCTTATACCTTTTAGCTTATGAGAATTATATGGAGAAAACTATTGTAATAATAAATGAATTCGTGTCAGTTATATTTGTTTTATCTGTGTGTAAATAAATTATAAAATTTTGTGTTCAATTATTAAGCCTTTTAGGCCACGTTACTCATCATAGACTTGTAAATTTGTCACGGTTGGCTTTATCTCCTTCTTGGCGTGGAGGGTGGAGTTATTAAAGTCTGACGTGTTGGACTCCTTGCTGGTGGCCGCACTCATTTATTGTTTCTGATTTGCAAATCTTCCTTGCTTCTGGTTTGACTGCCTGCTTATCCTCTCGGACCGTGTGAGATTTCCTTGGATAGTTTCTGCGTGTTGGAGTGGTTGAGAAGCCATCGAAATCTTGTTCTGTCAAGGTGTTTTTCATGGTTTCTCCTTGGACGCCTTCCTTCTTCCTGCCCTGGTCGCGTGAGGAGACTGGATGGAGTTTCTTTGTTTTGTTAGTTCGTGGATCTGTCGTAAGGCTCAGAACCTTCACCTTTGAAGCTGGCCGCGTGGGTCTGTATGGCGGTGGAAACCACTAGATGAATAGCTAGTTTTTACCTCCTGTTCTTTGAGTGCTGAGAGGTGTGTTTTGGTCGGACTTCCTCAGCAAGTGCAACAGCGTTTAGCTAGGCTAGGATGATGGCAGTTTGTTCTGTGCAACCTTCTGTCTCTTCCCTTGGTGAGGTTTCTGGGTTTAAGAGAGGATGCGACCTGTTTAACTCTCCCTTCAGGAGCGCGTGGGATCAAAAGGGGAAGGATGTTCGCTTTTCTAGTCGCAGGCCCAGCTACTCAAGCTAGTGACTTCGTGTTTCCTCCATTTTTTGTGAATGCGAGGTGTGTTCACGGATCTCCACAGCGAGTATGGAAGTAATTTAGCCAGGCGGCAGGCAGGTTGTTTAGTGGAAGCCTTTTGAGCGCTTCCAGTGAGCATGAATGTCCAACTATGTTGTTTTCTGTGCAGTATCAATGCATCCTCTGATTCGGGATTCTCCTTCAAGATATTTCTGTCAAAATCGACTATGTGACAGTGAGAGTGTTACCAGGAGACCTGATGAAAATTATTGCAAGGATTCTCTTTTGAGACTTTACTTGTTTTACGATGTAACTCATGGAAGAGAACCTCATAGGCGTGGATCTGTATCATATCAGAATATTCATGAAGCACAATTTGCTTTGCAATTATATGAGCTTCTTCAGCGAGTCACTATGTTGGCAGGCATAAAGGTTTCTGTTGGAATTATCACACCTTACAAGCTACAGCTGAAATGTTTGCACCGAGAGTTTGATGTTGTCCTCAAATCTGATGAAGGAAAAGGTTTATTTATCATTACGGTAGATGCCTTTCAGAGCCAGGAGCGTGATGTAATCATTATGTCTTGTTTCTGAGCTTCAAATCATGGGGTTGGCTTTGTAGCTGTTATTCGCCGCATGAATGTGGCACTAGCACGAGCTCGCAGAGCACTTTGGGTTAAGGGAAAAGCAACTGCATTGAAGCAATCCAATGACTGGTCAGCCTTAATTGAGGATACTAAGTCTAGGGACTGTTTTATGGATATGGAGTCTGTACCAAGAGATTTTTTTTGGTTAATAAAGCCATCTTCTTTTGCTTATTAAACGTATGCCCTAGTTTTGTTTCTTTTGGTGATATGCTCACGCCAATTATTGGTTGGCTGCGTGAGGATTCCAAATCAGAATATAGTTGGGTTTGTGGGCAAAGGAAATGGTGGAGGATCATCTTTTGGTGAAGACGAAGGATCAGGTTCAATTGCCAGACGATGGTTGTGTGGGTTTCTATGGTGGTTGTGATGCTCTTCAGGCAGAGTGCTTCTATCTTGGAGAGTGCTCCCGAGGATTCCAAGAAGGCATGTTTCAATCACCCCTTTCCTATGCCAGGCATGGCCGTTAACAGAGTTGGACCTTCAGCAGGCTGAGGAAGAGAAGTTGCGCAGGTTGTGTTGCTGTTGCCCGAGCCCTGGTCGACGTGCTTGTTGGATTGGAAGAATTCTAATCAGGCATGTTAAATATACTCCTTGTAATAGTTTTCTACCTTCTTTCAGTATCTTGAAATGAATATTCTTTCCTCTTGAATGGCGCCTAGACAAATGTTTTCATGGTTGTTTAAATCGCTGCCTGATTGTGTTGGTTGTTCCTTTAAATCTCGTTCCAATTTCGCTGGTTTTGCTTGGAATGTTCTTTTCCTCTCTTATAGCTTACTCTATTTCATATTTGTCTAAATGGGCTACTGCAATATTGAGTGATGCAGTCTAGTTCGTAGGGAAGGAAACATTATAGAGTTTCGTTTGCTTATATGACTCTCTTTTAAAAGAATTCTGTGATGGTATTTATAATTGAAGGCTTACTATATGGAAGGTTAAGCCTTCATATCTCTATTTGGTTGAATAAATACGTATTTCCTGTTTAGGGCTCTCCTGTTTTGCTAAAAGGTACATTAATAGTGACATTGTGTTCTAAAACTTGTTTAAGCCTGTGGGCATTCCTTACTTTTTGTTTAATTAGAAAATGGCATTAGGGTTTTGTTTTAGAACTGTACATGGTTGACTTTTGTACCCAGTTCTAGAGGATGAATAACCTGACATCTATTTTGGCCTCTACGTGTTGAGAGAATTACTATACCTACTTCCTGGTTCAAACTCTTGTTTGATTAAAGTAAGGGGGAAACATTGTAAGTTTTATTGAATGAAATCTCTACAAATTTTATTAAGGGTCGCAAGCAAGCTATTAATAGCTGGACTGAAACAAAAGTTGTAGGTGAATCCATGGTATTGGACTCGTGAACTCGTTTCCTGTTAGATGACAGCTGATTACAGTGATAATATAATAGGTGGTTATTATATTCATCTGTTTGATATTTGCTAGACATTTCCTTGATAAGCCCACATGGATCGGGTAAAATTTCCATCTTCTATACCATTGGCAAGGAGCTCATAGAACTTCTAGGCCTGACTGCACTGCGTAACCTTCCTGATGGATATGTGTGTTGGTTCTTATTTTTGTGCTTGCACTCGTGGTAAGGTCTTTTGAGTCTGGGGCATCGTTGGTGTTTTACCCTCTGTGTATCGAATCCCTTTGTTTTCGAACTCGAATATCTTATACTTCAAACTTGGTTACTAAAAGGTCCCATTTTGTGGCCTTGTTAAGGAAATCAATTTTTATTTTAATACTTATTGACATTGTCGGAAATATATAAAAATTATTAACGACTTTTGGGTTTAGCCTTCCCTTATATTATGTAGAGAAGTTGACGTTTAGGATAAGGTTTGTTGGTAGAATAATGGCCCTTTTTGTGTCTCCTTTGTACGCTTTTGGAAGAGTGGTTTTGTTTTGTTAACTAGTCCTACGTTTAAGAAATCCTATAAGAAGGTAGTGGTAAAACTCCTTGGTTAAAAAAATTGAAACTATAGTTGTTTTTCTTTTAAGGGCGTTGAACCCTTATTACTATGAAGCCTCCCCCTGGGAGATTTGGATAACGTCGTTTTGTTTCGCGCCTACGATCATAATTAGTATGTTTTGTCTTCTCTTGGACCTCTTTAGATGGATGGATTGGGTATTGGATTCCAATCACGTAATCCATAGGATTACATGAAGGAAATATATCAACACTCTTGACTTTCTTGTTCCTAACCCATAAGGTCTTGCCTTGATTTATGTGATTTTGTTCTTACTGGTATTTTGACTTTCTCCTTGTTGGATGGTTTAGATTTCTTTCTCATGCGAATAATTTTGGAGTTGTGGGTTGTGTTTTAAATCCATTTTTGAATTAGAACATTCCTTTCTTGATATTGTTAAATGTTAGCTTACTGTTGCAATGTGTAGCCTTAACATGCTCAGTTCTCGCGAACTGATTCTAGCTAGTATTTGTGCAGATGGATTATGCGAGTAGATTAAAGGAAAGAGTTGTAAAGGTTTCATCAGTGCAATTTATGAAGTTCCTTGTAAAAATGTCCAATGTGAGGTAAATTTTGTAATAGTGCTTGCAAAGGAGTTTAGAAGACCTCTTGCCTTGGGTTGTTCTGAAATTTCGTGATGATGTTGTCTTGTCCTTCTGTAGGTAAACTGGTAACTTACCTTTGTGAGAAATGGTATTCAATCTTTACATTGATATGAGTATTGTAAAACTTTGATCTTGAGAATAAATTGTCAAGTTAAATCTTTCTAAGACTGAGTGACAATATTTTATAAGTAAAGTAAAATGGGTCGGTTAACCCTTAAAGAAGCTAAACAAAAATAATAATTTTATATTCAACAAATAAATGTAGAGGTGATCTACTTGAAATCAAATAATTCCATGAGTGATCAAAATGAAACCATCCTTTGTGAAGTAAAAATTTTATAACTTGATATCCCTAGCTACACTAGCGAACATTATCCTTTTTATGGTGAATTCTTAGAATGATCCTAAGGTGAAACAAATTGTTAGTTGATATAAGATAATAAGATTTAATAAGTAGGAGGAATCGGTTTCGAAACCACGCAATCTGTCTCTCAACCATTTGAAAGGTAAATTGTTTTCTTTTGTAAAAATCATCCAGTGAAGCCTAAGTAAAATATTTAATAATTTTTGATAAATCCTCAAGCTTCAATAAAAACCGGGTTAATAACTAATGAGGTCATAAAGATGAATTCAACTCGACCTTCTTCCTCTAACCTGTTTTTTTTCAAGGTGCTTGGTAATCTTTCTCTTGAGTATGTTGAAAGCGAATCCATATTGTAATAAGGTTATGAGCGAGTTTTAGTAGCATAAGTGAGGATAGATGGCCTTGTGGAATTAAATTACCTCCTTTATTAAATAATTGAATTAAACAAATAAATGTCATAATAGAGAAGATTTAAAGTTAATTACTCAGTGAAAAAGGAATAAACTTAGCTTGGTAAGATGAATTGTATGAATCATATCTTGAGTCTCCTTGAAAACGTAAGCTAAGAATTGCAAGATGTCTTATTAAAATAAATAACCCTCAAGAATATCTCATTGTGGTTGGCCCTAACTGTAAGTGTGTTTTGTGGTTGGACTTCTATGTTGTCATGTCTAAAAGAAAAGTAAATTGTCCTTGAAAGGTGTGAACGTTTCCGTGCTGCCTTTAGGGCCATCCTTGTATCAAGTTGTTCACAGTGTTAGTTGTATCCTTGGTGACGACATGTTGCGTCATGTTATGTGTCAAGCAAGTCAAAAAAAAAAATTATCCTGTGTTGTTCGTGTGTGAATATTTGGGTCGTTACACTTGGTATCAGAGCGTAGGTTCATGCTCTCGAACCTATGGGCCGGATTGGTGTTGTATGGTGATGTTACATGATGGTGATGGTGTTACATGATGTTGTTTCATGGAGATGATGGTATTGCATGATGATGATTTATATTGGAAGAGTAATGTGCTTTAAGCGTGATGTGATTATTGTCGTAATTGTGATATTGTGAACGCACGTGATGTGTATGTCACTTGTGCGTGTTTGTGATCATGTTGATATGTTGGGGATGGGAGTATTCTCTCTCCTTCTTGTGGATTCTATGAAGAGTTCACGTGTGAATTACTGTTTGTGATGTGTGAAAAGAATTATAATGTGGATGACGTAGTGTTGGAGCATTGTGGCATATTGTGGTATGTAGGTGTATCAATGTGTTGTATGACTAGATTGATGTTAAAAGAAATGAGTTGTATCATGATGTTTTTACCATGTTTTGAAGAAATGTGTGTACCACCTTGTTATGTAGCAATGGATGTTATGTTGTGATGTACTATGTTCATCATATGTATGATGTGTGTAATATGTAATGCTTCATGTTGTGATTTAGGGTCATACGGTGAGTGTATGAACCCTAAAGTATAGTGATTGCACTTTGGGTGCAGAATGTGGTAAAGTGATGTGTTACACTCAGTGAATGTATGATTGTGATCTACCTTGTATATGTACCACCATTGTGTTAGTGATGTAGTTACATGTTATGTTGTGAACCTTACGCTAACCGACCCTGAGGGAAATCGGTAGAAGTGTATGTTGAGAGTGAGGAATGGTGTACCATGGGTCAATAACTCGAGCCAAAATTTGGTTTAGTAGATAACAACCTGTGATTATTTCCTCTCTCCCTATGTGGTTGTATGTACGCAACCTAAGTGCAACTATGACTATGTTTAGCCTTGTCGAAGTGGTGGCGGGATGATTCAGACAGAGGTGATGACAGTTGTATTATTGATATGTATTTTACGAGCTGAGGCTCGATGTTCCGAGTGCTAGCAACTCGTTGAGTACCCCTTTGGTGGCCAGATAAGGCCACACAGTTATCGTAATGTGACATTATTATAAGTTGATTTTATTCGTAAATTGAGCTTTTTACTTTATTTTGTAAGGACCAGCAGCTTTTCTTGATTGCCATGCTTTACAATTTTGGGCATTTCCTTGGTTTGTGGCACTAACATGGGGATTTTGATACTAACTATGGCTATTTGGCCATTTATTTTGCTTGAATTTGGGTCTTCTTTTAAATTTGGAATTTTTACCGCCTTGCCCAAGGCTTGTACTTTGCCACTTGGCACTTTGATTGGATTGTTGTGCTGGTTCTATTGTCGTGATGTGTGGAATAGGGTCATGGGATGCACCATGGAATGGTTGGACCTATGGACCCGCTTCGTTGTATAGGGGTACGCCCCAAGGAGTACAGATAACTAGCGGGTTGTTGAACCACGCGTTATTATGTCACTTGGGTTAGGAGTGTTCGAACTCTATGTGTCTTGGACCATAGGGTCAACCGGCCTCCTTGAGGGAGGCATAAGAGACTTGAGGGAGGCATAAGAGTTTGAGGGAGGCATAAGAGATTTGAGGGAGGCATAAGAGACTTGAGGGAGGCATAAGAGTTTGAGGGAGGCATAAGAGACTTGAGGGAGGCATAAGAGTTTGAGGGAGGCTTATGATATTTGTCTGTATGGTTGATGTTTCAGGATATATGTTGAGTTATTGTGATGTTTGGTAGTGGTATTTTGATGTATGTGTTACTCATGTCAGATGGATATGTGTTGTGATGTTGTGGATATGTCATTGATTCCCTTGTGGACACTATGTACCTGTAGCATTTGTTTGGAGTTATGTGAATTTTTTCATCGATGCAAATTGAGGAAATGTCTGGTGGATTGTAGTACTCTTTTGTTTGAGTATTTAATATGTCAGTCATAGATGTGTGACGAGTACTATGTTATGTGGACTGTGCCTATTCTATTCCGTATTTGAGTAACCTTTTGTGGTGTAATACAATCATGAAGTATATA
Source organism: Taxus chinensis (assembly GCA_019776745.2). NCBI lineage: Eukaryota > Viridiplantae > Streptophyta > Pinopsida > Cupressales > Taxaceae > Taxus > Taxus chinensis. Next base: position 340,476 of record JAHRHJ020003776.1, read on the forward strand.
CTTGTGTGCTTGTGAATCTGTAGTGTCTTGTGAACCTGATAGGGTGTTGTGTTAGCAGTTCATGTTGGGCACCCACAATAAGGAATAAACCAAAACTCTTCAATGATGAAATTTTAAAAGAAATTAAACTAGAGAATAATGCTAATGGAAAGGAACTAATGAAATAATAAATAAGAGGGAACTGCCAATCTTCACAGAACCTTGAAAGTTAAAATTTCTACCAAATGTTCCTAAGGCTACCCTGTGGCCGTGCTTTAATCAACTAAAATTTTAAACCATAGGGTGTACTTTCTCCTTTACCTGTTCTTGGTTGCGAACCATTTCTTTTCCTCTGTGTTATGTCGCATCGAGGACGATGCTTTCTTAAGGGGAGGAGAATGTAATGCCCATGTTCGGCATCGACTTTCGCTGTTACGTCCTTGTCCGTGCTTCTCAATGTCATTGAATGTTGAATTGAACTCCCTTTTTTATCGTTAGGTGTTTTACGCCTGTCTTGCTGGAAGAAGTTGGTTATTTATAGTCTTGGTTCCATATGATTGCTTCATTTATGTTTTCGGAATGTCAACCTCTAGCCTTTTACTTGGTCGTTCCTTGCTTAAGCCTATTCATATGTTGTTTTAATATTGGGAGTAATGGATAATTCGACTCTTACTTCCTCTTGCTTGCTCATCTGTATGCGATTTAATCTTCTCAGGTTGAATAGTAAATCATACAAAATTTCCTTTACCTTTTAGCTTATGAGAATTATATGGAGATATTGTAATAATAATGAATTGTGTCAGTTATATTTTTTTTATTTGTGTAAATAAATTATAAAATTTTGTGTTCAATTTTAAAGCCTTTTGGTGCCACGTTACTCATATGTTTGACTGAGGATTTTGAAACAAATTTTGGCTTTATCTCCTTCTTCCTCCTTGCTGGGTGCATAGTTTTAAAATCAGACGTTTTTATTCCTTGCTGGTGGCCCACTTCATTTTTGTTTCTGATTTACAAATCTTCCTTGCATCGTAAAGACCCCTACTTATCCTCTAGGCAACCGCGTGAGATTTCCTTGGTTGGACTGCGCGTGGAGTGGTTGAAGCAAATTTTTGATTTGCGTTTGGCTTCCTTTGGTTCTGTCAGAGGTTTGTTTCCTGGATTTCCACCTTGAGTCTGGACTTCCCTGACTGGTCATGTGGACTAGTTTCAGATCTTCAAACTGTCCTGGACTTCATGGATTTGGGGGCTTTGGAAACTGCTGAGAATACGTTTTTTTTTTCTTGGCCTTGCCTTGCGTGTTTTTCCCCCTTGAAACTGGTGCAACTTTGTTGTTTGTTCACATGCATGTTCTTCTGGCTCTTAACCTTGTGGGATTCCCTGGCAAAGGATGTGATTTGTTGTTTCTGAGTTTCGGGTGAAAAAGGAGCACTGTTCCTTTTTGGCCAGCACAGCTACAAGCTAGTGAAGTAGGCGTGTTACCTCCACTTTCTTTGGGTGCTGCGAGGTGTGTTCTTGTCAGGGATCCACAGCAACAGCCTGCAACAGTAACTTAGCCAGGTGGCAGCATGTTGCAGTATGGTTGAAGCCTTTTTGAGCGCTTCAAACAAGTAGGTTGTCCAACTATGTTGTTATCTGTGCAGTATCAATGCATCCTCAAATTCGGGATTCTCCTTCAAGATATTTTTATCAAAATCGACTATGTGACAGTGAGAGTGTTACCAGGAGACCTGATGAAAATTATTGCAAAGGATTCTCTTTTGAGACTTTACTTGTTTTACGATGTAACTCATGGAAGAGAATCTCATAGGGTGGATCTGTTATCATATCAGAATATTCATGAAGCACAATTTGCTTTGCAATTATGTGAGCTTCTTCAACGAGTCACTAAGTTGGCAGGCATAAAGGTTTCTGTTGGAATTATCACACCTTACAAGCTACAGCTGAAATGTTTGCACCGAGAGTTTGATGTTGTCCTCAAATCTGATGAAGGAAAAGGTTTATTTATCATTACGGTAGATGCCTTTCAGAGCCAGGAGCGTGATGTAATCATTATGTCTTGTGTCCGAGCTTCAAATCATGGGGTTGGCTTTGTAGCTGTTATTCACCGCATGAATGTGGCACTAGCACGAGCTCGCAGAGCACTTTGGGTTAAGGGCAAAGCAGCTGCATTGAAGCAATCTAGTGACTGGTCAGCCTTAATTGAGGATACTAAGTCTAGGGACTGTTTTATGGATATGGAGTCTGTACCAAGAGATTTTTTTTTTGGTAAAGCCATCTTCTTTTTCTTATTAAGACTATGCTCCTAATATGCACCTAGGTTAGGAGGTTGTTCACACCAATCTTTTGGCTGATTTGGTGGAGAATATAGTTGGGTTTGTGGGAAAAGGAAAAGGGGGATCTAATTATTGGCAGGCTACAGATCATGATGGATGAATTTGGAGAATAATGTTCCTTACAGGTTTTCTAACATACCCAACTGAAGCTGGAAAAGTGGGTTTATAGATATAGAAACAGGTACAATCTTCTTTGGGTATGGCAGTCATGACGATGGTTGTGTGGGTTTCTATGGTGGTTGTGATGCTCTTCATAGCAGAGTGCTTCTATCTTCCCGGAGTTGCTCCCGAGGATTCCAAGAAGGCATGTTTCAATCACCCCTTTCCTATGCCAAGGCATGGCCGTTAATAGAGTTTGGACCTTCAGCAGGCTAAGGAAGAGAAGTTGCGCAGGTTGTGTTGCTGTTGCCCGAGCCCTGGTCGATGTGCTTGTTGGATTGGAAGAATTCTAATCAGGCATGTTAACTATACTCTTTGTAGTAGTTTTCTACCTTCTTTCAGTATCTTGAAATGAATATTCTTTCCCCTTGAATGGCGCCTAGACAAATGTTTTCGTGGTTGTTTAAATCGCTGCCTGAATGTGTTGGCTGTTCCTTTAAATCTCGTTCCAATTTCACTGGTTTTGCTTGGAATGTTCTTTTCCTCTCTTATAGCTTACTCTATTTCATATTTGTCTAAATGGGCTACTGCAATATTGAGTGATGCAGTCTAGTTCGTAGGGAAGGAAACATTATAGAGTTTCGTTTGCTTATATGACTCTCTTTTAAAAGAATTCTGTGATGGTATTTATAATTGAAGGCTTACTATATGGAAGGTTAAGCCTTCATATCTCTATTTGGTTGAATAAATACGTATTTCCTGTTTAGGGCTCTCCTGTTTTGCTAAAAGGTACATTAATAGTGACATTGTGTTCTAAAACTTGTTTAAGCCTGTGGGCATTCCTTACTTTTTGTTTAATTAGAAAATGGCATTAGGGTTTTGTTTTAGAACTGTACATGGTTGACTTTTGTACCCAGTTCTAGAGGATGAATAACCTGACATCTATTTTGGCCTCTACGTGTTGAGAGAATTACTATACCTACTTCCTGGTTCAAACTCTTGTTTGATTAAAGTAAGGGGGAAACATTGTAAGTTTTATTGAATGAAATCTCTACAAATTTTATTAAGGGTCGCAAGCAAGCTATTAATAGCTGGACTGAAACAAAAGTTGTAGGTGAATCCATGGTATTGGACTCGTGAACTCGTTTCCTGTTAGATGACAGCTGATTACAGTGATAATATAATAGGTGGTTATTATATTCATCTGTTTGATATTTGCTAGACATTTCCTTGATAAGCCCACATGGATCGGGTAAAATTTCCATCTTCTATACCATTGGCAAGGAGCTCATAGAACTTCTAGGCCTGACTGCACTGCGTAACCTTCCTGATGGATATGTGTGTTGGTTCTTATTTTTGTGCTTGCACTCGTGGTAAGGTCTTTTGAGTCTGGGGCATCGTTGGTGTTTTACCCTCTGTGTATCGAATCCCTTTGTTTTCGAACTCGAATATCTTATACTTCAAACTTGGTTACTAAAAGGTCCCATTTTGTGGCCTTGTTAAGGAAATCAATTTTTATTTTAAAATACTTATTGACATTGTCGGAAATATATAAAAATTATTAACGACTTTTGGGTTTAGCCTTCCCTTATATTATGTAGAGAAGTTGACGATTAGGATAAGGTTTGTTGGTAGAATAATGGCCCTTTTTGTGTCTCCTTTGTACGCTTTTGGAAGAGTGGTTTTGTTTTGTTAACTAGTCCTACGTTTAAGAAATCCTATAAGAAGGTAGTGGTAAAACTCCTTGGTTAAAACTGAAACTATAGTTGTTTTTCTTTTAAGGGCGTCGAACCCTTATTGCTATGAAGCCTCCCCCTGGGAGATTTGGATAACGTCGTTTTGTTTCGCGCCTACGATCATAATTAGTATGTTTTGTCTTCTCTTGGACCTCTTTAGATGGATGGATTGAGTATTGGATTCCAATCACGTAATCTATAGGATTACATGAAGGAAATATATCAACACTCTTGACTTTCTTGTTCCTAACCCATAAGGTCTTGCCTTGATTTATGTGATTTTGTTCTTACTGGTATTTTGACTTTCTCCTTGTTGGATGGTTTAGATTTCTTTCTCATGTGAATAATTTTGGAGTTGTGGGTTGTGTTTTAATCCATTTTTGAATTAGAACATTCCTTTCTTGATATTGTTAAATGTTAGCTTACTGTTGCAATGTGTAGCCTTAACATGCTCAGTTCTCGCGAACTGATTCTAGCTAGTATTTGTGCAGATGGATTATGCGAGTAGATTAAAGGAAAGAGTTGTAAAGGTTTCATCATTGCAATTTATGAAGTTCCTTGTAAAAATTTCCAATGTGAGGTAAATTTTGTAATAGTGCTTGCAAAGGAGTTTAGAAGACCTCTTGCCTTGGGATGTTCTGAAATTTCATGATAATGTTGTCTTGTCCTTCTGTAGGTAAACTGGTAACTTACCTTTGTGAGAAATGGTATTCAATCTTTACATTGATATGAGTATTGTAAAACTTTGATCTTGAGAATAAATTATCAAGTTAAATCTTTCTAAGACTGAGTGACAATATATTATAAGTAAAGTAAAATGGGTCAGTTAACACTTAAAGAAGCTAAACAAAAATAATAATTTTATATTCAAATAAAATAAATGTAGAGGTGATCAACTTGAAATCAAATAATTCCATGAGTGATCAAAATGAAACCATCCTTTGTGAAGTAAAAATTTTATAACTTGATATCCCTAGCTACACTAGCGAACATTATCCTTTTTATGGTGAATTCTTAGAATGATCCTAAGGTGAAACAAATTGTTAGTTGATATAAGATAATAAGATTTAATAAGTAGGAGGAATCAGTTTCGAAACCATGCAATCTGTCTCTCAACCATTTGAAAGGTAAATTGTTTTCTTTTGTAAAATCATCCAGTAAAGCCTAAGTAAAATAATAATTTTTGATAAATCCTCAAGCTTCAATAAAAAAAACCGGGTTAATAACTAATGAGGTTGTAGTGCCTCGTTGCATTATACTTTTCTGAGCTGGCGGATGGGTGACATATCATGTCACTTCTTAAATGTCTGTAATCTCCTTTGGTTGGCGTGGGGTTGAAGGTTTCTTTTTTTATTTGTTTCCTGGCAAGTGGGGGGTGCGTGGAGGAGTGTATGGCCTCCTGCCATATCTTAATTGCTTGACCAAATGAAAGATTGGGGTGGTTTTTCTAAGTGATTTGAAGGCGGGTGGGTGAGAGTCGGTTCATATTGGCAGGGGGCGCTTCAGTGGCTGTCACCGTCTCACCGAATGCATTAAAAAATCTTCCCAAACCACGCAATGCTGGACCAGCACGCCTCTAGCCTATGCCTGTACCTCGTGGAGCGTAGAACTGAAATCTTGCTATGAGAGTGCCGTAAGGAAGTATCTGTCTTTTTGCAGCAGCTACAGGGCAGAGAAGTCAAAACATATCCCAGAAAATCCGTGGCTTCCAGAGAGAGTTAATCCCGAGAGCTGCAGGGCGATCCCAAGGCACCGCCGGTGTTGATCCTGATGTTCTGGATGCACGCAACCTCAATCATGTTCAGTTGTTGCAAAATCCACAACGTGCACGCAACCTCAATGCAGAAGCTGTCTTGAGCGCTTCCAACGTGCAGGTCGTCCACTATGTTGTTATCTGTTCAGTTCGACTGCATCCTCAAACTCGGGTCTTTCCCCTTCTGGTTATGTTCTCAAATCGACGAAGTGACAGTGAAAGTGTTGCAAGGACAACGTGTTGGCAGGTTGAGCATTTTATGTGTTCTGTCCATTCTGTTCTGGTTGCACGCGACCATAGCCATGATCGGCTGTTGCAAAATCTCGTAGCTGTAGTAGAAGAACGAGATAAAAGATTTTGTTGAACTGTCTTGCATTTTCAATTTTTTGGAAAGTCGCTTCTGTCCAGGTGGTGAGTTTAAGCATGGAAGGAGCTCGATCAAATCTTGCAGCTGTAGTAGAAGTTTTGTTTGAGCGCTCCAACCAATGGGGTTGTCCAACTGGCATTGTTGTCTGTTCAGTACAGAATGTATCCTTAAACTCGAGTTTCTCCTTATAGAAGGTATTTGTTTTTCAGTATCGACTATGGTGCAGTGATTTTGTTTTGCGGCTAAGGCCACAAAGATTTTCAGCTTGTTCGTTGGTGCATTCCAACTCCTCCTCCGAGTTGTCTGTCAGAAAAAAAATGTCAGCAAGGGGAGCCGTTTTCTGGAGTCATGGGTTGAATAGCTCCGTGGACTAGTTTGTTCGCCACCGACAATCCTTTGTGTCCGAATCTTCTTAATGTTATTCGCAGAAGTATTTGGAGATGATTTTTGCACAAGGAGGTGATTCTCCCTATGAGAATGTACCCCTATTGGACAAACGAGAGTGAGTGATCTCCTTAAGCAGTGATGCCAGGGAGGATGCAAACTCAGGTGAAGTTTTACACTGTTCTGGCAATTGTGGGGTTTTGGGTCCTGGAGGAACTCCTGTCAAGGTGCCTCAAATGGCTGGTATGGTCCCTGTTCTTTGATGACGAGAAGCTGGTGAAGAATAGTGTGTTGGAGCCGAAAGAATGGACTCCTGAGATCGGTTATGGAGCAGGACACTAATCGTCTCACTCTCGGCTACTTCGCCATTTTAGGCCTCGACATTCCTCAATGCACATCTGTTGCTATGTTATTTATCTGTTAAGTGTCGAATAGCACCCTCAAATTCGAGATAGATCTCCTACCAGATATTTTTTTATCAAAATCGATTAAGTGACAGTGTGGATATGTTACCAGGAGAACCTGATGAAATTTATTTACAAAGATTCTCTTTTGAGATCTGGCTTGTTGTTTGATGTAACTCATGGAAGAGAACCTCATAGAGGCGGGCCTGTTTCATATCAGAATATTCATGAAACACAATTTACTCTGCTATTATATGAGCTTCTTCAGCGTGTCACCAAGCTGGCAAGCATAAAGTTTTCTGTTGGAATGAAATCACGCCTTTCAGGCTAAAGCTGATCAATGTTTGCACCGAGATTTTGATGCTGTCCCCAAATCTGATGAAGGAAAAGGTTGTGTATCATCACGGTAGATGCCTACCCGAGCCAGGAGCGTGGTGTAATCAGTATGTCTCGTGTCCGAGCTTCAAATCATGGGGTTGGTTTGTAGCTGTTTTTCACTGCGTGATTGTGGCGCTAGCTCGAGCTCGCAAAGCACTTTGGGTTAAAGGCAAGCAACGGCATTGAAACAATCATATGCATATGGAGATGGCGTTTTAAACCAGGCATGTTAAATCTACTCCTTGTAATAGTTTTCTACCTTCTTTCAGTATCTTGAAATGAATTTTCTTTCCTCTTGAATGGTGCCTAGACTAGATGTTTTCGTGGTTGTTTATATCACTGCCTGATTGTGTGGTTGTTCCTTTAAATCTTATTCCAATTTCGCTGATTTTGCTTGGAATGTTCCTTCCTCTCTTATAGCTTACTCTATTTCATATTTGTCTAAATGGGTTACTGCAATTTTGAGTGATGCAGTCTAGTTCGTAGGGAAGGAAACATTATTGAGTTTTGTTTGCTTATATGACTTTCTTTTAAAAAGAATTCTGTGATGGTAATTATAATTGAAGGTTACTAAATAGAAGGTTAAGCCTACATACCTCTTTTGGTTGAATAAATACGCATTTCCTGTTTAGGGCTCTCTTGTTTTGCTAAAAGGTACATTAATAGTGACGTTGTGTCTGAAACTTGTTTAAGCCTATGGGCATTCCTTACTTTATGTTTGATTAGAAAATGGCATTTGGGGTTTGTTTTAGAACTGTACATGGTTGACTGTTGTACCTAGTCTAGATGAGGGATAACCTGGCATCTATTTTGGCCTCCACGTGTTGAGAGTATTACTATACCTAATTCTTGATGTAAACTCTTGTATGATTAAAGCAAGGGGAAACATTGTAAGTTTAACTGAATGAAATCTCTACAATTTTTATTAAGGGTCGCAAGCAAGCTATTACTAGCTAGACTGAAACAAAAGTTGTAGGTGAATCCATGGTACTGGACTCGTGAACTCGTTTCCTGTTAGATGACAGCTGATTTCAGTGATAATATCATAGGTGGCTGTTATATTTATCTGTTTGATATTTGCTAAGACTTTTCCTCGATAAGCCCACATGGATCGGGTAAAATTTTCCATCTTCTATACCTTTGGCAAGGAGTTCATAGAACTTCTAGCCCTGACCGCACTGCGTAACCTTCCTGATAGCTATGTGCGTTGGTTCTTGGTTTGTGCTTGTACTCGTGGTAAGGTCTTTTGAGCCTGGGGCATCGTTGGTGTTTTGCCCTCTGCGTATCGAATCCCTTTGTTTTCGAACTCGAATACCTTATACTTCAAACTTGGTTACTAAAAGGTCCCATTTTGTGGCCTTGTTAGGGAAATCAATTTTTATTTTAATGTTTATTGACATTGTCTGAATTATATAAAAATTATTTAACGACTTTTGGGTTTAGTCTTCCCTTATATTATGTAGAGAAGTTGACGATTAGGATAGGGTTTGTTGGTAGAATAATGGCCCTTTCTGTGTCTCTTTCGTACGCTTTTGGAAAAGTGGATTTGTTTTGGTTAACTAGTACTACGTTTTAAGAAATCCGATAAGGAGGTAGTGGTAAACTCCTTGGTTAAAACCAAAACTATAGTTGTGTTCTTTTAAGGGCATCGAACCCATATTACTTTGAAGCCCCCCCTGGAAGAATTGGATAACGTCATTTTTTTTGCTTCGCGCCTACGATCATAATTAGTACGCTTTGTCTTCTCTTGGACCCCTTTAGTTGGATGGAGTAAATTTTGGATTCCAATCACGTAACCCATAGGATTACATGAAGGAGATATCAACACTCTTGACTTTCTTGTTCCCAACCCATAAGGTCTTGCCTTGATTTATGTAATTTTGTTCTTACTAGTATTTGGACTTTCTCCTTGTTGGATGATTTAGTTTTCTCTCTCATGAGATTAATATTGGAGTTGTGAGTTGTGTTTTAATCCATTTCTGAATTTAGAATATTCCTTTCTTGATATTGTTAATTGTTAGCTTACTATTGCATTGTGTAGCCTTAACATGCTCAGTTCTTGCGAACTGACTTTAGTTAATATTTGTGCAGATGGATTATGCGAGTAGACTAGAAGAAAAGAGTGTAAAAGTTTCATCTGTACCATTATGAAGTTCCTTGTAAAAATGTCCAATGTGTTGTAAATTGTGTAACATTGCTTGTAAAGAGAGTTGATATGACCTCTTGCCTTGTATTGTTTGGTAATGGTGAAATAAAGTGTCTTGTTCTTGTGTAGTTAAGCTTGAAATTATCCTTGTGAGAAATGGCATTCAATCTTTACATTGATATGAGTATTGTAAAACTTTGATCTTGAGAATAAATTGTTAAGTTAAATCTTTCTAAGACTTAGCGACAATATTTTATAAGTAAAGTAAAATGAGTCGGTTAACCCTTAAAGAAGCTAAACAAAAATAATAATTTTATATTCAACAAATAAATGTAAAGGTGATCTATTTGAAATCAAATACTTCCATGAGTGATCAAAATGAAAACATCCTTTGTGAAGTAAACATTTATAAATTGATACCCCTAGCTAAACTAGCGAACACTATCCCTTTGGGGTGAACTCTTAAACAAGCTTAAAGGAAAACAATGGTTAGTTTCTGGAAGATATTAAGATTTAGTAAGTAGGAGAAGACTTTAAGTGAACTACTCTTCAGTGTTTAAGAAATTAACTCAGTTGGTGAGATGAATTTGTGAAACCATATATTGATTCCTTCTGAAAACTTAAGTCATGAGCTAAAGGGTGTCTTACCAAAATAAATAAACCCTAACCATTTCTTACTGTGGCTTGCCCTAGCCGTGAGTGTGTCATGTGGTTGGACTTTCCATGTTGTCTCGTCAAAAAGAAAAATAAATTGTCCTTGATAAGTGTGAATGTTTCCGTGCTGACCTTGTGGTCTTCCCCGTAACAAATGGTTCCAAGTGTTGGTTGTAACCTTGTGACGACATGTTGTGTCGTGTTGAGTCAAAGCAAGTCAAAAAAAAAAAGTTATCCTGTATTTCACTGTGTTGTTCTTGTGTTGGTAACTTGGTGCGTTGAGGTCATAAAGATGAAATTCAACTAAACCTTCTTCCTTTAACCTATTTTTTTTCAAGGTGCTTGGTAATCTTTCTCTTGAGTATGTTGAAAGGGAATCCAAAATGTATTAATGACTTATGAGTTGAGTTATTAGTAAACGCAAAAGTTGAGGATTAGATGGCCAAATTGGTAAATAATTACCTTTTAATTAAATTAAGTTGAATAAATAAACGAAAAACAAATAAATTTCATAATAGAGAAGATTTAAAGTTAATTACTCAGTGAAAAAAATGAATAAACTTAGCTTGGTAAGATGAATTGTATGAATCATATCTTAAATTTTTTTCCTTAAAACATAAACTAAGAATTGCAAGATGTCTTATTAAAATAAATAACCCTCAAGAATATCTCATTGTGGTTGGCCCTAACTATAAGTGTGTTTTGTGGTTGGACTTCTATGTTGTCATGTCTAAAAGAAAAGTAAATTGTCCTTGAAAGGTGTGAAGGTTTTCATGCTGCCTTTATGGCCATTCCTTGTATCAAGTTGTTCACAGTGTTAGTTGTATCCTTGGTGATGACATGTTGCGTCATTGTCTACTTGTGTCAAGGCAATTCAAAAAAAAATTATCCTGATTTCTGTTCGTGTGTGAATATTTTTTGGCTACAGTTGATGTATTATTAAAACAACATTTCTATGTGCCCAAGACAATTACAACTTTAATAATATTTGTATTTTTATCAACCCATATATTGAATAAAAATTTTCCTAACACATTAAACAATATATTTCATGTTTAATATAGGTTTCCATATTCCCTGACATAGAAAACCAACATTTGTATGTGTAGATGGTAATTATTACTTTCATAATGTTTGTATTTTTAATAAACCCATGTAAAACTATTTATTTTTACTTTAACAATTTATTTAAATAAAGTTTTTAAATAGTTATTATTCAAAGTGATATGTAATTTATAATAGTAGTAACTTAGAGTGAGATGTGATAGTCTCTCTACAAACTTTTCTTTTAAAAAGACAATCGGAAACATTACAATTAGAGATGTATTAGCAATATCATCTAAAAATCATAGAAACTTGTAAAATATTTCAATTATTAAGATTTTGATTTTGTTATATAGATAATTTTTAAATAGTTCAATTATTAGATTTTGCTTTTATTATATAGACAATTTTTAACATCTTAGTGTGCATTGTGTATTTAGAAATAAATATTTGTACATTTATAATTTTAAGACATTGACTAATATAAACTTTCTAAATAAAAAAAGAATGTGATTTTTATGCGAAATTTTTGTATGCGTAAATATATCCTTAAATTATTTTCATTGGGGAACATTTGTGGATATTTGTCCAACTCGGAATCTATCATTGCACGTGCCTTTTTCGATACCAGGAGCTAGGATTTGCAAATGGGATGTTTCCTGTTATGCTCTCCTAGCACGTCCTAATTTGGATGTCATCCTGTGTTCTCGAAAAGGTTTTTAAATCAACGTAATAAGGGACATCCCGATGTATATATAACATATGCATCTTCCGACAATGCAATTTTTCTATAAGAAATGTCAAATATAAATATTTTATATTTCTATAGCAAAACCATGAAATCATATTTTGTGTATGCTTGGAAAAATGTTTTAATATAAATTCTCAGGAACTATGGTTCCATCATAATGTTTTTCATTTTTGTGAGTGGATGACATGTTATTTTTTGTATGTTGTGTTTTTTCAAGCAATGATTAATGTGGATATGTGCATTTGAACATTTCTTTACAAGGTGGTTTATGTTTATTTCATTGAAGGACATGGATATAGTTGATTTTTGAATACGCAATTGAGAATTATTTGTTTTATATTTTTGTCTTTGATATTGTGTTATTTATGAGAGGAACATTGTTGAATTGTCACAACTTGCCTGTATAATAAGGATTTATACAATGACGTCGATGAAGAATTGTTAAGTTAATAGAGAATTGAGGTATTGTTTGTTATTTGTAAATGCGATAGTTTGTGTCACTTTAGTTCATATCATATTTTGAGTGTCCTCAATAATTTTTAGATTCTCTTTACTATATGATTATTTCCTATTACATGCACATGGAGTTTTAAATAATATAAATAGTTAGGTGATTTTCTGAAAATACTTTAAAGGCATGGCTCCACTAAGATTAAATTTTGAAAATGAAAAGGAAGGAAAAGAATATCAAAGACAATATCGTAGAATAAGACAACAAGAAATGACAGATGCATAACGAGAGGAACAAAGGAAACGTCGAAATGATAATGATAGAAGAGAATTTGTAGAACGAACGGTTGAATTGAAAAATGAAGAAATAGATGCAGAGAGATGACAACATGCAAATAACATGATGAAAATTCATGCACAATCATCTCAAGATGACTCACATGTATCAAGAATAAGGATACAAGGAAAAATTCATACAATTCGGTTTCCTAAGGAAGAAAGATGAGAATGTGAGGATTTACTTGCATCATTTATATAAAAGATTTTATAAATTGCATAGTGTTTTGAGTGTGTTGGTGAAAAAACTATTATAAATCAAACAAAAGGTCATAGATATGGAAATAAAAACACTTTTTCTAATCTCCTATTCTCTTAAATTCATATCATTCTTTGACTAGCCTTGCTAATTGTTACAACTTGGATAATATATGATTGATTTCTATTACATGTATGTGGATTTTTTAGTTATATAAATAATTACAAAATTTGTTGAAAATACTTTATAGGTGTGGCTCGACCACGATTAAATTTTGAAAATGAAGATGAAAGAAGAGCATATCGAAGAGAATATCAAAGACAATATCACAGAAGGAGACAACAAGAAATGACAGATGCAAAATGAGAGGAACAAAGGAAACTTCGAAATGATAAAGATAGACACAGGTTTGCAGAACGGAGGACTGAATTAACAAATGAAGAATTGGATGCAGAAAGATGACAACAGCAAATAACATGACAATAATTCATGAACGATCGTCTCAAGATGACTCACATGTATCAAGAGCAAGGTTACAAAGATAGATTCATTCAGGTCAGTTGCAAGAGGAGGAAAGACTACATAGACAAGAACTTCACCGCGAAGCATCTCAGAGGAATTATCGTAGAATGGCTGGTAATGTTGAAGTTAATTTTGGGGCAGGAAATTCAACATCGATGGATTACGTGCTCGAAACACCAGAAAACTTGGCCCAAGATATAATGAATATAGATGTTGTAAATAATTTAGAGAATGATAGTGTGCAACAGGAGATGACATTATAACCAATACGAACAACGAGAAGAAGAAGAATGCAAAATAATGATTTACAAGAGGAGTTAACAATCGAACCTAGAAGAAGAAGAAGAATGCAAGACTCGCATATTGTGAGAGAACACATGATAGATGATCCCAATGGAATGCTTGGGAGAGATTTCAATACGGTCTAAATGATTTTTCGACATGGTCTTGATAACCTTTCTTCACCGGTCATGTGTTATATTTGTCAAGAATGTTACATTGGAATAAAAGTTTCTCGAACACCTAAAGGACCTGTCTATACTAGATGCCGACAAGAGAAAGGTCATCATCGATTTTCGACATCAAACAATATGGATCATGGGCCAAAACCGCTAGAACTTGCAAACTTAACTCAAATTGAGGAAATGTTAATAGCACGTGTCAACCCAATCCTACAGGTGACACATACAACAGGAGGTCAATATAAATATAAAGGTCACATGATAAGTTTTCCTCAAGAAGTAAAATAAATCACTAATCTTTTTCCCCATAGATTGAAATATTTGCCGATGATTATTGTTCGGAGGAGAGATCAGCATGGAACAAATTATGACTTTACAGTCAACAGAGAGAGAGTTTATAATGCATTGAAATATAAAATAGAACATGATAAGTTCTATTCAGATGTCCAAATCGATGAAAATGCTCTGAATGAACTTCCATCTCATTCTGTTGAGAATGTGTTCGAGTAACTGAACTCAATTCATATGGAGTTTGATTCCGAAACAAATGAAATTGTGTTTATAGGTCCGACCGTGGAGATAGATGAAGGAAATATAATTAGTCATACAACATCGATGGCATCTAAACCACCTAATGCACCAAGGGAGATGGAATTAATCCATGTGTGGGTGAATAACCCTCATGCAGACCCTAGAGCACTCATTGATTGGCCAGGGATAGGAGCATATCCTATCAATGAGTATGTGACAGTAGGACTACTTGATATGGCATTCCCTACTCTTTTTCCTGATGGAAAATGTTGTTGGCTAGAACCACAATTAAGACGAGTACGTATCCATGAATTTGTAAAGCATTTATTGCGATATAGGGATCACCGATTTGGATGACATCCTCGGTTCAGGTATTACATGATGAACATGATCATGAGACATCGTGCACAAAATTCGTCTGCTGTTTTTGTGAAGAAAAACCTCCAAGATATGCCAATCACCATCAACGAGTTATGTGAGCATATGAAAATGTTCCCCATTCCAATCTAGCTGATCGTTTGATGCGGTTCAAAACATCATTGAGGGGTACAAGGTCTTACTGGGTAAAATGTCATGGTGAATTGGATGACATGTTGCATCAAATAGGATCACCTACTATTTTTTTCACATTGAGCGCAGCTGATATGTAGCGGCCTGATCTACATGCATTAATGCTTAGAACACCACCGGATAATCGATGAGAAGCAAAAAATTGGTGAAGGAAAAATATCATTGAATATCCACATATAGTGGCACATTATATGCACCTGCGACATACACTTTTCCGAAAGGAGATATTGCAAAAAGGAATGAAAGTTAAAGATTATTGGTCTAGATATGAATGGAAGCATAGAGGTTCACCACATGTGCATGGATTCATATGGTTAGAAGGGGCACCAAATATGGACAACCTTGATTGGAATGATGATTTTCAACGTGGAAATGTTGAAAAATACTTCCATTCTATTGTCCATGCATGGAATCCTCGGGATGACCCACACCAATGAAACATACAGGTAATTTATCGATTCTCATCGAGTCTATGATCTATATTTTTTATGTTCACAAAATATTTGTGTATTCTTATGTTCTATGTTACATGTCTACCAAAATTTTATGCAACATCCGTGTCTTCGAAATACAAGACAACTGACACAATTCGATATGGAATGTGACTATGAAGAGATTCTCAACAGTGTAGAATGACATACGATGTGTAGAGAGGGTGCCTGCCTACGTAAGAAAAGGGGAAAATTATCTATAGGCAAGATGTTCAAAAATTTGAATAATTAAATTGAAATAAAAAACACATACATGGAAGAACTAATAATTGATTATTACATTTTGCAGGTATAATGCACCATGGCCATTGAATCTCGATGGATCAAAGTTATATCAAGACTCAGAGACAAAAGATAAAAAATTTTAACCTGTGAGAAATGATGATAGGGTAAATACACATAATCGCTACATATTACAATTGTGGGTAGCAAATGTAGATTGACAACTTGTTCTTTCCAAACATGCCGTAGTCAAGTACATTGTAAAGTATGCAGTGAAAGTGGAGAAAATCTATGAAACTTATTATCAAATGTTGATGCGGATGGAAAATATTGAAAACCCAGATGAAATGGCAATGATAGCATACAAGATACTTCTAACCAAAACAATTGTTGAAAGAGACATTGGTGCACAAGAAACATGTCACATGTTGTTAGAGCTCCCTTTGGTAGAGAGTAGTAGAGCATTTTTCAATTTGAATGTTGTGTGTGAGGTGTTCAAAAAAGTAACAACACCTGATGCAGATGACCATGAGGAACATGTAAAAAGTTTCATTGATGGGTACAAGAATAGGCCTTTTTCCATGGAAAGTGTGTCTCTTATTGATGCCGGTAGATCTTGGACATATAATCCAAGGAGAAAACGGGATAACAAGTGGGAGGTCAGGAGTTTTGCAGCTATTGTGAGAGTGTTCCCGAGGTTTTCCTCTATCCCTTCGCAGGAATCTCATAAATGGGTTGATTTTTGTTGGTCAGATTTGTTGCTTTACAAGCCGTTTCGAGATATAGACAGAGATATCGGACATGATTCTGATTCAATAAGTTTAAACTAGGATTCGTTCCGTTATAATCCATGGCATGTCGAAAGGAGGACTGCGGTAGAAGACGTTGAAAATAACAGTAATTCTGAAGATGAAATTAATCAACATGTTCAACAGAATACAATAGAACATGAATGGGAAATCATGTGTAGGCTTCATCATGGTCAAATTTTGCAAGCGACAGAAATAGATATGTTGGGAAGGAGAGATATTGATAGACAAGCACCATGGAATGATGAATATCGAGGTGAAGAATACACAAGCAAAGTGATAAAATTCATAAGCAACATGAAAGATAATGGGTTGGTTATAGATGATGAATTAGCCTCGAATTTCAATTGCGACACCTTGGGTGCTAAAAAAAACAAGCACTTGATATGATAATGACACATTATAATCAACATCGAAATAACATTCCATTGCTCATGATAGTTCAAGGAACAGTGGGAACAAGGAAATCATATTTGATTGGTGCGATTTGTCAGTCACTTTTTGATGCATCATTCCCTGAACGTTCTCCTCTTCTATTGCTTGCAGCAACAGGAGTTACAGATTTTAATATTGGTACCTCAACCATCCATTCACAACTTCGAATCCCTATTACAGATTTTGCAGAATTGGAGGGATCAAGACTTGCAACATTCCAACAAGAGATTTGCCACATAAAATATGTATTGATTGATGAAATGAGCTTCGTCAGACAAATTTTGCTAGAAAACGTGGACTCCTGACTTTGTCAAGCATTCCCTGAAAGATCAGACATGAGTTTTGGTGGTGTTTGTATGATTTTGGTAGGAGATTTGGGGCAACTTCCTCTTGTTACCGATAAACCGCCATATGATAGTAATAGACGTGTAAAGCTGTTATGGGAAGCATTCAGAATAGTTGTTACATTGGATAAGGTATTTAGGCAAGCAAGAGAAGATGAAGACCAAAAGAATTTTTGAGAACTTCTACCCAATCTCAAAGATGCGAATCCGACAGTGGATGATTGGATATTGTTAATGAGTACAACAAGTTCTGCATTACACAAAGATAAAAATGAAGAATTCTATAATAATATTCACCTAATGGCGACAAAGATTAACATGAATAACCACAACACAAAATTGCATTCATTGAAAAAACTTGTCACACGTAGCATTGCAACTAGAACAAATACCGCTATCAAACTGGAAGGAGGTCTAAATGATGAACTTGATTTAGAATTATTAATTTCTAATGATGCAAGGGTTATGCTAACATCCAATCTTTGGATAGAAGTAGGTCTTGTAAATGGAGCTCTGGGATATATTCGAAACATAGTATATGCACCTGGTACTGGTCCACCGAACCCGCCAACATATGTAATGGTTGAATTCGATAGTTACTTCGGAATACCATTTGAAGATAGAACTCCGCATACCATCCCAATTACACCAATACAAAGGGGACGCACACACCAATTATCCTTAGGGTTGGCATGGGCATTAACGATACATAAATCGCAAGGTTTGACTCTTTCCAAGGCTAAAGTTGATATTGAAGAAAGAGAGACAATGGGGTTAACATTTATGGCTATCTCTCGAGTGAAGTCATTGCAGAGTCTAAGAATATCTCTACCATTTTCATATGAGCACTATACAAAAATGAAGAACAAAAAACTACTTTCGAAATGGAAGGTTGAGGAAAAAAGACTTATGTCCTTGGAATATAAATAATGTACCATATGTAGCACACATTTCATTCTATGAATTTTCATTACATGTGATGTACATTACAAATTTCAATTCGTATGAAAAAGAATTGTATTTTTTTAACTTGATAATACGGTTACTAATAAAATCCATAAGAACTTCGTGCATTATAGACCTTGTTTTTTTTTGCTCATACTCATTCTCCGAAGTCAAATATGTGTTAAGTTATATAGTAATATAATTACATAAGAAAATTACATATAAGTGCCTATGTTTTGATAATAAATAATTATAATATTAAATTATAAAATTTATTTTATTCATGCACGAACTAAATTCCCCCTTATTTTTCATACTTTATTTTTGGTATTGATTTATGTATAATGCAACTCCTGTGGTTGCTACTAGCATACCTATATTTTATAAATATATGTAATATATGCTGAGAGGTATATATTACATATATTTATATATTATATAAATATATAAGTGCCTCGTGAACTTCACCTCTCGGCATATTTTACATACCATGTTTTGGTTTATATTTCTATGTGTATGTAAAATATGCCTAGAGGTGAATTTCATGAGGCACCTATATATTTATATAATATATAAATATATGTAATATATACCTCTCGGCATATATTACATATATTTATAAAATATAGGTATGCTAGTTATATGCTCTTAGCATGGAGCGGATCTTCTTGCGGATATTCAAATTTCCAATTACTATGGTTTGACACACGATAATGAATTAACATTAATGGATTCAAATTAAGTAGGAATGCATATTATTATATTTGAATAGCATATTATTAATTGACAAAACAATTTAAATTATTAAAATATGTAATAATTTAATAGAATTTGTAATTATTATACTTTAAATAAATATCATCACGCAAAATATATTTATTATAAAAAATTTACAAGACAATTTTAAGTTTAGATAAAAGAAATGTGAAATTTACAAAATTAAAAATTAGATATAAGTTTGAGATTTAATGTTTATTATCCCCACAAGGAAATTGAAATACCTATTATTTATTATTATATTTTGAATCTTAAATATAAATTCATAATGTTTAAAAATGTGGATCATTCACAAAATATATTTTTGTATTTTTTAATTTATAATTAGAAATCTAATTTAATGGTAGCATGAGACATTTGCAATTAATTTTCTAAATAATGTAGATCAACTATTAATATATGTATGTATTTAAATAAATATTATTTATAATTTTTCAAAATTTTGTAATATTATATTTTTATTTACTAAAATATCTTATAGATGTAAATATTTTGACAATAAATTAATAGTGTTGGTGTTCTTTTAAAAAATCATATTTAATTATAATGAAAAGTGTAAAATCTAGATTGTATTTTCCACCATACATATGCAAAAAATATATTAAAAATTATAATTTAATATGAAATATCAATATTTCATTTTCCTTACAAATGTGGATTTTTCACAATAGAACGTAAATTATCCAAAGTTTTATTAAAATTGTAGTTTTTTTCCACACATATATGTATAATTTAAAGCTTACACCTTATGTAATTTGTTTAAACTTACACTACATTTTTTTTATGGAAATATGAGTGTAGAATATGTAAAATATTATTTTTCCATTATTTATCAATCAAAGATAATATTACGGATGGTTTAGTTAGTAAAAAGTATTCATTATAAGTCTAGTAAAGTGTTTATTCATGTAGCTTTTCTACACTAAATTTTGTATAATGTAGATCAATTTCGATTTCTTTTTTATTATTATGATATTGTAAAATATTCACACTACATTTTATTAAAATACATGAGTATTGTGGGTATTGCACAAATATTCCACAATATCTATTTTTTGTGGATACACTTGTGGGTAAATGCCATTATTTCTAGTACTATTAATTCCTATACCAAATTTACCAATCTAATCAATTTTTTTCCCAATTTATGTTGGATTTTTTCCAAATCAAACTTTTATCAACCTTTTTAGATTCTCACTAGTCTTTGAATGGAACAAAATATTAAAATTTTATGTTTTATTCATCTAGCAATGAAATACATTGGCTTTAAAACTTTAGCCTTTGTATCCTTTTTTTGGTATCTCGTCCACAATAGCCCCTTTATTTCCATAATGTATACATTATTCATAATATTAATCATTTTCTATGAAATCTTCATTCATAATGGTCTTTTCTATTAGATTTTTTTCGCGACCTTCTAATACATGTAACCCTTTTCCATATAAAGGAATGTTGGATCATTTCCAAATAGGGGAATCTCACTCCAAGACATTAGTGACTCCTTAGAGCATGTATTCTGCATGACACTCTTCAAATAGTTAAATGTTTTATAACATAATTTGATTATCAATTGGGTGTAGTCATTATTTTTCAAAGCCCTTTCAAATTTCAAAAGCCAATTATTCAAAATTTTAAAAAATTAATTATTCAATGGTTTAAATTTTTAATTATATACATATTTATCAAATATTTTGAAAATTAGATTTTTCTTTCATTCACAAATTGTACATGAGTTGAACTAAAAAGTATGCGTTTTTATCAAAAATCATATAAAGTCTATATTTTCAAATTTTTTGTTTCTTTTCATATTAATATAACATTTTTCAATGCTATATTAAACGGGGTGGGGATGGGGTTGAGCGGGAGAGGGGTGGTGAGATTGTAGCACCTTGAATTTGGTCTTATGCACTTGGAAACATCATTTTCTGCACCTTTACTAACATTTGGTCCATCAATATATATTTTACCTTATTCATGCATATTTTCCCATTTTAAATTTACTCTGATCCACTAGTTTTTCCCATTCTCTAGTTCAACACTATCAAAACTATGACAATGGGCCATGTACAAAAGCTAACTTGCATTCTATAAAAACATCATACATCTTCTAGCTATGAGTGTCATGAGATATTTATGGATTTGTATCCCTCGGATCTAGGTTCACTTTCAATAGTATCAACCTACTATGAACATATCCCTCACTTCCTAATAATTAAATTTTTTAAAGGGTAGCTTTTCTTAGCCATCCCTATCAATATTATAGGGTTGTGTGTATGAAAAAACTAACCCAATTTATTATGTGAATATAAAAGCAGTCTGATCCATTCAAAACATTTAGAAATTGCTTCAATCGTTATATATCACTACATATAACAAAATATCCCTCTAAAATCTTCTAGGAATAGCCCTATATTATGAAATATTATAATTTTGCAGAACGTGAGATCTCAAAGAGTATTGTGGGAGAATTATGTGTGTTTGGTTCCTCTTTGAAGTATTGTTACACATGGGATGATTAGCCCTCACGGGGTGGTTAGGGCTAGTGCAAGAAAAAATGATAATAATTTTAAGACACCTCATCTTAAAAGTATAATAATTTATGGTATTCCATAAGGAGAAGAAATTTCAACCCCTATCACAATGATCATGGCATCTCAGGTCTACAAAACAAGAGAATAGATTCAAGCTAAATTGTACAAGGAGATTAAACTTCATCCAAATTTCCCTGAACACATTTGTAGATTGTAGACACATTCAGACCTGGTATAGCTTGAGAGTGAAGTGGTTGGGCATGCCTTTTCAAACTCATACTCTACACATCCAAAGATATTGACTTCTCTTGAGCATCTTAATCTATCATTTTCCTACTTTTTCTAGTATATGAGTACATCTATTTATTCTTTGTTACCTTCACTTGGAAACTTTGTTTTATTTTCATAACCTAATCACTATATAGTAATCAATATTAGATGAAATTCAACACACAATTTGGTGTATGCACATGTCTGAACCCTTATTTCTTCAATGAATAATATCAAATTGCAAATAAAATGAAACACTTCAATAAATTATGGTTTATGTAAGGGAAAAATAAAAAATTAAGAGGTTGATGGATTTAATCTTATTGCTTGATGTAGGGAAAAAAGAAAGAATCATAATTCACCTTAGAAAAGGGAAATGAAAATATTAAGGAAATCAACTGGAGACAGATGGAAGCACGCTTTGATAGATGAATGGTGATTGGTTTTTTATTAATCTACATTTATTTGATTTATTATTGCAGTTGCTAAAGTATCCTTCATTATCATGTAAATATGTATGTTTCCCTTAAATATATCTTGTAGACATGTTGTCCTACTAAATCTACTTAAATTTATGACTATAACAAAGGTGATCGGCTCTATATCATAGAAATAGTTAACTATTTATATAGTATTAGCAAACCTACATGTCTCACTTGCATTTGTATTCAATTATTACACAACTAATTGTTATCTAACATCCCTTCTAATGTATTTCGTAACATTTGTTCTGGCTTTAATATAAAATCAATATTATCAATCACACTCCTTATCAACAACTACAAAACTAATAATTTTCCTTCTAAATCTAATAACATATACCATTTGATGTTCACATTGCATTATACACATGCAATTGCTAGTAGAAAACCTATAAAGATTATTTTTAGATTTTACAACACAAAAAATTATGTATAAATAACAATTTTTTATTATTTATAATATATTGATGCATTAGAACTAAAAATATTACGTATTACATATAAAAAATTATAAAATAAAATCTTCCTTATTCGTGTACATAAAATCTTCCTCATTCGTGTACTCGAGAATAGAGACGGATTGGAAAACCATTTTCTGTGGAAGGAAGAGGAAAGTAAGTCGCGCGATCAATTTCCAGCTGCTCCCATCTACCATTTACATTTATATATTTAAAGAAAAATAATTAGTTTTTGAATTGTAGAAAAAGCCCAACACATAGAAATGTCTTGGAGATAGATAATTTTACCTGAATTTAGTGACAAAGTTGTGAAGAAAGAGAGCAATTTCAAATCTGGCCAAATGAAGTCCTGGACAGAGCCTGCCACCTCTTCCAAATGGCATGTAACATGGTTCATCCAATATTTCCTGCATTAAATTCAAGCTCTAATCAATAATTAGCATTATATGTATCTTTGTTTTTGTTTTTTTAAAACATTTTTCCTTGTCATACTTGTACCTTATTCTGCCAGCGCCAAGGGAGGAATTTGTCTGCTTCATAATGGTATTTTCCATCAACATGTGTGGCGCTCAAGAAAACATAAATGGTCCATCCTTTGGGAATAACAAAATCTGCCTTGTAATACATTAATTGTGTATTAGATTTTTCGGCTTAGTGTGGTTAATAAAATTTTAATGAGGTCCTATAATATCAATTTTAAATCCCAACATCAAATCCTTAGCACAACCTTTCACTTTAATATCTTGTTTGGCTTCCCTGAAAAGAACCACAGTTGCACCACCCAAACGAAGTGTTTCATTTATTACCTGCCATTGTCAAAGATCATTAGCTCCTTCAAATTTCATGAGAAGAACTGCATTAAGGATGGTTATATACTCACACAATGAATGAATTTCATTGATTGGTAGTCATTCCACGTCAGCTTTTCATTGCCTTTCCCTTTGGCCTTCAAAAGAGCGTCATGCTCAGCCTTCTCTATCCATAATCATTCAAATTTTATGTATCAGTATCCGCTCAAACTTATGCCTGCTATATTAGAGGGTCTACTAGCAATTGCAAATGAGTTGCAAATTACGCCGGAGATAGTAGCAATATTTAGTTTATTTGAGTTGTATTTCATGTTGATATTGCCTGGATGTCTATATGTTGTTGCAAAGCTCTTATTTTTCTATTGTCCATATTTTGTAAGACACAATTATGATAGTCGCCAAACTAAATCATGTTTCATCATTTGGTCAAACACCGGACATTTATCTATTAAAACTTTTGAATCTCAAAAATTTTGAACAAGATATATGACCAATATTATTTTCCAAAAAGTAAACTATAGAATTTACTTTATAAAGAATAAAATCAAAATCAGAAAACTTTTGAATCTCAAAAACTTTGAACAAGATATATGACCAATATTATTTTCCAAATAGTAAACTATAGAATTTACTCTATGAAGAATAAAATCAAAATCAAATATCTAGGATAGTAAATATTTAGGACTGTAGAAAAATATATAAAATCTGGCAACCTTTAAAATATTTAAAATCCGCAAGACAATAACTATTGGAGCCGCCGAAATTTGAGACTTTCTAACAAGAACATCTTCAAAATAAACACCTACCGGTGAATTATATGAAATGAAATAGATTCAGGGTAATTTATCTCCCTTTGATATATATATATATAACATTGTAAAGTGTATTTTATAGTTATAGCAAAGCACTCACCCTCAACTCCTCCAGTGCCCGTGGATTCTCAGTGAGGTACTTTACAGCAAACGTCATGGCCATTGCTGAAGTTTCGACACCAGCAAACACAAAAAAGATTATTGTATCTGCAATAATTTCGTCCGAAAATGTGCCCTCCCTCACAAGTTTGGTCAACAAATCATTGCGGAGCACCTCTGGATGTTCTCTCCTCTCCTTTATACACTTGTGAATTTTTTTTTAACAGAATTCCCCTGGCCTGCATTCCACATATTTCATAGTTTAAAGACATGACCTCCAAATGAAGTCACGTAGAAAAATTAGAAGAAATACATAAGCAACAGAAAAACCCAACGCGGCAGTAATTATTATATTTCATGGCAACCGTACCCGAATTCCTCTCGCATAAGTGGTTCCAGGGATATTGAGGGGGAAAGAGAGGACAGCTCCCACGAAATCGTCGAAAGCTTTATAAATATCTCCCATTTCTTCTGATGGAGGTAAGTCCAGCAATTTCTTCGCCATCAAGTTTAGAACAATCTGCCAGCAAGTAACAGATTCGCAATTGAAGCCAAATCTGATCTAAAACGAAAACTAGCACACTATTTATAGATAAATAAGAAGTTGGAGAAGGGATAGAAATCTTATGGACGGGGCTGTATAATTGCCTAATTGCACTTGTGTTGAATAGGGATGTCTCCCTCCTCCTCCCATTTTCTCATTCCAGCCTGAAAGATGTCTTGTATATCTTCCATGAAGTCAGAGCTGAGCGTCTCATGCTTCAACAAATTGACAGCAGTTGCATGGAGCTTCCTTTGAAGTTCCCCCTGTACCGCCGACAAACCATATTTGCCGATAAGATTTCTGAAAGGCGCGAGTACCTTGGATTCGAACAGCCTTCCCTCATTTTGCAAGACGTACTTATTGAACTCGGGATCCACCGACACAACTGCACGTGTTCTTCCAAACAAACTACATCTGAAAATCGGCCCATACCTGCATTTCCATTCCCAATTAAGCCATATATATATACTTCTCTAATATCGATCTGAAAAATTTAAGGCCACCTGGACTTAATTGCTGGGTAATCAAAGAAGAATTCAATAGAAATGGGTCATTTAAAAACATTGATATTACCTGAGCTCATGTTCATCAAAGAACTTTCGCCGTCCAGGCGATTTAGCATCTCTAAGAAAACGGATAGTCTCTCCAATAAATGGCAATCCAGCTGATCCAGGTGGAAGTTTGGGTTTAATAGCGGATCCATTCCCTTGTCTGTCATTACTCAGTCTTAATAACAGTAAAATTACACAAATAAACAGTCCCAAAACCCATAAATACCAATTGGAATAGACAATACTATATATTAGCTGCTCCATTTCAACTCCGCACAGCTTGGAATACTTACTAGTACCACGTAGGGAAATATATCTGCTATAAATAGCCTGTGTTTGCCTTGAATTCAAAGCCACGTGATTTTCGTTCAGCTCAACTTTAAGGTGCCGTGTTTGCCTAGAATTGTCAGCCACAAACATCTTTTCATTTTGAATAGGCGGACTGCCTAGGGGCCCCTCGGGGGTGACCCCGGGGCCGGATAGATCTATAGGGCTCCCCTAGGACTAGAGCCATATAGAGATAGGGGGCCCCAACCCCCAAGATCTAGAGGGTAGGCCATATCTCATATTTGGGGCGGGGGAGGAGGGCCCCGGCCAACGACCTATCTAGTTATGGGTCGAGCGGATTAGAACTATGCACTCACTAATGGTCGACCGGGCCGAGAGCCCCTATCTGAATGAGAGGGGGGCCTATTTCCCGTCTCCCTCTATAGAGATCTCGGGTTGGGTTGATATCCAGGATGGGGGCCATCTGTGACTACCTACTAACCCCCCCCCCCCCCCCCCCCCCCCCGCAAGGGGAGGGGCTTTCAAGTTGCATTCGTACACAGAGTCATATCATACTCTTAAGCTCTTATCCCTCCCAATACTTGCCGTTTAGACGCTTTTTGTGATTTTAGTTGTAAAATACTTGCAGATTTTTGAAATAACTGTCACAAGCGACTTGTATATTTAAAATCTGACCGTCATTTTTAATAGATATGTATGTGTAAGTTATATTAATATATAATAAATATAGATAAATGACTATAAAATAATCTTTTGTATATTTTATTAGTATAGTGTACGAAACTTATTTTAGAATTTTTGAAGGGCAGTATTTGAAAATTACCGTCACAGGGAAATTGTTTGCCAGGCATAGGTGACCGTCAAATTTAACCCCTACATCCAAGTTGCGATTGATTGACTGACCAATTTATTGACACCTTCAAATATCAATTTATTGGCACCTTAAATAAAAGGAAAAATTGAATAATATAAATAAAATGACAAATGCCTTTCAATAATTTGTGTAGATTTTTTAAATCTTAAAAAATAATTTTGATAACTTTTGCAAACAACCATCACATCTAACATTCTAGGATATGTGAGATACATTAGACTAGGCCTATTAAGTAATGAAGCAAAAAATTTATTATAATAGATAAACTACTACTAATCTTAGTAATCTAGCAATTTGGTGATGCCAACACAACAGATAGTTAAGTGCAACTACCTAAAAGAGTCGGAGCTTGGGTGTCACAATGAATGAAACTGTTAAAGCCTATTCGAATGGTTGGTGAAATAGATTTTCTCCTTATTTTTTGAGTTGTGTGTTATATGGAATCTTTTGTTTAGAGACTTAAAACATGCCTAAATAATATGTTCAGAAATGAACGAGTCTGGGGATCGAAGCATATTAAATTGTCATGTGTATGGCGAGGTTTTTAAATTTCGATTCATTAGTGAAAACAAAGCTTTTAATATTATTATTGTGTGTTTGTCGTTTGCATTTTTCTTGGGATTCATTTAGATGTTTGATTTTCTACCTTGTATATTTCTACTATTTCTTTGTTGCACGAGCCACCTTGAGAGATATAGAATGTGGTTAGGATCAACTTGCACATAAATATCTACCCGCTTGGGAGCCTACATAACATGATTTGAAGCAAATCAAGTGTGCAGAGTGGACACAAGCTCAGATGGGAATGCAAAATTAGAGTAAATCTTAGAGAAAAGTGTTGAGCTTATTTCAAAGGGCGAATTCAATTCTTGATTAACAATGTAGGGTGCTGATCAGAGTTTAGGGGAGCCACATTGGTGCCAAAGGGCAAGATGGGCTCGATCCAGATTGCTTGGATTGTCTCAAGCTCAGTGTGTAAACAAGCAAGTGGCTGAGATGATTGGATTAGTTTGGTTTACATGCAATGGAGGAGCTCAGGGCCAAAGTAGTTTAGGATTGCTTTCAGGAAAAACAAAGGTCAATTCACTTGAGGAGCTCACTCATTATGACCCTTATAAAGAAGAACCAAGCTAAGTGTCGAGTTACTCCCTAATGAAAAGGATGATTGTGAAGGGAAGAGGCAGGGGAAGAGAGCTAAAGACTCATAAAATGAACATCAATAATAAAAACAACATGTAGCAATAAAATAGAAAAAATACACTTGCAACAATGGAGGAGAATACACACAAAACACATAGTAAATAACATCAATAAAAATCAGTAACTTTTATATTTAAATTTCTTAAAATGACATTTAGCAGAGCTTCGTTGCTATGATCTTATTCTTCTTCCCCACTTCTTTATTTTTTCTCTTCTCTATTACATTCAAAAATGCAACACCAAAAACAAAACATAAAATCATAAATTAATTTATAAATCTGGTGCATGTCAGAGTTAGATACACTTGCACAAAAACATAAATTTATTTCCAGATTTAGGGAGAGTGTAAAAATCAAATATGCACATTCCATTCAATGCATATCTTTTTCTTTTTTGTCTAAATCTACTTTGTCAGAGATATTCCAGCTGTCAGTTGTCAGTATTGAATGTAGGGGGTTGAGATTACATTTCTCCAACACCCACTTTAATCTCAACTCGCTTTCATCATTCTCATCTCCATAGTTACTACTACCTTTTTCAGAAATTTCATTCTTCACTTCATGTTCAACATAGGCACCCAAACAAATTCTCAGATATTCAAATGCATATTTTCCCAATGGCTTAGTAAAAATAGTATCATATTGATCTTGTGATCTACAAAACTCTAAACATATCTACTTGTTATTTACCAACTCTCTTATAAAATGATATCTAGTGTCTATGTGCTTGCTTCTTTTATGAAAAACATGATTTTTAGACAAAGCAGTGACTGAGTTATTATCAAAATAAATCATGTTTGATTCTTCTTGTTCATGCATCAACTCAGCTAGCATTCTCCTCATCCATATGACTTGACATGCCGCACCCGTTGCTGCCACATACTCCACTTCTGCTGAAAAAAGAGTTATGATGGGTTGTTTCTTTGAAGTCCATTATACTACCCCTATTTCAAAATGAAAAGCATAACCAGAGGTATTTTTCCTATCATCAATGCTACCAACAAAATCGTTGTCCGTGTATCCAATTAGCTTAAACTCATCCATATCTGAATACAAAATACAATAGTTCTTTGTTCCAGAAACATCCCTGAGTATTATTTTTCCATCTTCCCAATGAGAGTCTTTTGGAGACTCCATGAACCTTGAAATAAGGTTCACACCAGCCATAATGTCAGGCCTTGTGGCCTTTAAGTACATGAGACTACCAACTAGTCTTTTGAACAATTTAGGATCAACACTTGAACCACTATCTTCCTTGTTCAACTTCAACCCTATAACAACTGGTGTAGGCACTGGTTTGTAACTCAACATATTAAATATTTTCAACACATCACATGCATGCTTAGATTGAGAAATAAAAATACCTTCACCTGATTGCTTAGCTTCTATTCCTAAAAGTATTTCATGAGACCAAGGTTATTCATTTCAAACTCTTTCATCATGTCTGCCTTAAAAGAATTTATGGAAAGGTCTTATGTAAAAATTAAATCATCTACATAAAGGAACACTATCAACATCTTACCTTTCTCATCCATTTTGATATACAAAGTAGGCTCGCTGCTGCACCTACTGAAGCCACTCTTAATTAAATAAGAATCAATGTGGTTGTACCATGCTCCAGGAGCTTGCTTGAGTCCTTAGAGCACCTTTTTCAGCTTGTACACCTTTTCTTCATGACCTGAAATTTCATATCCTTTTGGTTGTCGTACATAAACCTCGTCATCAAGATAGCCGTTTTAAAATTCTAATTTTACAATCATTTGAAAAATAGGCCACTTGTTTTGAGCTGCAATGGCCAAAATGGTTCTTAGTTTATCCAAACACCCTATTAGAGAAAATGTTTCATTATAATCAATACTAGGCTGCTGAGTGAAACCTCTAGCAACCAATCTTTTCTTATGCTTCATCTCTTTACCATCCATGCCATGTTTTATTTTGTAAATCCATTTCACACTTATGACATCCTTTCCTTGAGGACGATCCACTAAATACCAAGTGATATTCTTCTCAATAGCTTCAATTTCTTCATCCATGGCTTCTGCCCACCTGGATTAACAACTTCTGAAAATAGAGAAAAACTAGAACAAGAATTTTTTGTTTCAACATTAAAATCAGATTTGTAAATATCTCTTAAACTCCTTATCATTTCCATCATGGTTCTATTTTTCCTTTCAACCACACCATTTTGTTGAGGTGTGTAACGGGCTGCAAACTGTTTGTGAATACCACGTTCTCTCCAAAAATTCAGAAAAGAATTTGAAATATACTCACCATTTCTATCACTTCTTAATACCTTGATGTAGTAACCACTCTGCTTCTCCACAGGAGCCTTGAACTACTGAAAGACTCCAAAAGCATCAAATTTATGTCTCAGAAAATACACCCATGTCATCCTTGTATAATCATCAATGAATGTCATAAAATATAAACAACCTCTAATAGAAGTTGTTTACATGGGTACACATAAATTTGACTGTACTATCTAATGAGGTACACCTGCTCTTATTGATTTTTCAACTAGGAATGAATCTCTTTGCTACTTCCCCAAAATACACCCTTCACATACTCTTTCTAGTTTTTGAATCAATGGAAAACCTTTAACTATATTTTTCCTGTGCAATAAATTCAAACCTCCAAAATTTAAATGTCCAAACCCGAGATTCCAAATCCATGGATCATCCTTTACAATTGACTGAAAATTTGATTGTATTCCTTGAGCGCAAGACTTTGTATTAGTGCATGAATCACTTGCATTAGCGTAGACTTGATTTACATTGGCACAAGACTCGGCATAGGAGTCACAGCCCTGATTTTTCTTGGCATATGACTTGGCTACAATCTAAGACTACTATTTTGGCTATAAAGAAATCAGATTTTCTCTTTTTTCCTGGCCGCAATCTCAAGGGAAACATTCTGTAGTTGCACATCTTCACTTTTGCAATTAACTGAGTGTTAGGAGCCTTTTCCACAATCACACACTTATTATCTTCAATGTAAACCTTGTATCCTTCTTCTACTAACTGTCCAATACTCATTAAATTATGCTTTAAACCAACAACATAAAAACATCATTAATGACCTTTTGTTCCCCCTTTTTGGTTAGAATATCAACAGTCCCTTTTCCCATTACATTCACTTGATTATTGTTACTAAGAGTAGCATTACTCTTTATTGACTCACCCAAATTGGAAAATAACTTTAGATTTCTAGACATATGATTGCTGCAACATGAATCTAAATACCAAATATCATGTAGAATTTCTTGAACCATATTACATTCAACCAACGATTTTTTAGAAATCACTTCAGCAATCTGCAAATATGTAATAAACATAGAAGTTTTGTAGAACTTTCAGGCTGATTCTGATTTAGTTTTCCTTGATGATATTGTTTCTTCTTATAGTCAAAACCGTAGTGTCCATAATTTTTTCAATAATGACACTGAACATGTGACTTGTCTTGTCTATAACTGGTTGAATGATTATGACCATGTGGCTGATCATGGTTGTGTCCTCTTCCACTATTCCTTCAACTTTAAATTGTGCCTTTCACCTCTTTGTTCATCAAAAGATACCAAAAATGGTCGCACATACCAACATTCGGAGCAAGAAGAAAGGAGGAGTCAAGACTACTATCCCTCAACCAAACAATCCTCAAATACTACCCTGATTTTTTTATAACACTTTCCACTACTACTTTACGCAACACTTATTTGTAGCCAAAGAGGCAGTTCCATTACAAGGGTAATCAAATGTATTCATGTATATGGAATAAATTGTCCACAAAATGCTACCATTCATGATATAAATTCTCTAAATGTATAAAGGTCTTCATGTATTCATGTTTAGTTCATATATCGTGATAAAAGATTTGCAACTGCATATCAACGATTTTGTAACAAATTTAAATGTATACACAGAACATTTTGATGTAATGTTTCATTTATATTCCAACGCTTCCACTATCAATCGTACCCCTTATCAACATGTTATCGACAGTACAAAAATGGATTTTTCAACAGAGATTTGCAAATGTATATATACGAATTTGTAACAAATTTGAAATGTAGAGATAACACCTTTAAATATAATGCTTCATATATATTCCTACACTTACAAAATCATGTACACCCCTTATCAATATCAACTACAAAAATAATAACTATCCCTCTAAATCAAATAACATATACCATTCGGCGTTCACATTGCATTATACACATGCGATTGCTAGTTATATACATGTCTTACTACCCAAAATCAAATATACTTCTTCATTGACTCTTAAAATTGCTTTAAAAAAATTTCATAATCAATTATCTCATTTTTATTACTTCATATATAAACACACACATTCATTGTTTCCTATATATGTGTATGTGTATGGAAAATACAAGAATATACAGTTTTTAAAATATAATTTTGTGAAATATTGAATTAACTTTTTCAAATAAAAAAGATAAATGTATAATTATGTTATGTTGATGGTTTTAAGGATTTCATTAATTGTTTTTGTTTTGGTAAATTTAATTATTAATCAAATGACCTGTAAAAGTCACTATTCTAATAAAAATTAATTCTCATATTTATTTTCGTAATAATCATAATTAAAATAACATCTCATATATATTATTTTAATAATCATGATAAATGGACTCCACTTTAACATATAAATACTTTTAAAAAACTGTTTAGTGAAGGAGTATATAAGCTTAAATTTTTGTTAAATTAAAATAACACTAAGAAATATGAGAAAATCTATGAAAATATAATAAAGAAGATATGTATATAGATATTAAATAAAACGAAGAATGTTATATATATTTTTCTAATTTGATTAGAGAGAGGAGCAGATCATAAGGTTTATATACAAATTTGTATTAAAATCCGTAATTGGTTTAAGAGAGAATACATAAAAAATGATTCTTAACAATATTGACAAGCCAATCCATGATTACAAATTTATCAAAGTTTCACGTTAAAAAATTCAAAATGAACATTAAATAAGTGTTATAACATATATAAAACAACTCTTCCAATATACATACATAATGATTGAGTTTAGAAAATTTAGGGATCACTCAAAGTATATTTACAATACGTAATTTATATTTAATTTGAAAGATTATAAATATAATAATTATTTTAAAAAAAATTATATATACTAATATGAGGTCTCCATTGAATTTTATTTATCCTTTCCATATAAAAGATCCCTTCTCACTTAGGTCTACCAGTGTCATTAGGTTTCGACCCTTTCACTACTACTTAATAACAAAACAAAGTTTTATATAATTTTTTACAAAATAGCAATCGCATGTGTTTCATGCAATGTAATCAATAATTATTATTATATTTATTTGTTTTAGAAGTAAATTTATTACTTTTATAGTAGATGGTGATTAGGGGTCATTGATTGTTTTCGTAAGTGAACTTTAATGTGAAGGTTGTTCTACTTTTCAAAAAAATGTTAAATCCCTGCTTCAATAGTTAATTTATCTTGAAGTCGCACGGCATGTATGATAAGCAAAATAACTTTATTGAGATTGGTTTATTGTAAAAGAAAAGTGCCATATGAATGTTGGGTTGGTGTTCTGACATTGGGAAATTATTTATTTTACAGTTGATAATGTGTGTATTGATAGTTGTAGTGTAGGAATTGAGTTATAAACATTAGATTGAAATTTTGTATGTGTACATTTTTTTGTTTACAACTTTGTAGAATTTAAAGTTTCATATCATATTTCACAATATCTTTAAGTAGATTGTGTGCACACAATGAGACTATGTATACATCCCGCATTTTTTATATCATGTATAGTAGCCTTTAGTGGTCTTTTTTAGCTTAGTAAACATAGATTACATTTGTTACCCCTTGAGCAACAATGTCACTTTGGATAGAATAAGTGTTCAGTATAGTAGTAGCAAGAATGCTATCAAAGCAGAGGCTATCTTTTACGATAGGCTGAGTTACAGTATTTTTTCTTCCTCCTTCCTTCTTGCAATCGAAGTGTTGTTACGTACACCATTTTTGAGTATCTCTCGAATGAAAAAGCAGGTGAAATACGCATCATTTGAAAGCGAGGGATCTTTCAATGGAGAAAGTGTAATATGATAAGACCCTGCCTTTCAGTGATTTATAATGCATGACGGTTGTTCTCTATGTAAAAAGTCCCTGTGACTTGAACATATGTTAATCCAGTATATTGCCATTTTCGTGGCAATGGGTACTGTCTTCAGTATTCACTCTCGAAATAGGGGGTATGGGAATATGTAACGTTTTTCTGGGATCCCATGTAGGTAAATATCATGGGCCATTGTATCTATCAAATTTTCCAACAACATAATAAAGGTAAAGCTGGTGGTTGCATTGATGTGTCGTATGGATAAATGTCGGTGATTTCCTGATGGCCCCATTCACGAGGCCTGCGTCAACCCAAGATTTGCAATAAGCATGATTTTTTGTATGTTTGCACAGGAGAACTTTGTTTCCAACTGAAATCATCAGTCAGGATCTTCCTGGTCTTGAGGCGCCTGTTACTTTCAGCAAAAAAACCCAAATTGGGCGATCAATACGTTCAATGCCTTAAACATTTGTAAGTTGTGGGAGTCGACTTGATCATTTTTTTGCAATACAAATGTGGTAATTGCATCTCTTAAAAATTTAAAGCTCATTGTGAGTTATATGTGTCTTCGAGACATTAAGATTTCAATCCTCAATTAAGGGGTTGAATACTTGCATGTGGAGCAGTAAATTTCAAAAGAAACTTGTGCATTGGTTTTCCTTGTTGCATGAAATATTGTTTGCAATGTAATGGAAGTCTCAAATCCCTTCCAAAGGGTCATGCTCCGTAAATTACTTGCATAAAGAGGACTTTCAATTGAAAACCTCTTTGGTAATTGGCCGAGGTCGCTAATAGGAATGATGACTGATCTGTTTCCAAATATGTCAGATGTTGTCGAGTGTGGCTTAAAGCTTTGCTTATTTGAACTACTATGAATTTTTCCGAAAAGTAACTTTGGGCCTACCTGAAACGTTACATTTCATCAGATAAGAACATATTCTAGGATGTTTCAATCTTTTGAAATGACGATAATGCAGTACTTTCAAGGGGTTTAAGTTCTTTGATTGGATATTCACAGGGTATGCGTGGATTTGTGGATTCAGAGATTTTGAATGCTGAAACACCGGTAGTGGCGTAGCACAAGTAGAGGTGAGGGATATGTGGTTTTGATGTTAATAAATTGTGGCATTTTATTTATCAGAAATGATTTTCCATTGCCAGCCGTTCCTTGAATTATGAATCTATAGTGGAGGTAGATTGGGTCTATTTGTTTGCCAAATGGTGTATTTGAATGGTTTACAAGAGCTGTTTGTTGTTTTAGAACAAAGGAAATTGGAAGATGGTTGTTTGTAAATTGTTGTTAAGTATTGTCCTGCCTTCTCTCTTTCAATGAATGATGAACCAGTTATCTGTAATTCATGCGGAACGTCATGTATGTTCCAAATGTTGTACGTCGTAACATTTCGTTTCTCCAACATGTCAACACAATGTTAGGCCCGTGCAATTGTTTCCCGGGCGAAGTTGTGCAAAGACTTTCCATTCTTATCAATGGTTCATGTTGAATACTGCATGTCGGGCTCTGAGTCTGAACTATTTAACAATCCTATAATCAGGTCCTGTGTCTGTGGTTGTTTTAAAATTATGCCACGGTCTCAAGTTGTGTTGTAACGGTTGTCCCAAGTGAGTTCATGTCATGTTTGCTCTTTATTCTTATGCAATATTTCAGAAAGGTTTGTATAAAAAGTTCTACCAACATAAAAGGTCATACGACGTTGAATCCTGATTACTGACATATCTCGGTGAAGGACCTGAACATATTGCGTGTATCGTTCACTTTTTCCATTTATCACCTTTACGATTCTTGTTGTAGCTCCAATCTCGAGCAACTTCAATTATAGTGGTAGGCATTCCATAATTTTTGGACGAACTTTATATGCATTTAAGAAAGCGGATGTTTGTTCTGCAAGCGTAACTTTCAAAACACGTTACAAACATTTTTTTCCCAACATTCAATGATGCAAATGGAGCTGCACAAGCACAAGTGGCATGCTTTTTAGTTAAAATAAATTAACGCACATGTTTCTTGTGCCCTTAAACACTCATTTACATACGTTTTTCTGTGAGCATTTTACGGATCGCGATTATGTTAAAAGAATACTATTTTCATCATCTTTGCAAAAATCATTTAGATCTAACATTCATTTGATATGTTTCTATATGCGTTTCCTTTTGATATATATTTTTGCAATATACTAAAAAGTTGATTTAATTTTCATGATCGGCTGAAAGTAATTTTACAGCCATGCGGACATTTGCTTGAATTTCTATATCATTTTAAAATTAGAAAACTTGTGGATCAGTTCAATCAAATATTTATCAATTCTGGAAGGGAGGTACATTAAATTTTCCATCACTTTTCAACTGTGCAAGGAAGAATTACTTCATGATTGAGCGGGCCATTTTAGCCGAAACATTTTTAACTTTGAAGCAACATGTAATGGAAACATTCTTCCAACCTCTGAATGGGCATTCAGTGTGTCACTTGTAACTCGACAATAAGCATTTCATCCTGCCTCCGAAGTGCTGTCAAATCGGGCCGGAGAAATAATCCTTATACTTCATTTACTAGCAAAAAATTAGGGCGGAAGTGTTTGAATTAAAGATGGCGAGGGTAATCGAATCTCTGCCCCTGGATCTTCCACAATACGAATCTTAGCAGCGGTTTGATGGTCACATAATCATAAAAGGAGAACTATTAACATCAATCTAGTCTAAACGGTTAACACATTGATACGACCTACATATCACAATATGTCACATTAATGTTCGTGAAACACTCATGTCATCCACATTAGAAACTTTTCACACGGCCACAAAGTTTATGTAGAAATTCCATATGAACTCTTCATAGAATCCACAAGAATGGAGATACGGAATACTCCAAAATGGATCCCCATTGCCCATCAATATGACAACAAGATATTGGTACTGAGTGAAACATACAGTGTATGACCCATTAATTCACACACGAACAACACAGGATAATAAATTTATTTATTTTTTGACTTGCTTGACACATAACATGACGCAACATGTCGTCACCAAGGATACAACTAACACTGTGAACAACTTGATACAAGGATGGCCATAAAGGCAGCACGGAAACGTTCACACCTTTCAAGGACAATTTACTTTTCTTTTAGACATGACAACATAGAAGTCCAACCACAAAACACACTTACAGTTAGGGCCAACCACAATGAGATATTCTTGAGGGTTATTTATTTTAATAAGACATCTTGCAATTCTTAGCTTACGTTTTCAAGGAGACTCAAGATATGATTCATACAATTCATCTTACCAAGCTAAGTTTATTCCTTTTTCACTGAGTAATTAACTTTAAATCTTCTCTATTATGACATTTATTTGTTTAGTTCAATTATTTAATAAAGGAGGTAATTTAATTCCACAAGGCCATCTATCCTCACTTATGCTACTAAAACTCGCTCATAACCTTATTACAATATGGATTCGCTTTCAACATACTCAAGAGAAAGATTACCAAGCACCTAAAAAAAAAACTGGTTAGAGGAAGAAGGTCGAGTTGAATTCATCTTTATGACCTCATTAGTTATTAACCCGGTTTTTATTGAAGCTTGAGGATTTATCGAAAATTATTAAATATTTTACTTAGGCTTCACTGGATGATTTTTACAAAAGAAAACAATTTACCTTTCAAATGGTTGAGAGACAGATTGCGTGGTTTCGAAACCGATTCCTCCTACTTATTAAATCTTATTATCTTATATCAACTAACAATTTGTTTCACCTTAGGATCATTCTAAGAATTCACCATAAAAAGGATAATGTTCGCTAGTGTAGCTAGGGATATCAAGTTATAAAATTTTTACTTCACAAAGGATGGTTTCATTTTGATCACTCATGGAATTATTTGATTTCAAATAGATCACCTCTACATTTATTTGTTGAATATAAAATTATTATTTTTGTTTAGCTTCTTTAAGGGTTAACCGACCCATTTTACTTTACTTATAATATATTGTCACTCAGTCTTAGAAAGATTTAACTTGACAATTTATTCTCAAGATCAAAGTTTTACAATACTCATATCAATGTAAAGATTGAATACCATTTCTCACAAAGGTAAGTTACCAGTTTACCTACAGAAGGACAAGACAACATCATCACGAAATTTCAGAACAACCCAAGGCAAGAGGTCTTCTAAACTCCTTTGCAAGCACTATTACAAAATTTACCTCACATTGGACATTTTTACAAGGAACTTCATAAATTGCACTGATGAAACCTTTACAACTCTTTCCTTTAATCTACTCGCATAATCCATCTGCACAAATACTAGCTAGAATCAGTTCGCGAGAACTGAGCATGTTAAGGCTACACATTGCAACAGTAAGCTAACATTTAACAATATCAAGAAAGGAATGTTCTAATTCAAAAATGGATTAAAACACAACCCACAACTCCAAAATTATTCGCATGAGAAAGAAATCTAAACCATCCAACAAGGAGAAAGTCAAAATACCAGTAAGAACAAAATCACATAAATCAAGGCAAGACCTTATGGGTTAGGAACAAGAAAGTCAAGAGTGTTGATATTTCCTTCATGTAATCCTATGGATTACGTGATTGGAATCCAATACTCAATCCATCCATCTAAAGAGGTCCAAGAGAAGACAAAACATACTAATTATGATCGTAGGCGCGAAACAAAACGACGTTATCCAAATCTCCCAGGGGGAGGCTTCATAGTAATATGGGTTCGACGCCCTTAAAAGAAAAACAACTATAGTTTCAGTTTTAACCAAGGAGTTTTACCACTACCTTCTTATAGGATTTCTTAAACGTAGTACTAGTTAACAAAACAAATCCACTCTTCCAAAAGCGTACAAATGAGACACAAAAAGGGCCATTATTCTACCAACAAACCTTATCCTAATCGTCAACTTCTCTACATAATATAAGGGAAGGCTAAACCCAAAAGTCGTTAATAATTTTTATATATTTCCGACAATGTCAATAAGTATTTTAAAATAAAAATAAAAATTGATTTCCTTAACAAAGCCACAAAATGGGACTTTTAGTAACCAAGTTCGAAGAATAAGATATTCGAGTTCGAAAACAAAGGGATTCGATACACGGTGGGTAATACACCAGCGATGCCCCAGACTCAAAAGACCTTACCACGAGTGCAAGCACAAAAATAAGAACCAACACACATATCCATCAGGAAGGTTACGCAGTGCAGTCAGGCCTAGAAGTTCTATGAGCTCCTTGCCAATGGTATAGAAGATGGAAATTTTACCCGATCCATGTGGGCTTATCAAGGAAATGTCTAGCAAATATCAAACAGATGAATATAATAGCCACCTATTATATTATCACTGTAATCAGCTGTCATCTAACAGGAAACGAGTTCACGAGTCCAATACCATGGATTCACCTACAACTTTTGTTTCAGTCCAGCTATTAATAGCTTGCTCGCGACCCTTAATAAAAATTGTAGAGATTTCATTCAATTAAACTTACAATGTTTCCCCCTTACTTTAATCAAACAAGAGTTTGAACCAGGAAGTAGGTATAGTAATTCTCTCAACACGTAGAGGCCCAAAATAGATGTCAGGTTATTCATCCTCTAGAACTGGGTACAAAAGTCAACCATGTACAGTTCTAAAGCAAAACCCTAATGCCATTTTCTAATTAAACAAAAAGTAAGGAATGCCCACAGGCTTAAACAAGTTTTAGAACACAATGTCACTATTAATGTACCTTTTAGCAAAACAGGAGAGCCCTAAACAGGAAATACGTATTTATTCAACCCAAATAGAGATATGAAGGCTTAACCTTCCATATAGTAAGCCTTCAATTATAAATACCATCACAGAATTCTTTTAAAAGAGAGTCATATAAGCAAACGAAACTCTATAATGTTTCCTTCCCTACGAACTAGACTGCATCACTCAATATTGCAGTAGCCCATTTAGACAAATATGAAATAGAGTAAGCTATAAGAGAGGAAAAGAACATTCCAAGCAAAACCAGCGAAATTGGAACGAGATTTAAAGGAACAACCAACACAATCAGGCAGCGATATAAACAACCACGAAAACATTTTGTCTAGGCGCCATTCAAGAGGAAAGAATATTCATTTCAAGATACTGAAAGAAGGTAGAAAACTATTACAAGGAGTAGATTTAACATGCCTGATTAGAATTCTTCCAATCCAACAAGCACGTCGACCAGGGCTCGGGCAACAGCAACACAACCTGCGCAACTTCTCTTCCTCAGCCTGCTGAAGGTCCAAACTCTGTTAACGGCCATGCTCTTGACTTCATAAAATCAATTGTATAGTCCGAAATGTGCATCTCTGCCCATAGTTTGGTCGGGTCGCATTGACACCCGATTATCATTCCCTCACTGATCTTCTGGCGACACCCTATCTCCTCTTCCCAAAGATTGTTGCCATGCATCCCTGGGTTTCTCAGAAGTAGATCCAAAATCCTCCGAACACCGCTCCAAATTAGCCCTAGAACTTCTGTAGGCCCCATTTTTGGCAATTGAACTTGATCCTTCGTCATTCATCCAAACACCTCCACCATCTCCATATGCATCTGATTGTTTCTGATTTGGACCTCCTAACCTTGGTGCTCTCATATTAGGAGCAGCCCTAGTCTGAGACGAAGCAAAAGAAGATGGCTTTATTAACCAAAAAAAATCTCTTGGTACAGACTCCATATCCATAAAACAGTCCCTAGACTTAGCATCCTCAATTAAGGCTGACCAGTCACTAGATTGCTTCAATGCAGCTGCTTTTCCCTTAACCCAAAGTGCTCTGCGAGCTCGTGCTAGTGCCACATTCATGCGGCGAATATCAGCTACAAAGC
Organism: Taxus chinensis; assembly: GCA_019776745.2. Taxonomy (NCBI): domain Eukaryota; kingdom Viridiplantae; phylum Streptophyta; class Pinopsida; order Cupressales; family Taxaceae; genus Taxus; species Taxus chinensis. The sequence goes on from JAHRHJ020003776.1 coordinate 381,497, forward strand.
CAACCCCATGATTTGAAGCTCGGACACAAGACATAATGATTACATCACGCTCCTGGCTCTGAAAGGCATCTACCGTAATGATATATAAACCTTTTCCTTCATCAGATTTGAGGACAACATCAAACTCTCGGTGCAAACATTTCAGCTGTAGCTTGTAAGGTGTGATAATTCCAACAGAAACCTTTATGCCTGCCAACTTAGTGACTCGTTGAAGAAGCTCATATAATTGCAAAGCAAATTGTGCTTCATGAATATTCTGATATGAAACAGATCCACGCCTATGAGATTCTCTTCCATGAGTTACATCGTAAAACAAGTAAGGTCTCAATAGAGAATCTTTGCAATAATTTTCATCAGGTCTCCTGGTAACACTCTCACTGTCACATAGTCGATTTTGATAAAAATATCTTGAAGGAGAAACCCGAATTTGAGGATGCATTAGATACTAAACAGATAACAACATAGTTGGACAACCTACTTGCTGGAAGCGCTCAAAAAGGCTTCAGCCATACTGCAACATGCCTGCCACCTGGCTAAATCCTGTTGCAGGGTGTTGCTGTGAATTCCCGACCAGAACACACCTCGCAGCACCCAATGAAAGTGGAGGTAACATGCCTACTTCACTAGCTGGTAGCTGTGCGCTTCCAGCAAATGGAAAAAGTGCTCGATTTAATCCCAAAACCTCAGGAACAACAAAACCATGTCCAATCAGGTTCAATCAGAACAGTTTCAGCACAAATCCACGCGGCCAGGGCAACAAAAAATCGCTTAACCATAGAGAAAATTGAAAATTCATTGCAGACAAGAATTTCTGATAAATTAGGCAATAAAACACACAGTCCAATGACCAATGATCTCACCGGATTTAGAATGAGGTTTCCATGCAGCAACACATCAAGAATTAGTGTTAACGCACACATTACAGGCAGTCCACAGATCAGAAGGAGTCAAACAGTGAGCCTTTGCCAATGCACCAAAATCCAGGTTCTAACAAGAATACTGAGACAAGATTTAGTCAAGAAAAATAAAATCAGTGACAGTCATTTAAAAAGTCAACCAATGAAACGTGGCCTAATAGGCTCCAAAACATAAAATTTTATAACAATGGTACACAAAAAAAAGTACACGACCGAATCATTTATTATTACAATAGTTTTCTTCATTATAATTATCATCAAGCTAACAAGGTAGAAGAAATTTTGTATGAATAATTCATTAAGCTACTGAAGCAAACGAAGACCAAGCAAGAGGAAAAGCCAGCGAATGGAAAAATTTACTCCCAAAAATTAAAGGGATGCGCATTCATTTATTATTACAAGAAAACTAGAGGTTATTTCAAAAATGAAGGAAACTCAAACTGCATCAATGCTTGAAAAGGTATTGGAAATAACTTCTAAAAATTTTAACAACAATGAAATCGCTGGCACCAATGATTAAAAACAAAATTGTTAGCTCAGCCTATACACAAGTTAAAAAACTAAACACAACATTGCCATCCACAGAACACATGCAGATAACACAATTCTTTAAGCAAGGTTAAAAAAATATGACATTCACAGTCCACAACAGTTGTCAAAGGTTGGGAACGAAGAAAAGGGAAGTTCTAAAACATCACATCTTCAATGGTAGCAAAAGGTCAAGGTGGTAACAACGAAAGTCGATGCCGAACGGGGCATTACATTCTCCTCCCCTTAAGAAAGCATCGTCCTCGATGCGACATAACACAGAGGAAAAGAAATGGTTCGCAACAAGGAACATAGGTAAAGGAGAAAGTACACCCTATGGTTTAAAATTTTAGTCGATTAAAGCACGGCCACAGGGTAGCCTTAGGAACATTTGGTAGAAATTTTAACTTTCAAGGTTCTGTGAAGATTGGCAGTTCCCTCTTATTTATTATTTCATTAGTTCCTTTCCATTAGCATTATTCTTAGTTTAATTTCTTTTAAAATTTCATCATTGAAGAGTTTTGGTTTATTCCTTATTGTGGGTGCCCAACATGAACTGCTAACACAACACCCTATCAGGTTCAAAAAGACACTACAGATTCACAAGCACACAAGTATATACTTCAAGATTGTATTACACCACAAAAGGTTACTCAAATACGGAATGGAATAGGCACAGTCCACATAACATAGTACTCGTCACACATCAATGACTGACATATTAAATACTCAAACAAAAGAGTACTACAATCCACCAGACATTTCCTCAATTTGCATCGATGAAAAAATTCACATAACACCAAACAAATGCTACAGGTACATAGTGTCCACAAGGGAATCAATGACATATCCAAAACATCACAACACATATCCTTCTAACATGAGTAACACATACATCAAAATACCACTACCAAAACATCACAATAACTCAACATATATCCTGAAACATCAACCATACAAAGAAATATCTTATGTCTCCCTCAAGTCTCTTATGCCTCCCTCAAGTCTCTTATGCCTCCCTCAAACTCTTATGCCTCCCTCAATGTCTCTTATGCCTCCCTCAAACTCTTATGCCTCCCTCAAGGAGGCCGGTTGACCCTATGGTCCAAGACACATAGAGTTCGAACACTCCTAACCCAAGTGACATAATAACGCGTGGTTCAACAACCCGCTAGTTATCTGTAACTCCTTGGGGCGTACCCCCATACAACGAAGCGGGTCCATAGGTCCAACCATTCCATGGTGCATCCCATGACCCTATTCCACACATCACGACAATAGAACCAGCACAACAATCCAATCAAAGTGCCAAGTGGCAAAGTACAAGCCTTGGGCAAGGCGGTAAAAATTCCAAATTTAAAAGAAGACCCAAAATCAAGCAAAATAAATGGCCAAATAGCCATAGTTAGTATCAAAATCCACATGTTAGTGCCACAAACCAAGGAAATGCCCAAAATTGTAAAGCATTGCAATCAAGAAAAGTTGCTGGTCCTTACAAAATAAAGTAAAAAGCTCAATTTACGAATAAAATCAACTTATAATAATGTCACATTACGATAACTGTGTGGCCTTATCTAGCCACCAAAGGGGTACTCAACGAGTTGCTAGCACTCGGAACATCGAGCCTCAGCTCGTAAAATACATATCAATAATACAACTGTCATCACCTCCATCTGAATCATCCCGCCACCACTTCGACAAGGCTAAACATAGTCATAGTTGCACTTAGGTTGCATACATACAACCACATAGGGAGAGAGGAAAGAATCACAGGTTGTTATCTACTAAACCGAATTTTGGCTCGAGTTATTGACCCATGGTACACCATTCCTCACTCTCAACATACACTTCTACCGATTTCCCTCAGGGTCGGTTAGCGTAAGGTTCACAACATAACATGTAACTACATCACTAACACAATGGTGGTACATATACAAGGTAGGTCACAATCATACATTCACTGGGTGTAACACATCACTTTACCACATTCTGCACCCGAAGTGCAATCATCATACGATAGGGTTCATACACTCACCGTATGACCCCAAATCACAACATGAAGCATTACATATTTTCACAAATCATACATACGATGAACATAGTACATCACAACATAACATCCATTGCTACATAACAAGGTGGTACACACATTTCTTCAAAACATGGTAAAAACATCATGATACAACTCATTTCTTTTAACATCAATCTAGTCATACAACACATTGATACACTTACATATCACAATATGTCACAATGCTCCAACACTATGTCATCCACATTAGAATTCTTTTCACACATCACAAACAGTAATTCACACGTGAACTCTTCATAGAATCCACAAGAAGGAGAGAGAATACTCCCATCCCCAGCACATCAATATGATAACAAATACGCATTGAGTGACATACACATCACGTGCGTTCACAATATCACAATTACGACAATAATCACATCACGCTTAAAGCACATTACTCTTCCAATATAAATCATCATCATGCAATACCATCATCTCCATGAAACAATATCATGTAACACCATCACCATCATGTAACATCACCATACAACACCAATCCGGCCCATAGGTTCGAGAGCATGAACCTACGCTCTGATACCAACTGTAACGACCCAAATAATTCACACACGAACAACACAGGATAATTTTTTTTTTTGACTTGCTTGACACATAACATGACGCAACATGTCATCACCAAGGATACAACTAACACTGTGAACAACTTGATACAAGGATGGCCATAAAGGCAGCACGGAAACGTTCACACCTTTCAAGGACAATTTACTTTTCTTTTAGACATGACAACATAGAAGTCCAACCACAAAACACACTTACAGTTAGGGCCAACCACAATGAGATATTCTTGAGGGTTATTTATTTTAATAAGACATCTTGCAATTCTTAGCTTACGTTTTCAAGGAGACTCAAGATATGATTCATACAATTCATCTTACCAAGCTAAGTTTATTCCTTTTTCACTGAGTAATTAACTTTAAATCTTCTCTATTATGACATTTATTTGTTTAATTCAATTATTTAATAAAGGAGGTAATTTAATTCCACAAGGCCATCTATCCTCACTTATGCTACTAAAACTCGCTCATAACCTTATTACAATATGGATTCGCTTTCAACATACTCAAGAGAAAGATTACCAAGCACCTGAAAAAAAAATTGGTTAGAGGAAGAAGGTCGAGTTGAATTCATCTTTATGACCTCATTAGTTATTAACCCGGTTTTTATTGAAGCTTGAGGATTTATCGAAAATTATTAAATATTTTACTTAGGCTTCACTGGATGATTTTTACAAAAGAAAACAATTTACCTTTCAAATGGTTGAGAGACAGATTGCGTGGTTTCGAAACCGATTCCTCCTACTTATTAAATCTTATTATCTTATATCAACTAACAATTTGTTTCACCTTAGGATCATTCTAAGAATTCACCATAAAAAGGATAATGTTCGCTAGTGTAGCTAGGGATATCAAGTTATAAAATTTTTACTTCACAAAGGATGGTTTCATTTTGATCACTCATGGAATTATTTGATTTCAAATAGATCACCTCTACATTTATTTGTTGAATATAAAATTATTATTTTTGTTTAGCTTCTTTAAGGGTTAACCGACCCATTTTACTTTACTTATAATATATTGTCACTCAGTCTTAGAAAGATTTAACTTGACAATTTATTCTCAAGATCAAAGTTTTACAATACTCATATCAATGTAAAGATTGAATACCATTTCTCACAAAGGTAAGTTACCAGTTTACCTACAGAAGGACAAGACAACATCATCACGAAATTTCAGAACAACCCAAGGCAAGAGGTCTTCTAAACTCCTTTGCAAGCACTATTACAAAATTTACCTCACATTGGACATTTTTACAAGGAACTTCATAAATTGCACTGATGAAACCTTTACAACTCTTTCCTTTAATCTACTCGCATAATCCATCTGCACAAATACTAGCTAGAATCAGTTCGCGAGAACTGAGCATGTTAAGGCTACACATTGCAACAGTAAGCTAACATTTAACAATATCAAGAAAGGAATGTTCTAATTCAAAAATGGATTAAAACACAACCCACAACTCCAAAATTATTCGCATGAGAAAGAAATCTAAACCATCCAACAAGGAGAAAGTCAAAATACCAGTAAGAACAAAATCACATAAATCAAGGCAAGACCTTATGGGTTAGGAACAAGAAAGTCAAGAGTGTTGATATTTCCTTCATGTAATCCTATGGATTACGTGATTGGAATCCAATACCGAATCCATCCATCTAAAGAGGTCCAAGAGAAGACAAAACATACTAATTATGATCGTAGGCGCGAAACAAAACGACGTTATCCAAATCTCCCAGGGGGAGGCTTCATAGTAATATGGGTTCGACGCCCTTAAAAGAAAAACAACTATAGTTTCAGTTTTAACCAAGGAGTTTTACCACTACCTTCTTATAGGATTTCTTAAACGTAGGACTAGTTAACAAAACAAATCCACTCTTCCAAAAGCATACAAATGAGACACAAAAAGGGCCATTATTCTACCAACAAACCTTATCCTAATCGTCAACTTCTCTACATAATATAAGGGAAGGCTAAACCCAAAAGTCGTTAATAATTTTTATATATTTCCGACAATGTCAATAAGTATTTTAAAATAAAAATAAAAATTGATTTCCTTAACAAAGCCACAAAATGGGACTTTTAGTAACCAAGTTTGAAGAATAAGATATTCGAGTTCGAAAACAAAGGGATTCGATACACGGTGGGTAATACACCAGCGATGCCCCAGACTCAAAAGACCTTACCACGAGTGCAAGCACAAAAATAAGAACCAACACACATATCCATCAGGAAGGTTACGCAGTGCAGTCAGGCCTAGAAGTTCTATGAGCTCCTTGCCAATGGTATAGAAGATGGAAATTTTACCCGATCCATGTGGGCTTATCAAGGAAATGTCTAGCAAATATCAAACAGATGAATATAATAGCCACCTATTATATTATCACTGTAATCAGCTGTCATCTAACAGGAAACGAGTTCACGAGTCCAATACCATGGATTCACCTACAACTTTTGTTTCAGTCCAGCTATTAATAGCTTGCTCGCGACCCTTAATAAAAATTGTAGAGATTTCATTCAATTAAACTTACAATGTTTCCCCCTTACTTTAATCAAACAAGAGTTTGAACCAGGAAGTAGGTATAGTAATTCTCTCAACACGTAGAGGCCAAAATAGATGTCAGGTTATTCATCCTCTAGAACTGGGTACAAAAGTCAACCATGTACAGTTCTAAAGCAAAACCCTAATGCCATTTTCTAATTAAACAAAAAGTAAGGAATGCCCACAGGCTTAAACAAGTTTTAGAACACAATGTCACTATTAATGTACCTTTTAGCAAAACAGGAGAGCCCTAAACAGGAAATACGTATTTATTCAACCAAATAGAGATATGAAGGCTTAACCTTCCATATAGTAAGCCTTCAATTATAAATACCATCACAGAATTCTTTTAAAAGAGAGTCATATAAGCAAACGAAACTCTATAATGTTTCCTTCCCTACGAACTAGACTGCATCACTCAATATTGCAGTAGCCCATTTAGACAAATATGAAATAGAGTAAGCTATAAGAGAGGAAAAGAACATTCCAAGCAAAACCAGCGAAATTGGAACGAGATTTAAAGGAACAACCAACACAATCAGGCAGCGATATAAACAACCACGAAAACATTTTGTCTAGGCGCCATTCAAGAGGAAAGAATATTCATTTCAAGATACTGAAAGAAGGTAGAAAACTATTACAAGGAGTAGATTTAACATGCCTGATTAGAATTCTTCCAATCCAACAAGCACGTCGACCAGGGCTCGGGCAACAGCAACACAACCTGCGCAACTTCTCTTCCTCAGCCTGCTGAAGGTCCAAACTCTGTTAACGGCCATGCTCTTGACTTCATAAAATCAATTGTATAGTCCGCAATGTGCATCTCTGCCCATAGTTCGGTCGGGTCGCATTGACACCCGATTATCATTCCCTCGCTGATCTTCTGGCGACACCCTATCTCCTCTTCCCAAAGATTGTTGCCATGCATCCCTGGGTTTCTCAGAAGTAGATCCAAAATCCTCCGAACACTGCTCCAAATTAGCCCTAGAACTTCTGTAGGCCCCATTTTTGGCAATTGAACTTGATCCTTCGTCATTCATCCAAACACCTCCACCATCTCCATATGCATCTGATTGTTTCTGATTTGGACCTCCTAACCTTGGTGCTCTCATATTAGGAGTAGCCCTAGTCTGAGACGAAGCAAAAGAAGATGGCTTTATTAACAAAAAAAATCTCTTGGTACAGACTCCATATCCATAAAATAGTCCCAAGACTTAGCATCCTCAATTAAGGCTGACCAGTCACTAGATTGCTTCAATGCAGCTGCTTTGCCCTTAACCCAAAGTGCTCTGCGAGCTCGTGCTAGTGCCACATTCATGCGGCGAATATCAGCTACAAAGCCAACCCCATGATTTGAAGCTCGGACACAAGACATAATGATTACATCACGCTCCTGGCTCTGAAAGGCATCTACCGTAATGATATATAAACCTTTTCCTTCATCAGATTTGAGGACAACATCAAACTCTCGGTGCAAACATTTCAGCTGTAGCTTGTAAGGTGTGATAATTCCAACAGAAACCTTTATGCCTGCCAACTTAGTGACTCGTTGAAGAAGCTCATATAATTGCAAAGCAAATTGTGCTTCATGAATATTCTGATATGAAACAGATCCACGCCTTTGAGATTCTCTTCCATGAGTTACATCGTAAAACAAGTAAGGTCTCAATAGAGAATCTTTGCAATAATTTTCATCAGGTCTCCTGGTAACACTCTCACTGTCACATAGTCGATTTTGATAAAAAAATATCTTGAAGGAGAGTCCCGAATTCGAGGATGCATTCGATACTGAACAGATAACAACATAGTTGGACATCCTGCTTGTTGGAAGCGCTCAAAAAGGCTTCAACTAAACTGCAACATGCCTGCCGCCTGGCTAAGCCCTGTTGCAGGCTGTTGCTGAGGCTCTCCGACCAGAACACACCTCGCAGCACCCAATGAAAGTGGAGGTAACACGGCGGCCAGCAACAAAGCCAGAGCAGGTAAAAGATAAACACAGGGAAGATCAATGATAAAATCTGATTTGAAAGCTAAGCGGCCAGCGTCAGAGAAAAATAATTGCAGGCTGTAGCAGGTAAAAAGGAGTACAAAAAGTCCTGCACAATCACCAACCATCCACGCAGCTAACAAGAAGAAAATCTGGGAAAGATTTGCTGGAACATCTAAAATTAAAGTATGCGGCCCACTACCAAAAAGAATTAAAAAAAACAGTCTCCCACTGTCTCACGCCAAACAAGAAATTAAAATTCATTAAGGAAGTGACAAGATATGCCTCCCATCCGCCAGTTAACCATGGCACAAGGATGATAAATTTTATTTTATTTTATTTTCTAACACAAAAAGGTTCCACAGCTAGGTATCTTTTAATAATTACATCTAAAAGTAACTTGTAAATATTTTAATATTCCAATAGAACTCTTTTTAACAAACGACATTAAGCATTCCATAGATCGAAGGCTCTGGGAGGTTGTCTTTGGGGCATTCCAGTAGTTGTCTTCGTAGGTCTCTAATTGTCGGAGGGATTCCAGATTCGAGGTTTTGTTTCATAAAGACTGCTGCTGTGGACTGGCTTCTGTGTCGCATTATGAGGTTTAGAAGGAAGTAACGAAATCTTGGGTGGGAACCGAAGCGCCCATCATGGTAACGCATCAAATGAAGTGCGTATTCATGCATTGGAACTTCTTTTATGCGGGGTTGTTGCCACATTACTTTTCCTGTCGGAAATAAAGTTGGGAAAGCCATTGAGAACAGGCCCTCCGTATTGTATTCATTTATTGGCGAGAGGCCAAGCTCTGGCCATGGCATGGTAAATGGAGTGTTACCATCGTGGTTGAGCAGGAACTGTTTGATTTCCTCTTGTTCTGTTCCTGCATTGTGAGGTGTTGGCACGAAAGACGATGAGTGTTCATACGTTTCATCAAAGTGAGTGGGAGCATCATTACCATGAGCTGTAGAGGCACTTTGCATTTGGGGCAGTTCCAATGCGGCTGTGTTAAGAGAGGAGGAAACATTTGACGACTCTGATGGTAGAGAGGAAAGGGCGTCATCGTCAATTAAGACATCTTTGTAATAGGGATCGTGTTGGATTTTATATTGCAAGGCTGCCCAAACACGAGATCTACTAACGTAGAAATCATAATTTTTTAAATTAGATCCTTCCCTTTGTATGAGAATTATGTCCAAATCTCCAAGGCGGTGGGGTAGGGTCTTTGCTATTGAAGTAATGTTTTGCGGGAAGCTTATGGTGTGTCCTGAGTATTTGTATTGCCCGCCACGTACTTGGGCGACTTGCAGGAACGGATTAACTCGTGCGATAAGCATCTCCTCGATTTGGGTTAAAGACGCAAGAACGGTAGCCTGATTTCCAGGGTCCATGTTGTTCCATGAAGAGAAGCGGTGGCCTTGTTTTTCAGTTTTGCATCTGTTACAGGATGGAAAGCCTTCAAAGGAAATTGTTTTAATTCCAGGGTAATTTTCCAAACAGATTGAGCAAGTTTGTATGTTCGCCAACAAATCTATTCTTTTGCGAAACCGACGTTGGGCTTCTAAATTCAGCGAACAGGGTGGGGATATGGGAATTGTCTGTGTATTGGAAGGGGTGGGGTGTTCTGTTTCAGTCCTTTGTGGATTGCAAGGTGGAAAGCAGTCTAAAGGAGAGGATAAACTGGTTGTATTAGTGTGATGAACTGAAGAGAGGTCAGTACTTGAGACAGTTTCATGTGGCATCCCAGACATTTGGGGGAAAGTGACAGTTGTTAGCAAAGATGGGTTCGTACGGAAGGAAGTGGTATGCTCTTGAAAGTTTTCTTCCATGGAAGTTACATGCGGAATGTTGGTTGGCAATTCTTCAGTAGTTGTATTTGATGGCAAGATTGGAATGTCGGGGGATCGTGGGTTGTTGGTCGTTGTAAGTTGAAAGATATTTGAGAATTTCGTTGTTCTTTGCTCTAATTTACGACGTCGTTGCTCAGCAGTTATGTGTACTTTATTTTTTGCGTAATTCTCTCTTCGTTGGGCTCGTTTTGCAGGAGTCGACATGATTGTGAAGTCACAAGATTATGGTGTACCACCTGTTGGATAAAGATCATTTTGGGTTAGCCAGGAACGATACATAGTTTGATGACAAACAAATGCTGAAATAAGTGAAAATGTAAAACTAAATTCAATTGTAATTCATGTGGAGTTCCAATGGGAAATACGCACAAGAGGTAACAATTTGAGTTTTGAGAAGCTACTTTTTTTATTAAGGAAAAGAGTATTACATATGTAGAAACATACAATGTGTTCACATACTACAGAAGGATGTAAATACGTACATAACAAAATTGCCTTTTGTATATTTATTTTCTTAAAAGTACTAACAATCCACATAATAGAAGGAGACAATAGTATGTCAGTGTATAAGGGAATTCAACAGTTTTCTTTTGAAGCAGGGAAAAAAGTGAAACATAGATATGAAATAAGAAACATAGCAGTGATAGTTCAAAGTATAGAATGGGATGAGCGAGGGTGTAATGTTTGAAGGGACGGGTGGGTTGGAAATCCTTGCGTAAAGGTTATGGAGGAGTTGCAGTGTTTTCCGCTTTCTTTGAACTGAGGATGACACATTTCAATCTGTTGTTTCCGCAATATGTCTCTTTTTTTAGTGAAAGTGTGAAGCAGCATTCGTTGCCGATGACATTACTTATAATTTCACTAGTCGCATCTTCGTCTATAGACAATATATGGAGGTCGCTAGCTGCAACACCCATGATTAACTCAGCTGTCTCATCAAAAGCAGTAACTGATTGAAGTTCTCCTGTTGGGTCCTTTAGATCGATTCTGAGTGCATATCTATAATCGTAGTTTTGAACTTGTCTGTTGCAACTCGAACATAACCATGAACCATTACCATTCTCTCTCACCTTTTTCCTGCATTGTTTTTCACCTTTTTGAAGAGGACATGCCTTGTAAAAAAAGTTGTCCATGCTGATATTCGTGATTTCTGCAGTAACCATGGCCCATTCATTTCTCTCAGTGTTCCCCATATTTAGTACCTCCAAAATCGTCGTTACAGAGGTTAGGATTTTTGGAGGGCCCAGAAATTGGCTTGTGATAGAGGGCGCCGGAAGCAAGTAGTCATCATAATCAACCCAGCCATGAAGTGTATTTGTTTCTGAAATTTGAGGGTTGACGTAACATTTGGTTCTTGAAACAGTGTCCACTGAGCTTCCATTGAAACTGGAGACGCGAGCAGCTTTCAAGGCGAGGACCGGAAGAGGCGGTATAGAAAGCATGTCTTCAAGTTCGTTGCTTATATCATCTAAGTGTTGTCCCCATAATGTGACACTTACACTGAAACCCGACATGTCCTTTAATTGCAGTGTTCTTCTCTTTGTTTCAGACTTGTCATACCGACGAATTGTTGAGCATGGTGACATCGTAACAACAATGCCAATCAAATCAACTGTAGAACCTTCAGCGCTTGTAGGTAATTCCTTGATTTTGGTGAAGTGAAAGTTATGGGAAGGTATTGTATCTTCATTTGCTATGAGTGGAGATATGGTTGAGGAAGGTTGCAGGAAAATCTCCAAAGCATTGTTCAAATGGTTGTAACATAGCTTTGCATCAGCAATACTCGCAATCCTCCCATTGGAAATTGTATATAGCTTTCCATTCTCAATCTGCTCATAGAATGCTTCCGCGGCCTCGTTGAAACAAGTGATGTGGATTTCCCCTCCTTCCTGATCAACAAAATCAAACCCAAACACGGATCCATTTCCCCTTGCATTGTGATATTGGCGAAGGGTTGTTTTTGCTAGGGCACGGCCCTCTACGGACCACATGCGCATAGATGTATTCAAAGCACTTATTTTAGTTGGTGTTCTCGCAAAATATTTGTTAACCCGATTTGCAGTTGCATCTGTTTGCGGCAACTGAATGTGTTCGAGAGCATTCGTTGGTAGTCGGATTGGAGTACCGATTACCAAATGTGTTTCGACAAGAACAACCATTTCAATGATAAGAACAGTCCTGCAATGGAAAAGGAAATCGGGATAGAATTAGAACTGAACAACGGATCGAAAAAACAAACAGAAAGAAATTATAATTAATATAGGAAGTTTATGTACATTGGTAATTGAGCAGGAGATGAAGCTTACAGTTCACTTTTGATCATTCTAACGAGGGATTTGTGTAAGCACACAATGGAGCCTTCTTGTATTGATTTTTCGGTTACACGACTTGCAAATTTGGAGGGTAGAAGTGCTGTCTGAAAATGTATCCCATCTGAAAGGTCAACACGATGTTGGGCACCAGTGTTGAGAATGGACCTTAGGGAGGACAAGTGGAGTATCTGAAATGTGGGGTCAACATTGGAACCGCCCTCAATCAATTGAGTAATGCCTTCGTGTGTCAAAGTTATTTCCATGGCAACTAAAAGATGCTCGCGATAGTGGGAATTCTGCAAATATATGGTGGACAATGTAAACTTGTAGGGCAGACAATCATGATAATGAAGGATGTGTTCAGGAAAGCATGCATTTGTAAAGAATGAGAACCTTTAAAGTTGCCTTCCTTATTATTTTATATGTGCTAAAAAGTGAAAACACGAAGTCTAATCCTTTAACAATTCAATATGCAAAAAAGTTATATAACACACAAAGCTTTGGTTGAAAAGAACTAAAATTTGCATGGTTGAAACGAATTACAGATTATTATGTTAAGCAAATTGAATGGAAGACAATAAGAACAATACGTACACTTGACGTAAGAAAACTATAGGTATTTATATGGAGATACAGTGTTAAAGAAATTCGAAAGCCATAGTTGTTGGATTACATAAACTGAACATGTGTTTAAAAAGTTTGATTCTATGTCCGATGTATATTGCCACAATGCATACATGGAATTATTTGGTACGAGTTACAGTTTGTTTCAAAAACACTTATAAACAAACACTTATAAACTAACCACTACAAGTTATTTCTTTAAATCAAATTTCTTGCTTTTTGCTTGTGCAATTTTCTTAGCACGTTTCTTGTATTTTTGTCCATTTACAGATGCCTCAATTGGTATTCCCATTCTCCTCAATTTGTGGGGTGGTTCAAATTTCAGTGCATCTTCGTTAGAATCATAAATCAAACAGAAGCCTCGTGAATGATCTCCAATTGTTCGGATTTTGGAGAGAAAAATTGGGGATGTTGGCATCAGGTGTAGGCGATCTCTGATCATTTCGGCTATCACTGTTTTAGGTGGTTTCGGTTGCCTGCAATGCAAAACATTAACAACACATTGAATACGCTTAAAATCTTCCTCCCTCTGCAAGCGAGGCGTAGTTAATGTCAATCCCGTTGTGGGGAGGGGAATTGTGTTTCTAGTCTGCATCATATTAAACTGGAGAGAGACAATAAGTATGTTAGTCCACCAAGATGTTCTTAGGTATGACGGGCAGCTTTAAAAGCCTTGTCGCTGATCAGTCTAACGTCCAACTTGGGACGCTTCGAAATGGCCTCATTGGGGAACGAGCCCCTCGGCACATAACGAATCCTGTCATTGACGAAGGCACGTGCCCCCACATGTCACTTCGGGAAAAAGATTGGAGCCAATTTGAAATATAAATGGAACAATCCAAACAAAATAACATCAAAACTCTCTACAATAATTCCTTAGTCCATAGCATGCAATAAAGAGATCAACTGAATAAAAACTTCAATCAGTATTGAAACCCACCTGAAGTTCGTCTAGAGACAACACTCTTTTCTTTACCGTCAGAGAAAGAGAAGCACAAATATCCTGCAAATAAACGAAATAGGAAGTTATTAAAACTAAATGTATCTGCGAATTCAAAAGGAGGCACTCATCCATTAAGATTATTCTATATTTTTAATTTCAATCTCAAATATAATACAACAAAACCAAAAAGATTATAAAGAGTTATTAAAAACTGTATATTAGTAGAGGCCATACATAAGAAAATAGTAAACTGTATTTTTTATTATTGTTTTAGGCCTCAGTATTGCACTCTGTAAATCCTGAATCAGGCCATAGTTTTCCTCTGTTCTCTCAATTGAAATTGGATTTTATGGTGCTTTCCTTCAGCCCAACTGAGCCTTGCTTGTTTGGATTGATGGTTTTAAATCTGGCTCTGTCTCCATTATAGATTTTTTCAATTCTCTGTACTGGTCATATGGTTTTATTCCTAATATTGGTCTCTGGGATACCACTTGACATAGGTCTGATCTCAGTCTTTGTATTATTTTTTATGTGGGTTTATAGTTTTAGCCCCTATCGCCCCTCCAGCCTCTAGAATCCCCCTCTATAAGAATATTTCCCATAAGCTTTTTTCTGTTATAGAACATAGATCAAAATACATAGAGGAAATAGGGTAAATCAAGTGATAGAGTAGGCAGAGATCTCGGCCCTCTCAGATAACAGGGCGAATAAGGGGTAGGTTATACATAGATCCTGTCAATCTGATTTGATAGAGACAGGTTTTGTTAATTCATAACAATTTGTTGACTAATAAGGCTTAATCAGGTATTTAGCTCCTTAACCATCTCTTTCTTTCTATTTTCCTTTTTGGGGTTGTGGATTTTAGTTTGATGTATTTACTGCTAATTCAGGTCTCTGGTTTTTTTGCAGCTAGTTAATACCATGGCTCCTCCATCAATTTTTATTATGCCTAATTCAATGATGGGCATGAATGCCTGCACAAATTCCACAAATTCTTCTTGTGGTCATGTGATGCAGCTTCAAAATTCAGGCTCCGAGGAAGACCCACATCAAATCATTGATGAGAGGAAGCAAAAGAGAATGATATCCAATAGAGAATATGCAAGGAGATCCAGGATGAGAAAGTAGCAGCGTTTGGATGAACTGAGAGCTGAAGCAGCTAATCTCATAGCAGAATACAATAATATTCTCACATAATTCAACATTGTTTCCCACAAGTAAATGAAGCTGGAAGAGGAGAATTCTTTGCTGAGGTCACATGCCATGGAATTAAGCTACAAGTTGCAGTTTCTGAATCTTACAATGCAATGGGCAGGGCTCCTGAATGGCCTGGATTTGGGTCCAACAGATGGTCTTATGGATCCCAATCCAATAGACATCAAAACAAAAAATAATGTCTAATTTTATTCTGATTAAGGCATTTTTATCATATAGCAGCATCAATCAGTAACCTAGCAATAAACGAAAGATGTGAATTGATGTATTCTTCAACACTCACTACCAATCTATCAATAAATTGATGATAATTTTTACAACAGCTGGAGAATAGACCAGGCTCCCTGTAATCTAGGTAATGAAAGTTTGGTATTATTGAAAACAACTGTAGGGCTCATAGTAGAGTCGTATAAATATGTTTAATCTAATAGGAAAATGATACAAAAGAAATCATGTTTCATTCTGACAAAGGAAATGTTTCCATTGAGCTGTAACTTGGTATAGAATGCCATGAATTTTCTTTTGGATCCATTTTTCTGTTAGACCAAATCCACTTTTAGTACTCTTTTATAAGCCCTATTGTTGTACTTGTTCTAATTGAAGAAGTATCTCAAATCTAACACAAGCTCTGAGCTGATACCTAGTCAGGTGAAGCTAACTCTCTTGGTGGGTATAGAACAGGACCAGGCTTATTTTAGATCTTTTTAAAATTAGACTGAACCAACTTCTACTGCTTATCCTCAACTGTGATAACATTCTCTGGTGGGGTATATACACTTGTGGTTGGAGGGTGGAATAGCAGGGTATATGCACAGCTGCTGGAGAATGAACCAGGCTCATTATGTCCCAGCTTAATGAAACTTGGGCGGTAATGAAAAGAACCATAGGCCTATAATGGGTTTATTTGAAATAAAGCGACAAAAAATAATGTGTAATTTTATTCTGATTAAGGCATTTTTATCATATAGCAGCATCAATCAGTAACCTAGAAATAAACGAAAGATGTGAATTGATGTATTCTTCAACACTCACTACCAATCTATCAATAAATTGATGATAATTTTTACAACAGCTGGAGAATAGACCAGGCTCCCTGTAATCTAGGTAATGAAAGTTTGGTATTACATCAAATCTTGGTACCTGCAGCCTTCCATTTCTCAGCCCTTGACAGGACAAATTCTTTCACAAAACCATGCATAGAAATCATGAGTAAAACCACCTTTTGAATGGAAAAACCACAGCGAACAAAAATTTGGAAGTATATGAGCAAGGATGATATATTTTGAATAAAAAGTTTATGAAAGTTTAGAGAGGTTTAATATTTTGAAAACTTAAATAACATAGTGTCAGGCCCTCAATTCATCGGCACCGGAGCTTAAATCCACTAACAAAAAATCCTAGTACCTAGGTGTTTCAAAATACAGACAGAGATGCAAATTTTCTTTAACAGATCAGAATAGCATATAGTCATTAATTATAATGACAGGTACAAGAATCTTCCACTAAACTATATCCACAGGCCAGTTGGCACTGCCATGCTTCCTAATTTCTGGAATCCTAAGACAATTAGTAATAATTGTTGATGGTACAGAAGCATATAAGAGATATTGCTACAGTCACTCAAATGTAATAAGCAAAGATCTCTAAGCAAACCAATCGACAGAGGCAATGAATGTAAGGAGAAACACCCGTTTTATTATAAAAAAAACTCTAAACGAAAACCAACCTTTGAGTTAATCCACATGAAGTTGAGAAGTAGTAAAATTCGTAAATATGTAATTGTTGATCAGGACTAAGAATTCCTATAAGATTTCCACTTTAGTTTACATCACCAACATCACGCTGATGCTCTAAGCGCCGCCAAGCTCGCTGGCGAGAAGGATCAATATCAGCTGGCCTTGTCCTAGGATGGTCTCTTCTTGCATGCTTGCGCAGTTCATCATATGTACCACTGACAAAGCATGATTCCCAGGCACAACTCCTGATCTTCAAATTAAGATAGTTCCTAGCATCCTCTACAACTTTCCACTCACTCACTGACACTCTACAGAGTGGGCATTTCAACTCCAGTTCTCCTTCTACAGGTGCTTCAATTTCATTTCTCCTTCCACAAACACTGGTTCAGTTGCACACCTAAGAACATGTAATTAATCATATACACAGAGAAATATCAGAGTTCAAATACCCTGACAGTCCTGATCTCATGACATTTTGGATTGGATAAGATCATGATCATCTCTTTACACAGATCTCTCTTTATTTTCTATACTCCGTTACAGTCTTGTAAGTCTTGTTTTGGTCAAATTTAGGTCTAAATTTCAATACTCCGTTACTGACCTTATCCGTTATTAAGTCAGATGTTCATGAATCAGAACCAAGAGCTCCATTTATGTTTTTTTGCATTGAACAATGCAGATATGTGACATGGTTGCCATAGCAAGAATCATGAATGTAACTCTTGTCCTCCCTTCATTGGACCATACATCTTACTGGGACGATCCAAGGTTTGCTAGTCCTAAAACTTGATCAATCTGGTTATATAATCTTGTATTCTAATTTTTGTGAGGCTCTTATGTTTGCTATTTCAATTTGGTTTCAGTGACTTCAAGGATCTTTTTGACTGGCAACACTTCATTGAAACTTTGAAAGATGATATCAATATAGTGGAGTCCCTACCACCTTCCTATGCAAATGTTGAGCCTTTGAAAAAAGCTCCTATATCCTGGTCAAAGGTCAGGCCTTTACCAAGAGTTTTTTCAAATTTATTCAGCACATAAACATGTCAATAGTGTTTGTCCCTGATTATCACAGTTTATTGTGAATCTATTACTCTGATGCAGGCCTCTTACTACAAGACAGAAGTACTTCCCTTGCTGAAGCACCACAAGGTTCTGTACTTCACTCATTCAGATTCTCGACTTGCCAATAATGGTCTTCCCAGTTCAATTCAAAAGTTGAGGTGCCGTGCAAACTTCCAAGCATTGAGATATGCCTCATCCATTGAGGAACTTGGGAATACCTTGGTGTCTAGGATGCACAAGAATGGGAATCCTTATGTTGCCCTTCATTTAAGGTAAGGTGTATAGTGGATCAGAGATTCCTTAAACAGTGATGTACATGTGAATCTTTTAAAAATATCATTAATTTATGTGTTTGCTTTTGTGCTGCTGGGAATAGTATAGATTTGAGAAGGATATGTTGGCATTCACTGGCTGTGCACACAACTTGACATCGGAAGAAGCAAAGGAGCTGCAGCAAATGAGATATGCAGTAGACCACTGGAAGGAGAAAGATATTGATGGTGAGGAGAAACGGAGGCAAGGTGGTTGTCCTATGACTCCTCGTGAGACTTCACTTCTATTGAAGGCCTTAGGATTTCCATCCACAACAAATATTTACATTGTAGCAGGGGAAGCTTTTGGAAATGGCAGCATAAAAGCTCTATATGATGAATTTCCAAATATATTTACACACTCAACATTAGCTACAGAAGAGGAGTTGGAGCCTTTCAAAGACTATCAGAACAGACTGGCTGCTTTGGATTATATTGTAGCTGTAGAAAGTGATGTTTTTGTTTACACTTATGATGGGAACATGGCAAAAGCAGTGCAAGGGCATAGGCGGTTTGAAGGTTTTAGAAAAACACTCAGTCCAGACAGGTAATGAGTGGACACTTTAAACATTTGATGTTTTAACCATGCTCATTGAATTTTTATGCTTCACATGATAGAATTTTTCAGAGATTTACAAATAGGGCTTTATGGCAGGCAAAATCTGGTGAAACTGATAGATAGCTTGGATGAAGGTCAAATTACATGGAAGAAATTCACATCTAAAGTGAAAAAGATACACACAGATCGAGATGGGGCTCCTTATACAAGGGAAGCTGGTGAATTCCCAAAATTGGAGGAGAATTTCTATGCAAACCCCTTACCAGGCTGTATATGTGAGAAGTACCACAGTAAACGAAGACTATTCATAGATGAAAGCTGAGCTTGAATATGTGAGTAAGCACAATAATCTTTCTCATTTGTGGTCTAAGACCAGCTGGTAGGAGGAAATTCAAGTTCTGTTTCTCCTATGAGAAGGCATACCTTAGTTCTCATCACACGAGAATTCTCAGCAACTAATCTGTGAGTATAGAACACCAGAGATCTTGTATGCTCATTTATTAACCTTCCTCATTTGTGATCTAAGACAAGCTGGTAGGAAGAAATCTAAGTTTTGTTTCTCCTACGAGAAGGCATACCTTGGATCAGAATAGCATATAGTCATTAATTATAATGACAGGTATAAGAATCTTCCACTAAACTATATCCATAGGCCAGTTGACACTGCCATGCTTCCTAATTTCTGGAATCCTAAGACAATTAGTAATAATTGTTGATGGTACAGAAGCATATAAGAGATATTGCTACAGTCACTCAAATCTAATAAGCAAAGATCTCTAAGCAAACCAATCGACAGAGGCAATGAATGTAAGGAGAAAACCCGTTCAAATTAAGAAACAAAACATTACAAGGAAAAACAACTGTCAACAGAAGAAAAAAGATACGAAGAATACCTCGATGCAGCTGAATGCAGAACAAAATAGAATGGATCTCGACGCAGCTGAATGCAGAACAAAACAGAATGGACCTCGAGTATTTAAAGACAATTGCGCATGCAAAAAAAGTCAATAAAAAAACATGCGTTAAAAATAGGTTGTTAAAAATAGAACGAAAAAGCCACGGTTAAAATTTTCCTGCAATAGAAAAAACGACATGCAAACGGCCGTCAAAATAAAACACAGTGGAAAAACGTCCGGGAGGCCGTCAATTTTAACATCATCGTAGAAACGTCCGTAAGGTCCATTCCCATAGGGGGAACGCCTTCGGCGGTCAGGATTTTTGAAAATGTCATAATTTTTAAAAAGACGTGACTTTTGAAAAAGTTATTTTATACAAAGCCAGAACATCAAAAATGTTAGGATTTTAAAAAAATTAGCATTTGAAAAATTTTGTGCTATCAAAAATGTTAGGATTTTCAAATAACTTGGGGTTTTCGAAAAATCAATAGTTTGAAAAAGTAAGGGATTTCAAAAAAGTTGGGATTTCGGAAAAGTTGAGACTTTTGAAATGGTTAGGATTTTTGAAAGAGGATTTTTGAAAAACTCGAGATTTTCAAAAATGTCAAGATTTTTGAAAAGTCGGTATTATTAAACAATTGGAGATTCTCGAAAAAGTCGCGATTTTGTAAAAGTCTAGATTTTCGAAAAAGTAAATGATTTTTGAATGAAGTCGGGATAATTCGAAAAAGTTGGGATTTTGGAAAATGTAATGGGATTAACGTCTCTAACAACATCAAGGATTTTAGAATAATATCGCAATTATTTGAAAAAGTCATGATTTTCATAAATGTTTGGATAAGTAGAAAATAAATAGAATTTTAAAAAAGTCTAAGATTTCAAATAAGGGTAACATTTTTGAAAAACTCAAAATTTTCAAAATGGTTAGGATTAAAATTGAAAAACTTGTTGATTATGAAATAATCCAGAATTGAAAGAAAATGGGAGAATAGGAAAAATTAGAAACAAGTACATATTAATTAATAATAAATGGTAAAGATTTTGAAAATTTTGAGATGTTTGAAGTAAAGTAGGGAGTTTTGACGAAAACTACGGGATTTTTTGAAAATATCCAGAATATTAGAAACGAATGATGATTTTTGAAAAAGTAGAAATTTTCTAAAAAGTTTACAAACATATTTTTGAGAAATTTTGGAAAATTTTGAAAACGCCAAGATTTCATATAAATTTAGGATTTTTCAATAAATTTGGGGTTTTTTAAAAACCTCAAGTATTTTTAATAGAAAAGTCAAAATTCGGTAAATGTAAGTTGTAAAATATTAATAAAAAAGTTTTGATTTTGACTCTAATTTTTAATTGAGATGTTTTGAAAAGGAATAATTAAAGTTTTTGAAAAATTTGGACTAAATAAAATAAAAAATGTTAACAAATAATCTAGTATTAAAAAGTAAATGTTAATAATAGGAAAAATGAGAATTAACATATTAATAAAATAAACGGTAAATATTTAATAATATTAGATTTTTTCAAAATCACAATTTTTTTTGAAAACCCAACTTTTTTGAATAATCCCAAATTAATAAAAAATATCAAACTTTTGAATAAGTCAAGATTTTCAAAAAAGTAAAAGGATTTTCAATAATTCGAGATTTCCTAACAATTTTGTATTTTTTGAAAGGAAGAATTAGAAAAGGAGTTTCAGAAAAATAAATAAAAAATTAATTGAATAAGAACAATAGTACTTTAAAATAAAAAATCTAATTTTTAAAAAGTTGGAATTTTGAAGAATGTAATGATTTAAAATAATACAGGATCTCATACAAAAAGCCTTTGGATTTTAGTAAAGTCAAAAAAATTAATTTGAAAAAGTCTAATACACCAACATTAATTCTTTTAAAGTCCCCTATTAATTACAAAACACCAATGGGTAATTAGTAATTATTAATTCAAATTGAATAAAATTTAAAAATATATATTAAAGTCATGATTTTAAAAAATATATATAACTGACAAGATTAAAAATTTAATTATAATTAATTAAGATACATATTAATCAATATACCTTATTATTTATAAATTTAAAAATCCTTATTTAAATTTTCAGAAATAATTAATATTGGTATAAATACACCGTTACTAATTAAAAAATAGTCATATATATTTATAAATATATATACTTAATATCATCACTAATAATTAGGAATTAAGTAATAATATGCTAATAATTCAAAAAATAAATGGAGATTAATTTCAAAAAAAAAATGAGTTTGAATAAAATAGGTTTTCCAAAAAATGAATGGCTTAAAAGCCATTATTTTCGAAAAAAGTAAGATTGCATTAAAAACTCAATATTTTAATAAAAAAATGATAATCAAACCAAGAAAATATAAGAATTATAAAACATTTCTTGTAATTAATTGGAAAAATAATCAATCCCATAAATTCTAATCATTAAATGCAGATTAGAATTTTTAAAAAATCATGGATTTAAAATAATAAGAGTGTTTGAAATTATTAGATGGAGAGTCGAGATTTTGGGCTATAGTCTCAATTTTCAAAATAGTGAGGATTTTAGATAAATGTTTAGGGGAAGGGGCGCCAAACCCACCATAGAATCCATATTATGTATGGGATTTCAAAAAACTCGTGATTGTAGAAATACCAAGTTAAAATATTAAAATATTAATAATTTAATGAAAAAGTACAAGATTAATAATAAAAACTATAGGATTTTGAAAAAGTATATATATTTATGAAATATTATACCTTTTTTGTAATTAAGTTTAACGAATTAAAATCCAAAAAAACCAAAAATTACCCCAAGAAAGCAAGCCCAATAACCAAAGAACCATAAAATGATCCCTTACAAAAAAAAAGTTTATGATTATTGGCCATCTCATTCGGCTTTGGGCTATAGCCAGCATCAAGTATTGGTATTGAACTAAGGTTAGGGGAAGAGTGCTCGGAAAACCTCGACATCCCAATTCAAATTATTGAAGGAGAAGCTAAGAAGGTCCATTATTCCCCCCAAAAAGATTAACCCCGAAAAAATAAAGAAAATCGGGAATGTCCCGCTAAAATATTGGAAGATGTCAGTTCCATCATGTGAAATGATATTGGTGTGTGTTATTTGTTAAATGTGATGCTTGCGCCACTTTGATTATTCCAACATTTTTCGAAAATTTTTGAATACCATTTGACCTCACGTTCAAAATCATAATCGGGATTTAATTGAAAAGTCTTGATAATGTGTTATGCCAAAATTTTACACATTATTTAAAGCCTCTTGCTTTTTAAATTTTTGAGATCTAACGCGGGAAGTTTGAGGAAAAAATGATGTGGACTCCAGTTACAGAAAGTTTGACAATGGCATCCAAAACACATCAAAATCTTTGCAAAATCTAGACTTTTAAAATCAGCATTGTGACTCGTTTTGAGAATTGAAATTAATTCAAAATTTATCATCAATCGACGAATCATCCATTTTGAAGTTCATGTGACTACTCAAAAACATGTAAACTTCTTTAAATTACCTAGGACCCTAAAACAAATCGGATGGGCCCCAAAATCTTGTGTGCCATATAATGCCTTTATAAATTAAGGCCAAAACTCGTTGTGTGAGAATGAAGGGGAAACTATAGGAAATGAGCCCAATTGCCAAAAACCTAAATCCTTGATGTGGATCCAGCTACAAGAGGTTGAAATACCTCCAAAAACACATAAAAACATTTGCACACATGAAAACTCAAGGAGTTATCAAAATAGATTTCTTCTCGATTTTGGAATCTTACACTAATATTTTACATCATTACAATCTTCCTTTTATTTCACATCTACTCTAAAAACCCTAAATTGTCAAAAAAACCCTAAAATGTCCAAAAATTACCTAGTAGAAAAACAACTCGGATGGGCCCCAAAATTTTCATGCTAAATATGCCTTTCATAAATTAACGGCTCACATAAAATTTTGACTTATTACATTAATCAAGTACAACAAAGTTATTAAAGTTCTAAGACCTAGTCAAAAGCGAAAAAACATTCGATAGCCAATTTTAGGCCACTAGATGAAGGAATTTGGGCCCAAAAATGTGCCAAAAATGGCCACAACCTTGTACATGGAAATATTGACCCCATGGCATATTACTAATATATATCTACCACCCTGTAAAATTTCAAGATGATCCAACGGTCGGATCAAAAGTTATGGTCTCTACAAAGTTATGCTCTTGCATCATTCTCCCCTAGTTTGAAAAGAATTCAACTCCCGTGAATTCAGTTGATGGAATTCATCTAATTTTGTAATGTCAATATTTTTCAATTCCCACTCAGGAATCCAAGTATTTTCTTCTTGTTGCAAACCTTCCCACTATATCAAATATTTGTTTATATCTCCCATATCTAGTAGTGTCCTGATCTTTTGGTCCAAGACACGCATTACCCTTTCCTTTTTCTTCTTTGGCATCTGATGCTCCCAATTTATTTCTTCCTCCTCCAGCAAGATTGTGATCATGACATGAAAACTTATATAATTCATAAACATTAAAAACTTTTGAGATAGAAAAGTTTTCAGGTAGCTCCACCTTATAGGCACTATCATTCATTTTCTTTAGAATCATACGCGGCCCAATCCTCTTATACTTGAGTTTATTATATGACCCTTTTGGAAACCTCTCCTTTCTAAGATGAAACCATCACCATCATCTCCTTTTTCAAATTACACTTACTCTCTACTGGACCTCTGCATAGTTGCTTTATATTGTGCATTACTCACTTTCAGACTTTTCCCTCACTTCATCCTATAGTTGTAGAATGTGTTTATGCAAATGCTTATGCATCATCACTAGTTTTATCTTCACTTGGTAGCACAATCAGATCTAAGACCCTCTTGGGATTCCTACCATATTCAATTTGGAAAGGAAACTTCTTTGTTAAACTATTTACCGAGATATTATAAGCAAACTCAACTTGTGGTAAAGCAAAGTTCCGTTGTTTTGGCTTTTCTCTAACTATGCAACGTAGGAGATTTCCCAAGCTTTTGTTCACTACTTTATGTTTTCCCATCAGTTTTGGGGTGATATGCACTATGTAAACTATATTTGTGTCACCTAAGTTTCCTCCACAAATGTCTTCCAAAAGTGACTCAAAAACTTCATGTCCTAGGATCTGAAGTGATTGTTCTTGGAACTCCATGAAAATCTAACCACTTCTGAAAAAAATAAATTTGCAACTCTGAAAGCATCATTAGTTGTTTTATAAGAAATGAAATGTTCCATTTTAGAGAATATATCAACCACAAAATAAGATAGAATCATTCCCTTACTGTGTGTTAGGAAGTCCTAACATGAAATCCATACTCAATCAACCCATGGCCCTAGTAGGGACAGGTAATGGCACATACAACCCAGTATTCTGTGCATGTCCCTTAGCCATTTAACACACTCTACATCTTGCTACAATCCTACTTATGTCCCTCTTTACCTTTGGCCAATAATATTTTTCTACAACAAGAACAATTGTCTTACTTATACCAAAGTGTCCAGCCAACCCCCCACTATGCAATTCTCTTATAATATTTTCTCTCATTGAACCAACAGGGATGCACAATTGTTTCTCCCTGAAAAAATAACCATCTTGCATCAAATAATCAGAAGAACCACCACCTACTATAGGATCCTTAATTTTTCTCAGAACATCACCAAAATTTGGATCACCTTCATACAATTCCTGTAACTCCCTCAAATCCTACTATTTCATTTTCCATTGTTGTCAAAAGTGCTACACACCGACTCAAGGCATCAACAACTTGATTCTGCTTACCTGACTTATGCTTTAAGACAAAATTATATTCTTGCAAAAATGAAACCCATTTTACATGCCTACTATTTAGTTTCTTCTATGTGTTTACATACCTCAATGCTTCATGGTCAGTGAAAAGTAAAAATTCCTTTGCTACTAAGTAATGTCTCCAGCGCCTTAATGTGTGAATAATAACATAAAATTTCACATCATAAGTAGAATATTTCCTTCATGAATTCATTTAGCTTTTTACTGAAGAATGATTTACAAGTCATCTGTTCTTAACTCAGTACAACTCCAATCCCAACATGTGAGGCATCAAAATGAACCTCGAAGACCTTGCTAAAATCTTTAAATACCAAAACAAGTGCTTCTGACACTTTCTTCTTCAAAAACTCAAAACTATCTGTTATTGCCTTATTCCATACATACTCCCTCCCTCTTGTAAACTTTGTTATGGGTGCATCAATGCTACTAAAATTCCTGATGAACTTCCTATAAAAAGTTGCCAATCCATGAAAAATATGAACCTCTGTCACATTCCTTGGAATAGGACATTCCAAAATTGCCTTTACTTTTTCCTCATCCATCCTCACTCCATTCTCTAATATTACAAACCTCAAAATACCTAAAAGGGTTTGATCCCAGTTTAACACAGCATACTAATGAATTTCAGCCAAATTCTAAACTATTCAAGCAGAAACAAAGGCATGTAAATCCCAAAATAGAACCTCTTATGAGGAAAGAGTTATCCAAGTTGATTGAATCAGGTATTATCTTTCCCAGTTAAACATTCAAGTTGGGTAGCAAATCTTGTTCCTTTCAGGACGAAGAATGAAGAAATCAAGATTATGTGTGGATTTTAGAGATCTTAACAAAAGAATCGTTAAAAGATCATTACCCACTACCGAACATGGATCAAATTTTGAGAATAGTCTCAGGTTCAGATAGACTATCTCTTCTATATGGTTACAGTGGATACAATCATATTTTAGTCTGAGAAGAAGATAGATATAAACAACTTTTACCACCAAGTGGGGTACTTATGCTTACAAAAGATGCCTTTTGGTTTTTCAAATGCTGGTGCAATGTTTCAATGTGCAATGGACATGGATTTTCATAGCTTATTAAATAAATACATCCTTTTTTATTTAGATGATGTTACTATATTTTCAAAAGATTCTGAAGAACATCTAATGCATTTAAGGCAGAATTTTTAGTTATGCAAGCAATTTGGAATATCCCTGAACCCCATTAAATTCTATCTTTTCAAGTACATCAAGGTAAACTACTTGGCCATATTGTTTCTAAGAAAGGTTTAGCAATTGATCCTTTCAGAATCAAAGCTATATCACAGCTATCATTGCCTCATCACAAGAAGGCATTACAGAGCTTTCTGGGAAAAATCAACTTTGTTAGCAATATTTGTTCCAGATTTTACAGCATTGGTTAAACCGTTAATAGCCATGTTAAAGAAAGAGAAAACTTTCTCTTGGACCAACAAAGGGAGAAAAGGTTTTGAAGCAATCAGAATAGCTATCTCTCAAGCTCCTACTCTTGCAAATCTAAATTTCGATAAATATTTTACAATGTATGCACTTACAGGAGCTGAAACAATCTGAGCTATTCTAACTCAGGTTAATGATGAGAATATTGAACATCCAATTGCTTTCTTTGGACAGAGTTTTGCATGATTATGAAACAAGGTACACATTTCTTGAAAAAAAAATACTTTCAGTAGTCAGAGGACTAAATAATTTTAATTACATGCTTTCAAACAACAAAATTTATGTTCTTGTTTCTCATCCAATTGTGAAAGCTTTCTTTCTAAATAAGAAGTTGAATGAGAAAAGAGATAAATTGGATAACAAAGGTTATGGAATATGATGTTGATATCTAGGTTGGTAAGACAGTTTGAGGTAAAGGTTTATGTGAGACATCTAATTGTTGATATGGAAAAACAGACAAGCTGCAGAACTCGAAGATTCAGAATAGCATGCTGAAATTACATACCAGCAATCAAATATCATGGTCCAACAAGAAAATCAACAACCTGTACTTTCTCAAGAAATTCAAGAATCAAGGTGGATGACTTATTTGGTTAAATAATTACAATATGGCACCTATCTGGAAGGTATGGATAAGAATAAATGAAGGTATTTTAGGTTACAAGCTATTCCTTATCTTTTCATTGATGGTGTGTTGTTCAAAAGAGATATAAATAGAATCTTGCTGCGATGTGTTGATTATGATAAAATTCAGAAAATATTATCAGAATTCCATGAAGGACCTGTAGGAGGTCAGTTCTTAGCACATACCACAACCTTAAAAATTATGAAAGTAGGTTACTATTGGCCTAGCATATTTAAAGACTATTTTGAATGGATCAGAAAGTGTAAGAAATGTGCTTTCTTTGTTGGAAAAGAACATTTAGCTTCACTGCCTTTACAACCTATTTCAGTTGATCAACCTTTTATGCAGTGGGGTCTTGATTTTATTGGTATGATAAAACCACCTTCTTCACAAGGACATAAGTGGATATTAACTACTACAGATTAGTTTACACGATGGACGTGAAGCAATAGCCTTGAAATATGCTAATGAAACTTCAATACTATCCTTTTATGAAGGTATAGTTTGCTAGATTTGGTGTTCCAGCAACTATCATATCAGATAATGCTCTAGCATTTCTTGGTGCTAAAGATAACATATTGGGCTGTCAATCATGGAATCTATTTAAAATCTTCATCTAATTATTACCCGCAAGGTAATGGCTTACCTAAGAGTACTAACAAAAATCTGTTAAGGATCATCAGATGAACACTCAAGGATAATCAAAGAGTTTGGCATCTAATGTTGAATTCAGCACTTTGGGTTGATAGGAGTGACTCCTAAGAGATCAGTTGGTAATTCACCGTACAAACTTGTGTATGGAAAAGAAGAAAGAATGCCTATTTCAGTTGAGTTACCTGCATTAGATTTTCTGGCATCAAATGGAGCTACTTGAAAATGAACCATTGGCAGGTTCGTTATGCAGAGTTAATGGAATTACAAGAGCTAAGAGATCAAGCTCATTTAAATATGGAAAAGAATCAAAAACAGATGAAAAATAATTTTGATAAGAAAACCAAATTTAGAATTCTTCAAGGACGGAGATATTGTGTTAAAATGGGATGTTGATCGTGCAAAGCAGGAAGACACTCAAAGTTTGATACAATCTGGAGTGGTCCTTACATGATTTCAGCTTGCAAGGAACACAATGCTTTTCAGATTTTGAAGCTGAATGGAGAGGAACTCCCCATTCCTGTGAATGGTATGTTTCTCAAAAATTGTTATTGAAAATCTTACAGTGATTGTTAGAGTAGGATTTCCATTCAATAAGTGTAGTTTCTACACATTGCATTGTTCTTTTTTCAATAAGTGCATTCATGCACGTGATCTGGTTTTCCAGATCTTTTCTCAGTTTTAGTTTTTTTCGGAAGGGTTGGACCTTTCAGAAAAGGTAGATTTTGGTTACATATTTGGACTCCATGCCCAATGGACAAGACCAAGGAACTAGTCTATAAGCTAGCAGGTAGCTTTCCCGCAGGATCGCCAGAAATGTTGACAATTTCTACACTTGTGCAGAAATGGGAAACTCAAAACTTTGGTATGATGATAGCATTGGTGAAGTATACCTAAGCTAGGGGAGATTCTGATGTTATATAGTTACTTGCCGAATTAATTAATGATTAAGTGAAATTTACAGCTATGTGTGCTATCACAAAATGTAATAGATCACATAGTCTGTAATTTAATGATATCTCCTGAAAAAGAACAAAAATGCCTTGAAGGAAAACTGTGTTATCTTTATGAAGACACCGGATTACATAGTAGGTGAAGTGATGAGTTTTGGAACAACAAATGTAAGTGCAGATTACAGAAATCAAAGTTCATTACTGAATGTTACCAATTCTCATTAATATTCTTTCCTTCATGATTAAGACATTCAATTAAATGACTGAGTTATTTAGTTCATCATACAATCCATACAGAAAGCTGAAATGCAGAAAGAAATATACAACTCATTTACAAAATTCAATGTTTTATTCATAAGGAATTTTCAAATGTTTCCCACACAAGCCATGGGATGTAACTAAAAGTAAAGTATAACTACTGAAATAAGAGGTACACAGGCATGAAATAGAAAATAGTAGAGTATGAGTGAACCCATCATTTCCTTTGTATATTCCTTGTTATGCAGATCATCTTCTTTCCAACTTGTTCCATCTTTGTCATCCATGTCTTCAAGGCATGGTACCTAAAAAAAAAATAAAGAATAAATCATCAATAAAGAGCTCAGGGTTAATCCATATTCCTACACTATTCAAATTCATACATATGGATCTCTAAGCAACAAGAGATATATATTCTCAAAGATCAGATTGCATAGCTCACTCAAAAAGAAGAAGTAAAAAAGAGAATAAGGAACATGAACACAAGAGAGGCCAAAAAGCCTAAGTATTTTCTAACTATTTTCTTAAGTGTAAGGTACAGGTTACAGCCAAGAAGAAATAAAATTCATGTACATAAAGCTGCATCTTCTTTTCAAGAAGACTACAAATGGAAGAAAGTTATATCATTATTTCCTAGAATGGAAGAGGATCACAGTTCAGAATAGAAGAATATGCTTGCAGGTAAGGTACATGTTCAGGTTGCAAAATAGATAAAGAAAAGGAATTCTAGGAAAATTTTGACAGGGCTTCGCCATGTAAAATGGATATTTATAACTTTACAATATCTATATCAAGTACGTGAAATGCTTAAAGAAAATACAGTAAAAGCAAAATATGTAGATGTCAAGAACAAAGTATTTTTGATCTAGTTATGAAAATCAAGGCTTATGCCATAAGAATCAAAATATTACAATATATAAGAAGGAAAATTCTTATAAATCACCAAGCAAAATACATTAATGTCAGGGTTATCGTAATTGATATTTATTAGAAGTATAATTTCATGGCATCATTTTCAATAGTATCCTCATCCTAATCATTGGAACAGTCATCATTTTCAGCATCAAAGAGTATAAGTTCATCATCATACAAATAGTCATTGTCAAAAGATTGTTGTCATGTTCGTCATTAACCATTTCATTTATCATTGTTTGATCAACATCATTGTGTTTTTCAAAATTGACATGATCAATCAGAAAATCATTGAGTCATTGTCTATGATGATAATGAAAATGATTGTTATGACAATCATGAAGTCGAGAATGAAAATGATGAAAGTCTAATGAGTTGAAATCATGACATCAATGATGATGACCACCACCATAAAAACTATAAACATATTTATTCAAAAAGAAATTCCCACATTAAATCAGAAAATTCAATATTAAACAAGCTCAAATAGTCATTATTCAAAACGTTTACGGTTTAGGGTTTTTGATAAATTAGATTTTCGTAGTCAAGAGACCATAATATAAACTTAAATTATTAATATTAATATTTCAAAATATTGAATTATACTTATGAATAGTAATATTTTCGTCATCAAAAATCATCCATAATAAGATTCATTTTCATCATCATTTTAAAATTAATTTTATCATTATTATCTTCAGTGTCATCACCATCATCATCATCATCATCATCATTTTCACGATCAGCATCATCATCATGATCATCAAGCTCTTTATCAACTTTTTAATCATCATAACCGTTGTGTTCTTCATCATCATCTATGATCATTAGTAGTCACCATCAAATTGCATCATTTTCTTGAGATGATGATTATGCCATCAATCTCAGATCGGGAAAATCTTCAGCATTTAAAACAAATTATGCCATCACGATTATCATCTTCGGTGTCATTGATGTTTCATTGTAATATTAGTGAATTTTCATGATCATTTAGTAAATCTTCATTAGCAAAAGTTACAGCCAATCATCAAATTATGATCTCCGTCTTCTTGGTCAAGAAGGTCATTCTCATCTACCATTATCACATCATTTTCATCGTAAAATTATTGTAAATGTTTAATTTTAGGGTATTTGAATCATAATTTTGAAATTTATAATATAAATATAAAATATTAATACTAATATTGTCAAAAATATATATTATTATTCACTTCAAAATTGATTTTAATATTGAGAAAAATATTATTTTCTACATTTATAAAAGTTAATATTTTCATTGTTATGCAAAATTTTCAAATGAGAGTCATCAAATAGATCATTAAAATTTTAATCCTCAATCATGAGCATTATCACTATCATTGTCATCATAATAATCCTCATCATGTTTCATTATCATTGTCATCTTTATCATCGTTTTTATTGTCATCATTATTGTGTTTTTCGTCATCATCATGATCATAAACACTCACCATCAAGTGACATGATCATCATTATCATCATCATTGACATTTTCATGATGACGATGATGATGAAAATATGTTACGATGATAATGAAAATGATTATGGTGCAAAATCGATGAATGAGAAAATGATGATGATGACAATGAGGATACTGATGATGACATCAATAATTATGATAAATACCACAATCACTACAAATCGAAGTAACAGAATTTGAAAAAATATGAACATATGTAAAAATGTTAAAATCATATTTGTAATACCATTACGAAGCAATGGATTTCCAAGTCAAAGCAAACACCAATGACATATCCCACCATTTGAGAATGAATTTCATAATTTACAATAATCCTCCAAATGTCATTTTTTCTATAAAATGTGGATCCTTTGTTCAAGTTATGCCACCACTTACCAAGCTTTAAGTGAAAATCTCTTCAGCTCATAATCCTCCCATGCATCATTGAATCTACCGTACTTCTCTAAACCTCACCAATTTTCTCACCATAAAGTTTGATTAATGTATTATAAGCCCAAATAGCCTCATACGAAGGTCCACATAAGAAATTCAATAATGCAATGTCATTTATTCCAGTACTTCCTTCTTTGAAATTTACTGACTTAAGATAACAAATGGCTTCACCTTAGAGATACAACAAATTCAACTTCATGAAGACCTTAATGGCACAATATAAATTAAGACAATTTTTAATGGATCATTTCTAGCAAGATTATCAGGCTTATCACATTAGAAATGTTTTTCACTACTACTTTTCAAACCCAAGTGTCTTTACTTAAAATATATAATGATGTAGTTGTTCGAATGTTATAATTTGACCACATAGAGTCTATATCATACTCCATTATAAATAGTAGATCGAAACCAAATCATTTACAAGAAATGGAAAATTGAAAACTCAGAATCTGATCAATAAACTTCCCAAAGACCAAACCATAATCTTTAACTTAAAAGATTAGTTAAAGTAAAGCGGCCATTATCTCAACTCGGTAATTTTTTTATTTTAATCTAATGTTCAGATTGTAAGCACGAAGGGTGTAAGATATAACCAATAATTCTACGAGTAGCAAAAAGAGCTTCAAAAGAGGAGATCAATAGCATCAAAAAAAATTTCTAGGGCTTCCATCTTTCATCAGCCAATTACCAAATGATAAATCAATATGTTTCTTTGAGACCCCAACAGTCTTCATACGACAAGTCTTTATGGGTTGTCCACGTAATGGTCAATGCAACAATCAAAAAGCATATCATGTGATTAAGAGCCAATGTCGTAGTTGGATCATGAATAAAAAAACCATCTAGTCGATTTCCTATTAAATGCAAGAGTGAAACCCTAACACATTTTCATAGAAATGGACTTGTGCAGATAGGACACATTCAAATCAATATGATGAAAATTGAAATCTTGCACTCAAGAAAACTCTATCAAAAGGTTAGGTTTCCAATCAATGGAAACTGTTGATACAGAAGGTAACAAGTCACCATCTTGGGATTGTAAGAAACAATCATGTATTGAATAAAATCATTCCAATGAACCAAAATGGACTATAGTTGACCCACCATAATGCAAAATCCGACCAAATTTTAAAGTTCCACAATGATCACCGAAAAGGTGAAAATTTTAACCTAGTAATAATTACAAACATGTTTTTGACCGACAAGAATTACATGGTAAGTGTAGAGAAAGGTTACAATGAGAACTATATGCAGTGGCTCTTGATGGTCAAATTAATTTTGGTGATCCACCCAGTATGGTGCCCAAAATTATGCACAAGTGCCCCATATAATTCTCCTGTAAATGCAATATATTGCTAATATCCAACAATTGTGGCCAAACCAAGAATTAAGGTTTCCCATAGGTACAACTAGGAAACAATACAGAAAAAACTCATGTCATACTTAGAAATATATAACAATAATTACATGTGCACATGATGTTTAAGGTGGTAAAAAGGGATAGGTGGTTATATTTTTTAACATATTCACCAAACCATATTTAAATCATATTTACTTACCAAGAATTACTTTTTAATGCTTCACAACAGGAAAAAATAGTAGAAGAATATTTTACCTGCATGTTCATGAGTGAGACTTCCTAATTAGCAAGCAATCTTATTTTTACTCAAATTATTCACCCTTCTTTCTAAAAAATAGAACAGTCAACTTTAGTTTGACATTGATTTACTAATAAAAAGGCTAATTTAGTTTGCCTACTTTGTAAAAAACTGCATGTATAAATAATTTCACTCTATTCCTTTATCTATTATTAAATAAAGGCTCCAAATAGGATGCATGGGTTGAGTACTCCTTAGGAATTTTTAGGAATATTGAACATTTTTTGCTATATATTGTCAAAAATTGCAAACACAAGGGTGAGAACTGGGGTCTAGTCTTAGACTTTTATCCGGTCATAGGAGTACTGAAGCAAATTTTGGCCAGTTTAATCATTCTTTGGAGTGTAATCTTTAGGGTCGTCCTTATCCAAATATTTGCATCTCATGTATAATTAATCTTGATGAATGAAAAAATATTAATATGTTTAACTCGTTAGTAAATTCAAGATCTTATTGCAAACTTAATGTGCAAAATAACTTAGAAGGTTGTTTGAAATTTTCCCTCAAATGCACATCATCTATTTAGTGCCCAATATCCCTGTTGAACCTTGTGCACAAAAATCCTTATTCAATGTGCATATACTTAGTCAAACCCTCATACATGGAATTTGGTGTATCACCTTAGTTATTTTATATTTACAGTTAGATTTTAGATCATGGTTTATTATGGAATTTAGGATACATCAACAAGTGCACTGATGCCTTATTGGTAACTCACCTCAAAATATGTATACCCACAGACCCGAGGTGTTTCCATTAACATGGTCTATAAAGATGAGAGATCAAATATTTGGCATAGCTTTTGAGAAAACCTAGAAAGTGGAATTAATTATAGATGATCACTTATAGAGAGACAAAACTGCAAATGATATTTTTGTTTGCCTTGATGATGTTCTGATTCATATGTATATATGGTTTTGGAATTATATTTATATTCATTTTGGATGTTCTGATGCGGCCATGAGGCTGAAGGAGGTATTTTTATTTTTCAGATTAAAAATATTACAACACACATCGGGGGATTGGAGACTAACCACATTGAAATTTTAGATGAATTCAACACCATCACCGTGGTAACTTGTATTTGTTTGTGTGTGTTGGATTTTTTTAGGGATTCCCATGGGGGGGGGAATCACCTTTGAATGTGACCAAGGGACTTTTTTGTTTTTCTTATATTTGGTCCTTCGTTAAAGTTGTATGTGTTTTATAAGTGATGTGTTTTACCTTTTCATTATTTAATTAAATTATGATTTGAGAATGTAATTAATAGAGTTTTTGGTCTTAGTTTAAGAGTTGTAAGAGATGTGTAAGTGATGTGTAAGTTGATTTTAGAGTATGAAATGCTCCACCTTCTTGAGAAATTTGAATTTGTCCTTGGAGGCTAATTTTGGAGGCTTGGGGGACAATTTAAACTTGTCCCATACCTCTTAAATTTATCTGCCAACCATACCTATGGTTGGAGAGTTGAATTTAGGATATCACATTATGCATTCGGGGGATTATACCAGTCAAGTTGTAAATTAGATGAATTCAATACCGTCACCATGGTAACTTGTATTTGTTTGTGTGTGTTGGATTTTGTTAGGGATTCCCATGGGGGGGAATCACCTTTGAATGTGACCAAGGGACTT
Organism: Taxus chinensis; assembly: GCA_019776745.2. NCBI lineage: Eukaryota > Viridiplantae > Streptophyta > Pinopsida > Cupressales > Taxaceae > Taxus > Taxus chinensis. The sequence goes on from JAHRHJ020003776.1 coordinate 417,547, forward strand.
TTGTGCTTTTCTTTTATTTGGTCCTTTGTTAAAGTTGTATGTGTTTATAAGTGATGTGTTTTACCTTTTCATTATTTAATTAAATTAATGATTTGTTAAAGTTAATGTAACTATGACATAAGAAGGTAATTTGGTCTTAGTTTAAAGTGTTGTAAGAGATGTGTAAGTGATGTGTAAGTTGATTTTAGAGTATGAAACGCTCCACCTTCTTGGAAATTCAAATTTTTCCTTGGAGGCTAATTTTGGAGGCTTCTGGGACAATTTAAACTTGTCCCATACCTCTTAAATTTATTTACCAACCATACCTATGGTTGGAGAGTTGAATTTAGGATTTCATTATGCATTATTATAAGTCAAGTTGTAAATTTTAATTGCACTTTTTTTGATTTAACATGGGGTGTTTAATTTTAAGTCCATTTTGTTACACCTATTTATTACTTGGGTGTTAGAGTTAAGGATGTGTGATGTGGCATCCTACAGAGATCCACCTCATTCTCTTCACTTCCCTCTTCTATATATTCAAATTTCCATTCTTGTGTTTTGGGTTACTTCACCTTGTAATGCTTCATCCGTGGGTGAATTATTTTGTTGTTTGAGATCTCTTGCTTTAGAGGGGTTTAAAGATTGTTGAATGCTTGTGCTTGGAGGATAGTTTGGATTGCTTGCATTGGAATAAAGCTTGTTGTTTTTTAACTTGGAACAACTACATCATGGAAAGGTAAGAGCTTGGCTCTTATTATTCTATTCTCTCATTTTTATGCTTACGTGAATGGTTGAGTGTGTGAATGTGTTATTTTATTCATTGACTGGTTGGGTAGATGGCCTAGGAAAGGTGTAGGAGAATACTATAGGGAGTCTTGTGGGGAGACATAAGTGTTATGGGGAGGTATTAGTGTGGAGGGAGTTGGGATTTTTATTCCACCTTGCAAAAGAAATAGCTCACATTTCTTTACTCGTTATGGGGTGCCATAAGAGGTTGGTGAGGCATAAAAAATAGGAGGAATAAGGGGTACTTGGGGGAAGCATAAGGGAATGTTAGGGTTTTGAAATTATGTTTTTTAGCATTTTTTTCTCAGGTGGTGATACCCATTTCCCCTTGGGAAGCATAAACAACATCCCCCATAGTTTCTTGCTCCTTTGGCTTGCGTGATGAAGCTTGAGTGTTATTTGTTGTATTTTATCTGTGGTTGCAAACTGTAGTTTTTTTCTAGGTTGTGTTTTCAATATGAATTTGTATGTGTGTTGTGGAAGCCTATTGTTGCCATGAGTTGAAACAAATTTCTTAATACATTATGGTTAGGGCTTGGGGGCCAATGAAGAAGGATGTATTTTCCTTTTCATTGGATGTCTTGGTTGGGTGTAGAGCATTGCCTTTCTCCATGTTTTTGTTGTGATCAAACTGGAAAATGGAGGATATTCACGTTGCTATACTGGAGTAGAGAAAAAGGACAAATTTGACAGTCCTTGTTGAGATTATTTCTTATTGTAACATTTTCCCACTTTGAAGTGGATTACATTGTATATTATTTGTGATGGAAAGGATACTGTTTGTATTTAGTTACGAAATTAGTTTTGATTATGGAAGAATATAAATTGTGTTCATTTCTCTGAATAGAAAAGAAAGATATGTATTTTGTATGTTATATTCTGAAAATAAATACGAAAGAATTCGTAAAAGTTTCATTTGAATTAATGGAAGTTGTGTATATTTCTCAAATGATTTTGATTTTCATTGGAAATCTACGTTTGAAATATAGTATAAAATCTCTCGTTGGAAATGGATTAAAAAGCAAATAGGCATGAAGAAATGTTATACTGCTTTATTCTTTTTAAATGCATGATTTATAAATCAAAATTGTATGTTGGATTTTAAGTACTTGAATTGAAAAAAAAAACCAACTTCATATGTTAGATTGGATTGGGAATAAATTTCATATATCAAGTTGGTAAAGGAAACATGGATCTGTTTAAGATCGAGTATAATCTCCATCCTTTATTTCACTGTATACTTGCAAAATTTTATCAAAAATTATAGAGCAACCCTACAACATTGAAAAGATAAATTTAAACACTAAAATAGAACTTATGGGATCAAAACGATTCCAAGCTAAAAAAATACTTAAGGAATTTCCATAGAACCTTTCAATTTGGGCTCAAACAGTTTCATAGTTATTGTTGTCAAATTGGGAAAAATTCTAAATGTAAATCAATGAAATAACTTAGCAGTTGTAATCTATCCTAAAATCTTCCAATAAAATTCCCTCCATGCCTATTTGGCATGTTGAGAAGGAATTATGGAAAATTTGGACAAATTTTATAAGTTGAACAGTCCAGTTAAAATTTTAAGTGGTCCAGAAAGAATATTTCATAAAATTGACCATTTAACCTGCATCAAAATTTAAATCTTAAGCTTCATGTGCAAAGAGGACTTTGAGATCTTGCCAAAAAATCCTTATTTTCCAAAAACGGAGCTCCCAGTCGAAAGTTATGGCCTTCTGAAGTTCCACTTCATTTTGGCTTCAAAATTTTTCTAAAAAACCATCAAATTTAATTAAAAAAATATTCTTGGGTGGACCCACAGGATAAATACTTCCTTTTTGCCTAAAAAATATTAAGGCATGATGTTCCCTGTCGCTCCGCTAAACTACAAACATTCTTGTTGATCAAAACAATCTAAGTTCAAAAGAAAAAGGGAAAAATTTCTACGTTGTTCCCCCGCATCCCCATAGGCCCGCAGCAAATAAGGTGTTTCCATGTGGCTTAATGAGGATCTGTCAGAGGTGTAAAATCCCTTTTAACCTTGGCACTTGCAAAATTAAAATTTTGAAACTTTTTCTTGTTTCCTCCATGGCACCGCTGGCTCGCCACAAATCAGGATCTTCCACATGGCATCGTGAGGCATCGATGGAGGCGCTTGTGAATTTTACCCTTTTCACCCTTCTGGGTGTTAAAATTATTTTATCCCCACCACCCCACTTTCCCCACATTTTCTTAGAAGGTGCCATGTGTCCCTTGTGACTCGCAGTGGAAGCATGGGTGAAAAAGTGGACTTTCATCCCCGTGCGTGGGAAATTTCAAAACATCCTCCTATTCGGCATTGACCCGACCAACTCCTTGTTGAAATGGTTTCTTCTTGCACGGCCCGATTGATTTTTCCCCTTGAAAATTTTCTCCCCTTGCCCGATGGCCCGCTGTTTGTTGGAAAATTTCCACCCCAAGGCCTCGCCAACCCATAACTTGGAATTTTACATGAGGAGTTAGGAGGACTCCTTTATATCAATGGAAAGGTGAGAAAATTTCATATCCAATGAGAATGATTTAGGGAAATTTTGAATGCGTTAAGTGTTGAGAAAAATTAAGTTGAAACTTTAATCCCTGTTAGAGAATTGGGTATGGTGATAGTTTACCCTTTGAACCTAATTGATACCTTCTAACACTAAATTTTGAACTACCTTAAGTGACCTACATGATAATTTTTATAAAGGAGTCAAGTATAATCCAGTAGATTGAACCTGATCTAGAATGTGTTAGTGACAATTGTTGTCTTGCAACCTGGTTGTGGACTCCTTCTAAACGCAAAAAAAAAAATTATTACATAATTTTCCTAACCAATCCTAGGTTGTTTCTTAGGTCTCAAGTTGGTTGCATTTTAGCGAGAATTGACATAGTTGTAATATGGAGATTGATAGTAGAAAATGTATCATGTCATGTATGACTCATAGTATTTGTCATTTCCAACTTGTCCCAAGATTACTGTGGAATGTCTCAGGAAACTAAGTGGAGTAGAAATTATGGTAGAAATTTTAACCCCTCACATTGAATTGGGAGTTAGTAGAAACTAATATGCATATCCATATTGAAGCAACGAAGAATGTCTTGAGCATATTTGGATTGATGCATGGAAATACCTTTGCCAAACTGTGAATCACTGAACACCAAAGAAACAATATTGTAACGTGGTTCACCTGAATTGGCCAGGTCTCACAAGACATCTTCAAGACATCACTTGCTCATCATGATTATGCTTTGTTACAAGCCACCACTCTGATTAATTCGTCAATACCCAGATGACTATAATGTAGCTATGCTTTCCCATCTACATCTACATAATTCACACAGTGTAGGCCATAGGGTTGGATCAATAACACATCTACAACCAAAATTACATAATCCTACCATATGCTGATATTTTGATGCATAGCATATCACAAATGCTTATAGCAATTTTACAAACAAGTTAATTTGATCAAAACCATGGGAATCAGTCCTTTATGCCATACAACCTATGGCTAAAAATCCTCAAGAATATGAATCCTTCAAACATGAACATTTCCTGATAGCCCCAAGCACATTTTAAGGCCCAATTAGGGCTTATATAGCTTGCATGCACCTTAGTTTAACAAACCCTCAATGGCTGCAAGATATCCACCATCACATTAGATGAAAACATAAAAAGAGCTTCAATTTGTATTACCTAGTCACAAAGAAATGGAGCTCAAAGCTTCTCCAATGAACAATGCTTCGGTTGCTGGTTGAAGATGCAAACTACCAGCAATCAGTATCCGACTATTTTTTTTCTTTCTGTAGCACCCATGAATCAGTGGATGAAAGGTGTCGGTGGTCTGGAAGGTCTAATGGCATCAGTTCTCATATTTAAATACCACAGTTACATGCGGGTTGTATCTCTCTCCTAGGTCTAGCTCTCCTCTAGTAGCATTGTTTAAGGTTTGATTTTTGGCATAAATTTAAAATGAATGACCTACACACTAGACAATATAATTACCTTTCTAGGTACCCATTTGAGCAAAAATTGGGGGTTCACTAATTCTTATTGTCACACTAAAGGGTATATCTAAATTAGAGGAAAATTTACCAAAATAACCCTGAAACAATTGTATATCGTTTTGTTTAAATACTTCATATGCAATGAAAATTATCAAAAAACAAATTGATACAATCACTTTGTTACCAATATTGGAGGTGCATCAAAGTATGTTGGCTTATGATTGCAGTTCCACAAAAAATTAAATTTACTACCTGTGTAATTTTTTGCATTGTTGTTGCTGGTGTGTGGAGTAGGGTCAGGGATGTGAAGAGGCTGGGGGAAACTCTAGACCCTCCTAGCTCAAGCTTCTTAGTCCTCCTCCCTCAAATTTCCTACACTTCCTAGCACTCACAAGTTGTAGGTTGGCAGGCAAAGGAAATTTTGTCGAAATTTTTTAAAGGCTAAGTTAAGGATTGCGGGCCCGCACACCCGTGAAAATACATTTCAAAAGGCAACAGCGGGGCCACAGGGAAATTTTTTCTAAATTTTCTTTTTCAAACGTAGATTAATTTTAGGCAAAATGAAAGCTTTTCGGGTCAGTGGAGTGGTGGGGGACATATTTCTTTTAGCACTTTTGGGAAAAAACACAAAAGGGAAATATTTTACCTGCGGGTCCGCCCAAGAATAATTTATTAATTAATTTTGGCAGTTAGATTTTTTTTGAAGCCAAAATTAAGTAAAACTTCAGAAGGCCGTAACTTTTGATTAGGGATTCAGTTATTGGCAAACGAGGACATTTTGGAAAGAAATCAAATTTTTCTTGGCACATGAAGCTTAAGATTTTAAATTTGATAAATTTTAAATAGGAAATTTTGTAAAAATGATCTACATACTTTTAAAACAAAAACTGGTAACGTTGTAGAGAGATGGCTGTAGGTTTTCTAAGCTTGCACAATTGATCTCTCTCTTTCGTAGATACAATGGAAACACCTCAGGTCTGTGGGTATACCTATTTTGAGGTGAGTCTCCGGTATCAAGGCTGGTTCCTTATTGGTGTATCCTAAACTGATTCTGGGGTTTAAGAGTAAAAGATGACTGTAAAATGATTAAAACTAAGGTGATACACCAAATTTGTATGAGGGATTTGACTAAGTATATGCACAACTGATTTGGGAAGGATTTTTTATGCACGAACCAATAGTTTTTCTATAGAATATCTAAGGGAAAAACACTTGATTATACTGAGGGAGAATCACAACAGTACTAATAAGTTAACATGCACATTAAAATTAAGCAGAAAAGACTGAATTTGCAGCAGGGTAAGGTGATTGATCAGGGAATTTACATTCACAAGACTAATACAAACATACACAAGACTGCAAATAGTTGGAAAGGTAGAAAGTAATTCACACTCAGAGGGAAAAACTGGAAAAATTTGCTTCAGTACCCCTATATCCAAAAATTCCTCTAGAAGTTCTGTCTCCCATCCTTGTGCTTTGCAAAGGCACACAATATATAGCAAAAATAAAATTCACCCTCTTCCTAAAAATAGCCTAAGGCTTGTACTCACCCATGCATCTTATTTTTATCCTTTATTTAATAATAGATAAAGGAAAAAATAGAGCATGCAATTACAAATAGGCATTATTAGCCTTAATTACAATCATACAATCAAACTGAAGTTGACTGTTCTATTTTTAAGAAAAGAAGGGTGAATAATTTGCTAAAAATAAGGTTGCTTGCTATGGCAAGTCTCTTTCCATGAACATGCAACTTTGTCTTCTTATCTATTCCATGTCCTGTTGTGAAGGCATGAAAAAATACAACTCCCTGTATGTGAGCAAAATAATTACAATACTTAGCAACATTTGCAAAAATAATTCATCCAACCACCTGCTATGTGCACATGTCTCTGATATTGACATCTTTTTTGGTCTGGGGACCATAGTGCATCATAAAAATAAAATACCCCTTTGCATCCTTGTTTGTAAATTAGTCTCTAACTCTTAGCCCCTCACAGTGGGGACCACTTTGACCACCTTCAATTATATTGGCCTTGGCATATTATAATATTCACCTTGGTTTGGTGATCTTGATATATGATTTGGTCTGGCCCCTTTAAAATTATACAATGCATGCACTAAAGGTTAAACTTTGAAATTGGCAATGATTTGTTTGGAAACACGTGGGTTGTTCCCTTCCATGTGACTCACCCCTTAGGACTTGTCAGTGGCATCAACTCTATTAGGTTAGCTATAACCCTTGTGGTTTAATTTGAAATGTATTGCCTTGTTATTTGTATTGACAATGGGGTACCCTGTCTGATCTCAGACCGTTGATTTATGACCTATGGTTAGGGTTCTTGTCGCATTGAAAATTTTAACTCAACCTGACCATGGTTAGCATTGGTTGTTGCGATGATCTAAGGATGTTGATCTTGTGTCCCTGATCTTTAGCGATGGTATCGATCTTGACTATGGTTGAGTTTGAGTTAACCGTTTCATGGGTTCAATCTTGTACTAATTTGAACTTTGGCCAACCCTAAAGCACATTCATTTGGATTGACTTTGGTTGTATGGGTGAAGCCTTGGAAAATTTTCCTCTGACGTCATTATTCTGTTCTTGAAATCTGAAGTTTAGTGGGGATTTTCCATTTGTTGAGAATTTTTGAATACTAAGCTTCTTGCAAAATACTTTTGACGCCATTTATGAATTCGCTGATCAGCTCCGCCGATTCTGAGGAATGAGTTTTATAGCAAGTTGATTTCAATAAGTGTTGGCCACCATTATTGTTTCTTTAAGCTTCGAAGCTCTGTCATTTGATATCCTCTATAAATTTGTGTTGTATATTTTTGAAAGATGAGGTTTCATTTCTTGGCCGCCATAGTCATTTATAGGTAATCTTCTTGCATGCTAAACTTCTGATTTCTTTTCTTCTTTAAATGTATCATTGAACCTTGGAAATATTTCTGGGTTCTGTGATTCTGTTTCTCCTTGAGCTTCTGAGTTTGAAACTTCATGTTGGCTCGTATGGAGCCACCACTTCATCATCCAGTTTTGGATTTACTTTTGACCATTTGATTTTGCTGGTATTAGTGTTCATTTGCCCATTCTCATTCATGATTCTTATAGATCGTTGATATTTTTTTTGTCAGTTCATTGGGTATCTGTGATATTCTGATCTTTCGTTTAGCCATAATATGGATATCAAGCTCTGAGTTGAAAATGAAACTTGAAGTAGTTTTTGCTTCATAAGCTATAATTGATTTCTCTAGGGTTTTTTGCATATCTTCATTTGGCTCCATTGCTAACTTTGAACTTTTTTTAACTCTGTGAAATTATTGTTTCATGCTGCCATGAAAACATTCTGATTTACTTTGTACCTTGATGGCCTTGTTTTACTGTGGAAACATAGAGTATTTTCTTGATTTGAAAACTTGATTTATTTGATACATTCAGTCATTTCTCTATATGACATGCTTTGTGCTAGGACAATTGAATTTTCTCTTCTATTTTTTGATGAATATTGTAGAAGATGGTTATGAATTAAACATAAAATAATAGGTTCTATTCATGTACTTTTGGTTGAATTCTGATAATATTTCGTGTTCTCAATTTTGTATTATGGAGAGCTTCATGATTTGTAAAGAATTCATTGTTCCCAAGATCAACTTGATTCTTGAAATTTTGTAGCACTTGAGAATGCATGTCCTTGATTATTTAACTTGTATCACTTTGAACATTGAAATTCTCCATGATTCATGAGATCTTGGTTTGAAATGAATGTTTTCTTCTAATTTCATCTAATTAAATGCTTGACTGTAACAATACCCATTAATTGATTTATCAAAATTCTGTGTACATTGCTTGAACCTATGCATAACATATTATTTCTGAATCCTCTGTTTGTTCTGATTTTCTTAAATGTTGACTTGAACAAGTACTTGAAAATTTAGTTCTCACTTCTATAACATGCTTTTTGTAATTCTTGCATCGTCACCTGATATTTGCTATCCTGTTCATTTAATCAATTTCTTAAAGATAGTTGTACTTATCCTTGATCATGGTATGAAAAAATAATTCATTCTTTGAGCTTCTAATTTTGTAACTCCGAATCAATTTATATCTCAGCATTTGATAATAATCTAATGAACAACTTGTTTGATAATTGCCATGATTTATGGCGAAGCTTGTAGTCAAAATTTTTCTAGAATTCTTTCTTTCAATACTTTGTAGCGGATTATAAGAAAATATCATTTTCTTCTGAGATAAGTTTATTCCATGAAGCTATGTCTTCCTTTTTTTCATGAATCCTCTCTTTCTAAATCACTTTCAAATATTAATTCCTTCAGTACTTGCTTCTATTTGGTCTCTCTTCTAAATAATGTTCTATTTCTTGGAAGATGTTCTACATTTCACTTCCTTTTATTGCATAGTTTATATTCTGTATCTTCTCTTTGGCTGCTATTACACCTTCATATAGTATGAAAAAAATCATAGAATGTAATAATTAGGCATTTTGAAGCCTCTCAAAATTTATTCCATGACTTTTCTTCTTTATTTTCTCTTTCAGAACCTTAATTCTATTTGAATCAGCATGACATTCAGCCTCTTTAAGTGAGATTCTACATCTCTATTGTTACACTTTTAAGATTCATGAATTTATGAAGTTGGACAGTAATAAAGGTTAATATTAAACCCTGAGCTCGTAACTGACAGTTAACTCAATTTTCTTCTTTTCAGGTACAATGGCTTCAGTAATGAAGATGAAGGAGAAACAAAAGATGCCCAAGATGAAGAATGCTTCAGTCAAAGAGAAGAACATAGAAGTACCCATAAAAGGCAATGATGGGTTTAACTTATATCCTTTTAGATCTTTTCAGTATGTGTACATAAATATTTTCAGCATTGTACTTTACTTTTCAGTTATATCCCACGGCTTGTGTGGGAAACATTTGTACTCTATTAGCTCTGATGAATAAATGAAAATAAATTCGTGTAAATGAGATTATATATTTCCTTTTGTAATTTAGATTTCATCTGTATGGATTGTGATAATGAACTAAACAACTCAAAACATTAAATTAATGTCTTAATCATGAAATAAATAAACAATCGAATTAATAGGAATTATGTAACATTGAGTAATGAACTTGTCAATTTCAATGTAATCTATATTTCAAATTTGCTACTTCTAAAGCTTCAGAACTTCACCTAATACATGCTAAGCTATTTCCTGCCTTCATCAAGAAAACACAATTTTCCTTCAGGGCTTTGTATGTTTACAACTTTTGTTCTGAAGATTTCAATGGAATGTGAACTACATATATGAGATCTGTTATTGTTTTGAACAACACAGTGATCAAGTTGTACATTTCCGAGATTTCATATGACTTCAATCTAATTCAACTTAACCAAACAAATAAGAAACTGCAACCTTCCTTAGCTTAGCTGTATCCTTCACATAAGCAAACTTTTCATCATAACAATGAAACTTTAAAAGTTTTTTGCCCATTTTTGCACCCTGAGTGCAAAATTGTCAACATTTCTGGCGATCCTGTGGGGAAAGCTTGCCTACTAGCTTAAAGACCAGTGCCTTGCTCTTGTCCATTGGGCATGGAGTCCGAAGCATGTAACCAAAATTTATCTTTTCTCGAAAGGTCCAACCCTTCAAAACAAACTAAATCTTGGGAAAGGATCTGGTAAACAGATCACGTGCATGAATGCACTTATTGAAATTGAAAAACATTACAATTGTGCAGGAACTACACTTATTAAAAGGAAATCCTACTCTAATCAATCACTATAAGGATTTTCAATAACAGTGTTTGAGAAACATACCATTCAACAGGAATGGGAAGTTCCTCTCCATTCGAAACCTTCTGAAAAGCTGAAAAGCATTGTGTTACCTTTGCAATTCTGAAATCATCAGTAAGGACCACTCTAGAGATTGACCATCAAACTTTGTGTGTCTTCCTGGCTTTGCACGATCAACATCCAACTTTAACACAATATCTCCTTCATTGAAGGAAAAGGCCTCTGAATTTGGAGCCTTATTATCAAAATGTCTTCTTGATTTGTTTCTGTGTTCTTTTCCATACTCAAGATGATCTTGATCTCTTAGCTCTTATAATTCCATTAAGTTCTGCATAACAGAACTTGCAATGGTTCATTCTTAAGCAGCTCCATTTGATTGAAACAAATCATCAATGCAGGTAACTCAATTGAAATAGGCATTCTTCACTTACTTACATCCATAAACAAGTTTGTATGGTGAATTTGCCAACTGATCTTTTAGGAGTCACTCTGTCAGCCCAAAGCACTGTTGAATTCAACATCAGATGCCAAGCTCTTTGCATTATCTCCTTGAACGTTCTTATAATGATCCTCAACATTATTCTTTATTAGTAATATTAGCTAAGCCATTACCTTGTGGGAAATAATTAGATGAAGAACTTAGATATATTCCATTCTTGACAGCCCAATCTGTTATCTTTACACCAAGGAAAGCTAAAACATTACCTAATATGATAGTTGCTGGAACACCAAATCTGCAAACTATACCTTCATAAAGCTGATAAGTATCGAAGTTTCATTAGCATCTTTCAAGGATATTGCTTCATTCCATCGTGTAAAATAATCTGTAGAAGTTAAGATTCTCTTATGTCCATGTGAATAAGGTAGGTGTATCATGCCGATGAAGTCAAGACCCCACTACATAAAAGGCTGATCAGGCGAAATAGGCTGCAAGGGCAGCGAAGCTAAACATTCTTTTCCAACAAAGAAAGCACATTTTTTACACTTTCTAATCCATTCAAAATAGTCTTTGAATATGCTAGGCCAATAGTAACCATCTTTCATAATTTTTAAGGCTGTAGTACGTGCTGAGAAGTGACCTCCTGCAGGTCCTTCATGGAATTTCTGACAGTATTTTCTAAACTTTATCATAATCAACACACCGTAACAAGATTCCATTTATATCTTTTTGAATAACACATTATCAATGAAGATATAAGGTACAAGCTTGTAATCTGAAATACCTTCATTTATTTCTTGTCCATACCTTCTAGATAGGTGCCATACTGTAGATAATTAACCAAATCAGTCATCCATCTTGATTCTTGAATCTTGTGAGTGAGCTCAGGTTGCTGATTTTCTGGTTGAACCATAATTTTTTGATTGTTGATACGTAATTTTAGCATGCTGTTTTGAATCATCTGGTTCTGCAGCTTGTTATTTTTCCATATCAGCAATTAGATGCTCACATAAACCTTTTCCCTCAAACTGTCTTAGTAACCTAGAATATCAACATCATATTCCATGACCTTTGTTATCCAGTTTGCTCTTTTCTCATTCAATTCCTTATTTAGTAAGAATGCTTTCACACTTGGATGAGAAACAAGAATGTGGATTTTATTGTTTGAAAGCATATACTTGAAATTTTTTAGTCCTCTAACTACTGAAAGTACTTTCTTTTCAAGAAATGTGTACCTTGTTTCATAATCATGCAAACTCTGTCCAAAGAAAGCAATAGGCTGCTCAATATTTTCGTCATTGACTTGAGTTAATATAGATGATATTGTTTCAGCTCCTGTAAGTGCATACATTGTAAAATCTTTATCAAAATTTGGATTTGCAAGAGTAGGACCCTAAGAGATAGTTGTTTTGATTGCTTCAAATCCTTCTCTTCCTTCACTGGTCCAAGAGAAAGTTTTCTCTTTCTTTAGCATAGTTGTGAGTGGTTTAACCAATGCTATAAAATCTGGAACAAATATTCTAACAAAGTTGATTTTTCCAAGAAAACTTTGTAATGCCTTCTTATGATGAGGCAATGATAGCTGTGATATGGCTTTAATCCTGAAAGGATCAATTGCTAAACCCTACTTAGAAACAATATGACCAAGTAGTTTTCCTTGATGTACTGAAAAGATAGACTTTAGTGGATTTAAAGATATTCCAAACTACCTGCACAACTGAAAAGTTTGCCTTAAATGCATTAGATGTTCTTCATAATCTTTTGAAAATATAGTAACATCATCTAAATAAACAAGGATGCATTTATTTAATAAGCTGTGAAAATCCATGTCCATTGCACATTGAAACATTGCACCGGCATTTGAAAGACCAAAAGGCATCCTTTTGTAAGCATAAGTACCCCACTTGGTGGTAAAAGTTTTTTTGTATCTATCTTCTTCTCGAAATAAAATCTTATTATATACACTGTAACCATCTAGAAGAGAGATTCTATCTGAACCTAAGATTGTTCTTAAAATTTGATCCATATTTGGGAGTGGGTAATGATCTTTTAATGAAGCTTTATTAAGATCTCTAAAATCTACACATAGTTTGATTTCACCATTCTTCTTCCTAACAGGAACAAGATTGGCTACCCAACTTGAATGCTTAATTGGAAAGATAATACCTGATTCAATCAACTTGGATAATTATTTCCTCATCAGAGGCTCTATTTTGGGATTCACAGGCCTTTGTTTCTACCTAACAGGTTTAGAATTTGGTTACAACTCAATTGTATGATGTGCTAAACTGGGATCAAATCCTTTCAGATCTTGGTATTTCCAAGCAAAAACATCTTTAAACTCTTTGCAAAGATTAATAAATGACTGCTTTTCAGTTAAGGAACATACCTTTCCAAGAAATAACTTTTTCCCTTCATCAACCAAGATCTCTTCATAATTTTCAGCATCAGTTCACATTTTAGTCTTGACCTTTCTTAACTGATCATCAGTGCTGAAGATGTCTTCTAATTTGACTAGACCTCGAGGCATAGTTTATTTTTCTTCAACTGAACAATCTGGTCACCATATAAATGTTGTAATTTATCCTGATTACTACAGAAAACTCAGCTTCTTACTGCAAAAACCTACAGATTTGATCATCACTTTCAAAAACTTTCCAATTTGAATCATTATCAGGTACTGAGGGCCTGACAATTAACTTTATATGAGGCTAGATTTTTCTATTTTCAATCTGTTCCAACACTTCAAAACTAGCCCCAACTGTTGCAAGTTTGTCTGCATGCTTGTTTTCAGCTCTAGGAATAGACTGAATATTAATAGCATCGAAATCTTCCATTAAGTCTGAAACTCTATGTCTGTAAGACTTCATTAATGGATTCTTATAAACATTGGAATTTCTTACTTGATTAATAACCAACTCAGAGTCACCAAAAATCTGTAGAATGCTGATACCTTTCTTTCTGGCCCAAAGTAAGCCATGAATTAAAGCTTCGTATTTAGATACATTGCAAGTACATGAAAATTGGAGACTCAAAGCTGAGAAATACCTTTCATTCGTTCAGGGGAAGTGAGCATCAGACCTGATCCATATCCCTTCTTGTTATTAGCTCCATTGAAATGAAGCTTCCAAATCCCTTCTATTGAATCTTCTATTTTGGACAGCAAAGGAAGTGGTGTATTTTCTTCATGCATACAATACACACCAAATAAGTGTTCTTCAACTTCCTTAAAAGGATCATGAGCATGTTCTTCCACTTTATTTTCATCCATAAACATGTTAGAAACACCATCCAATGCTAAAACATAAGCTATCTCATCAAAATCAGACTGATCTAAGGCTAAATAATTAGCCACTGCATTTGAAGAGTGAGGCTCAATGTGAAATTTGGATAATGGCTCTGAATTGATAGTAACTCTAGTACCATAACGATTAGTGAAAAATAAGGGACCAATCTGAAGAGAGATAACCTCCTATTTTTGTTGTGAAATCTCTAGATAAGCATAAGGCAAAGTATGGAGGTAAGTCTACAACAGTAACATCTTGCAGAATAGAAACATTTGGGAAAGCATGTAACGTCACTTCTAAATTTTTTATTATACCAACTGTATTAGTTACAGTTCCATCAAGCTGTAAAACACTCCTTTTTGTAGGCTCATATTGTAAACCTAATTTTTCTGCAATCACTTTTGGCATAACTTTGCTACTTGCACCACTGTCCACCATGCAATTATGAACTAGATGTTCTCCAATAATCAGTGATAAATAAAATGGTGGTGGTTTCTTGATGTCATGAGCATTCAAAACTTTCTGAACCATCCACTTAACTTCTTTAATGTGGTCTTGCTCAAACGTTCCAAGGACCATGTCTATCTTCTGAACTTCCTTTTCTGTTGTATTTGAAGAAATCTTCAGCTTATCTAGTTCATGAGAAATTAAATCTTGTAGTCCAGGAATACTTAGAGCATCCCACATTGAGATGTTAACCTTATGTTTTTTCATTACATCAAAAATGTTAAAAGAAGTAATTGTTTTAGAGACAGAATCAACTGTCTTAGAGTAAGCCTTAACAAAAACTGATTCTGCTTCAGCTACCTTGGATATCTGAGGTATAAACAGTCTTCTTGGATCAGGCTGTAGCTATTTGTTGATGGCCTTTTTATCAACTGGAACACTTTCTATTTTTTGAGGAATAGCAAGGGTTGTTAGTTGAGTTTTGGAGCTGTAGATATTTTCTTATCAGTGACAGTAGGCAGGATAGGCCTATTTTGTTGATTTTGATTTTCAGCAACTTTCCCTTGAGCCCTTGTAGTGACTGCAATGAAATCCTCCTCATTAAAACTGACTCAATTTTGTTCAAGTGCTTTCTAAACATGATTTTCTTGCTACCCACAATTCATTTGAGGCATGAACAATGTTTCAGATTGACGTTGTGCAATAAGATTCAAATTTAGAAAAGTATTTGGGAAAGTTGTAGCTAAATGAGGTTGATTGCAAGGTTGAAACCACTCTTTTGTAATCATATTAACTGGGACTAAAGTGTTAGATGAGCTAGGAGCCTTTGGTTCAAACTATCTTTGTTGGTAAGGCTACCTATAATTATTATTTTGTTGGTAAGGTTGCCTGTTTTGTTGATTCTGTTGATAGGGCTGATAAGGATCCTGATAGGGTTTGCTAGGTAATGCAACTTTTGTTCTCAATCGAAGTCAATTTATCTCCCACAGTCTGCAAAGCTTTAAATACATCATCTGATGGAGCTACCAATAGTAGGCTCTATGATTGTAATAGGTTGAGGAATAGATGTTAAATCTGCCAAAAATCTCATTGAGGGCCTTGGTGCTAATTTTCCATCTTGAATAAGACTATTTTCAGCTCGAGATAGTAATATCATAAGCTACTCGGGAGTGTCTCTCTACCCATTGACTAAATCATAGTTTAGATATCATTGTTTAATGCTCTAAGATAATAAAGGGAAAGCATGCTCGAGCTTGATGATTGACACTTGCTGGAATTCTCTCCCAAGTTCTGGAAAAATGGATATTGAAGTTGGACATATTTTGATTAGGAGCTCTTTTAATAGTAGACAACTATTCAATGAGAAAAAACTGATATGAATTATCCTAGAATTGTTTCAGTAATTTTTTCTCCTAAGTCATCCCAAGTTCTTATGCTTCCAATTTCTAGGTTCCTATACTGTTGTAAGGCTTACCCTTTAAAAGATGTAACTAAAAGTTTTAAAGCTACATCTTCATGAGTGATATTATGGACTGCACATAAGGTTGCAATGTCTTTGATATGTTTAGCTGGTGTAACCTGATTTTCACCTATGAATGATGGCAGACTTTTCATTGCAACATTAGGAATTTCATGGTAAACTGGGATTACTAATGAACTACCATTAGTAAAAGTCACAAAATTCCTTGGTGGTTGGATAGCCATTTAAAAAACTAGGATATTAATTGAGAAATTGATACACGGTGAAGGAATATTAGGAGGAGGGTTACCAAAATCAGGTCTATTATAAGGTAAATTATTACCAACTCTTCTCCTTCTAGTAGAATTCAAAGGTAAAAAAACAAACTCAGAAGGAATTCCTCTTACCGATGATCTTGTAGTCAATTTAGGCATGGAACATGCTACAATACTGGTCTGAAAATATCTTTGCAGAGTCACCAAAAGATCCTAGAAATTAACGGAGTTGCCAAAAGATCTAAGAATCTTTAGAATAAATTATTGTAATTTGCTATAAATATGCTATAGAAATTATAATTTACATGCAAATCTGATTCGTCATCCCACCAGGCGTGCCAAAAATTGTTATCTCTCAAAAGTGTACCCTGTAGAGAGATGACTGCAAGTTTTCTAAGCTTGCACAAATGATCTCTCTCTTTCGTAGATACAATGGAAACACCTCAGGTCTATGGGTATACCTATTTTGAGGTGAGTCTCCAGTATCAAGGCTGGTTCCTTATTGATGTATCCTAAACTGATTTCTGGATTTTGAGAGTAAAAATTTGTGTCTTACGACCCCCTGTGCCCCGCATCTCATTTCGCAACCTAACCTCATCACCTAAACCTTACACAATTATTTATTAATTACCTTATTATTAATAAATCCACATCGCCATACCTGCCACCTCATTTCGCCACCTCATCATGACCGAGTCTTAACCCTAAACTAACCTAATTAAGACCTATAACTTGGTCCACATCCACACCTATGATTAATTACTCCTCACCCGCACCCAAAACTGACCTCATAATGACTTGACCAAGCCCACAACTAATCCCTCGGGAGAAAAGGAGGGAAAGTTGGCTATTTTACCAAAAATAGCCCACTTTGACCTGACCGATACCGGTTCCTACTCGACCGCCGTCGGTTGTGTAACCGCCATCGGTTCCCTGTAAATGACCACCTCCAACCAAAAACAAAGGATCGGATTTTCATTTGATCAAAAAGGAGGAGAAATCATTGAAAGGATCGGGATTTGCTTGGCCGAGCAGAGACAAGTGAAGAAACAAGAAGAGTTTGCAGAGAAGGACATCAAGCCCAAGACTGCAACTGCACAACCAGAGCCCTGTGACACTCAGCTGATCATCGTGAGGGAAGACA
This sequence comes from Taxus chinensis, assembly GCA_019776745.2. Taxonomy (NCBI): domain Eukaryota; kingdom Viridiplantae; phylum Streptophyta; class Pinopsida; order Cupressales; family Taxaceae; genus Taxus; species Taxus chinensis. Next base: position 435,180 of record JAHRHJ020003776.1, read on the forward strand.
TCTCATCTTCTGATCGTCAGGACGTCCTATCTGAGTTCTGCCTTTGTCATCACAGTTCTTGGACCTGCATTCTCGTCAATAAACAGTAAGTAGAATCTTGTATGTTCTCTTTGATAACATTTCTTAGACTTTTGAATCACAGCCGTCATAAATCTATTCCCAGATCTACTACCCAGCAACACATTACATCTAATCATTCTGTATCATTCTTCTACCCTCTCATCACCCCGTTACCTAATCCCACTCATTTACTAGCCTTACAAACAACACAACCACCCTACAACTGACCCTCACCAAAAGCCCCTAAAACATAGAACCTACCGATATCGGTTAGCAGCAACCGGTATCGGTTACCTTGACTCAAAACCAAAAACCAGCCTTTCCCCCTACTTGTTTCAACGAGGCAATTAAATTGTTATTTTACAATCTTTTGTGTTAATTCATATTAGCAGGGGAACTGACCACCTTCGAAAGGAAGTTTTATATTTCCTGGGCCCAAGGCAGTTCCCTCATTTATTGTCTAATTAAAATCTTGTGGTCTTGTATTCTTATTTGCAGGTAGTCCTTCCAAGACAAAAAGGAGTTCTTCGCAATCAACCTGATCTCTCTCTACGGTACGCGCACACCATCTCGACATTCAACAGGTATTCCTCCTAGCCCTAACCCTTATCTGTTTCTAAAAGGAATGAAAGGATAGAAGCAACTCTATTCCCAAAAGTTGAAACATTCCGCGCGAAACATTTTGGCACGCCCGGTGGGACCCATTTCGGGTTTCTTTCTTTCTTGCTTGCTTTCATATAGGGAGCATACTTGCTGTTTTCTTCTTCTAAAGATATTCACAAGGTATTTTGTTATTTTGGTAAAAGAACTTGCTTTGCTTTTACATCTTTGTATTAGTGAAAGTCATCTCTTTTGCTTCATCGAATATCATTTTCGATTTGGGTTTAAAACACGTGCATCACATTCTTGCTTGCTGTTTTCAATTCTAGTGAACATAGATTAAGTAACAGGTCGTACACGTGGGGGTGATATCCACGGTATTGACAAGAAATTAATCTTACTTTCACTGCACAACACATACCGAATCACTTCACAATTAACACAACAACTCAAACATCCCCCCTTTTTCTGCGGTATTCCTCCGCCCGATTGAGGTAACCTTATAAGCCAAAACAAACTTGACATTTCCTCTAAGTCTTCGGTTTAGGATTCTGACATCATTCTACGTCTAAAGGCATAAGCCCACGATAATTTAAATTAACCCTAGGGTTAGTCTCTGGATTTGCGTGTGCATCTTGCTTGTTTTCAGTTCTGTTTTCTCTGTTATACACTGTCTTCTGTGATCACCTTAGAACAAATTGATAAATGTACTAAGCATTGTTAAGATCAAATCAGCAGCTTCTTATATTTTCTCATACCAGTCTTATTACACCGACATCGGTTAAGTGACCGACGTCGGCTATAGTCTAACCGACATCGGTTATCAGACCGATATCGGTTACTGTCTTTTACAGTTCCTGACAAACCAGCAACCTACCAATTTCACCATTCTAAGGCTGTTTCTGTTCCTGATAGATTGAAGCCCTACTGTGTACTCTTGTCCATGGTTGTTATCACTCGGAAGCAAGCCGCCGCCATGGTTTCACATGCCTGCTCTGTGCCTTTACCTGAATCACCCCCTTCACATTCTATAGGGAACCCTACGGACACTAGTGAGATCCCCAAAATTCCTGTAGGAGATAAGGAATTTGCCAAATTTCTGGATGCTAATCCTAGCGCCGTACAATACTATTTGTCTCATGCCCCTGACCGTACACCCGATGGTCAACTCCTTGTTGGCATGCCTATTAGTATAGCTGCTCATTTAGCTCCCACTCCGCCTGATAACACTGCCTTGCTTTCTGCATCTTTAGCCCCGCCTCCCAATCCGACTGCTTCAGAGGTTCATACGACACAGATTGGCTTTCCTTTGGTTAATCTTGGACCCCACATATCATTACCGCCGACTGCTCCTACCTCATCTCCCTTGCAGACTGTTCCATTCATGACTTGCTCTCTGCCACCTATCCACACGAGCTTTCCTTCTCAAGCTCCGCCTACCTTTTCATTCCCATACACGTATCCAGTGACCTCAACATCTTATATAGGACATCCCTATTCGGTTGCCTCAACATATTCATCCTCCATACCTTATCAACACTTAACCCCACCATTGTCTAGCGGAGGCCCTTGGCCCAATTTGCCTCCGTTTACCACAACCATACCATCATCTCATCCAACCACGGATTTCATCAAACAAATGATGGACAAAATGCAAAATCTGGAGGCTTCTGTTTCAGGAAGTCGTAGCGCCTTGACATACGAGCAAGTTTGTCGGGAGCCTATTCACCCTTCTGTCCCCCTTCATTCATATCCTCCTCAATGGGAATTGCCGAAATTTACTCGTTTTAATAGTAAAGAGGATCCTCAACAACACTTGCGATCTTTTAGACATGCTTGTTATTTGATTGCTCATGATGATGCCTTGCTACTCCGCACCTTTCCCATGTCCTTATCAGGACCCGCCTTGGAGTGGTACAGTGCTTTAACCCAGCACTCAATCTTCTCTTTTAACCAACTAGCCCAATCTTTCTTGGATCATTTCTCCATTAACATTGCCAAGAAAGTATCTATCACCGACCTCTATGCCATCCGACAATTTGAAGACGAATCTATCGCAGATTTCGTTGGACGATGGCGGGGCCTTATCAACCAACTTACATATGCCTTGCCTCAGGCCGAACTTATCGAACTTTTTACGCGGGCCTGCGCTAAGCACATCTCTCCTACCCTTCAAATTCAAACTTTCCGTACATTTGACGAGGCCTTTACCATGGCTCGGAAACTAGAAATTCGAGCCTTAGAAGAAGAGAAATTGCGGTTGCGCAACAAAAACCCCAATTTCCGAACTCCAGATTCCACTAATAAACCAAACACCACCACTCCTCACACATCCACTTCTTCGAAATCAAAAGGAGCTGTCCACGCGGTGATGGTCAAATCTCAAGCACCGTCTAATACCCCACCAAAAACCACCTATAAATATAAAGCCGAGCCCATCAATTACACTCCCTTGGGAGAAACTTATGGTGTCATCTTGGAAAAATTGCTCAAAGCCGGAGCTATCACCTTGCCTCCTGTTAAACCTCACTCCAGGTTTGACTCCACCCGCGCTATACCTTCTTGGTACAAAGAAAATGACTTCTGTAACTTTCACCGCGTAAAAGGACATAGTCATGAAAACTGCAAGATGTTGAAAAACATAGTGCAGGAAATGGTTGATGCGGGGGATATAACCCTCGATAATGCTAATGCCCCTGCCAACCGAAATTTGAAAATATTCAACAAACCATTCCCGAATCACTCTTCTAACAGTAATCTAAACCAAGATATCTTAGCCGAGGAGAGTGTTCATGAGATCCATGCGGTCTTCGATTCCCAGCCAAAAACCTCTATCAAACAAATTCTGAATCAAGCCTCTTCCCTAACGCAGGAAACCGAACCCCCTTCCTCACCATCAAGACAAGCTGAAATCCTTGCCGTTCCTTTACCCATCAAGGAATTAACTGCCCAGAGTTCCCTTCTCACAAATGAGCCTTCTTACACCACATCCCTACAAGACTGCGAACGGATGTTATCTAACTTATCTATTTCCCAAACGTCTCCTTCTACCACTCTTGCTGCACAAGAGGAAGGCTCGCCACTCCTTTTGTCATCCTTAGACGAGAAACCTCTTGCACCGACATCACCAAATTCTTTAACCATGACGGATCCTCTCAAACATGCCCTCCTACCTATTAGTTCTTCATCGCCTGAATCTTTTCAGCGACCGATTGACCTCTTAACACCTATTGATACCGTGCCTCATCTACCTTCTATATCACACCCACAGTGGACCGGAATCACAACCCACCTTTCTTCCATACAAGAGTTCCAATTCACACCTGAAGACTGTCATTCTCCAGAAGATAGACGAGTCCTATGGGAACGTTTGAGTACCCCCTATTCTACTCAAATGCAGATGACCGATCCAGACACCTCTACCATATACCCGAAGTGTTTACAGAAACTCAAAATGCCTATGTCCTCATCTCCATCCCCCGCATCTCTACCAAGTATCTCATCCACCTCTATTAGCCTAACCAAATCTTCCCCTACACTTGGGACCGCACCAATACCCAGTCTAACACACCCGCCTAAGCGACTAGATTTATCTAAAAATAAAGCCGCCCCTCCACTTAGGAGACAAACTCAATCCGTGCCTCTATCACAATTAAAACCATCATCGTCACACCTACCTTCCATATTGGGACCTCATCCCTCCACCTTGCATCAATATATCATACCTCCTGCGTTTTCTTTAAAACCACCTACACCTTCTGCACACATACAGAGATCTAAGGGTATATCAACACTGTCATCCCACGTATCCTGTCCACCCATCAACCCTAAACAAATTTCATCATCAAAGGACTTGTTTGCCGTCACTCCTCTTTTGCCGCCGTTGTTTCCGGATACCACGTTATCTGGAGCCTCATCATCTAACCGGCTAAACGTAGCTCCTGCGACAAAGAAACCACGTTTAGTTAAAACCACGTGTCAACACCCCTTGGCTAAACCACCACCCGTACGAACCAACCACGCCCAAACATTACCGAAACCTGCTCAATCAATACCCTCATCCTCCTCCGATTTTGACCCACTCAAAGGATCTTACGCTAAAATCCTTGCTATGTTGGTGGAGAATACGACCATTTCCCTACCCCCACTTAGACCCTATGACCCGTCTAAACCTCGACCTATAGGTTATGATGAGTCTAAAATCTGCGCTTACCACCGCACACCAGGACACGATGTGGAGGGATGCAAAGCCTTAAAAGCCATCCTTCGTCAGTCACCTCTCTCAGATAGAAAGGTTAAGAAAGACAACTTACGAAGGGAGAGACCTTTGGCTTCAATTCCCTCTCCTATACCACCTGTCCCCGCCTCACCAATATCTGTCGTTATTACAACCCCACCTATCGAAGCCCATGAGTCATCCCTACCATCTTCCTCCTCTTGTGTTCACGAGATCAATATGATCAGTGTTGCTACTCGAGCGCAGAAAAACAACGAGAAAGCGAAAGAAATCACACCTGCATCTTCTCTTTCTCCGTCCACCATCCCGATCGCACCACCACCTAAAGTGGTTATTCGTGGACCCGCTTACCCTGTTTCTAATGGCGTTGCCCACCGAGTCATGATCAAACAGCTTCACCAATCACCTGTAAAAATGACACTATATGATCTCATTCAGACTTCTGAATCTCATCGACAAGCTCTCGTTGAAATCCTTCAAGGGATTGAGGTCTTACCTAATGAAACCCTGGCTGTTACCTCCATTCTAACACCCAATCACGTTGCTTCCCTCACTAAACAATCTACCGCCCCAACCACTTCTGTCTCTTTACAACAAGCTGCTGCTGTCAGTTTCTCCGAAGACGAAATTGTTGACTTTGGTACAGAAGATCCTGACCCTGCTCTTTTCATCTCAGCTTACGTCCGGGATATTCAGGTACGTCGTGTCATGATCGACGGGGGCGCTAGTCTAAACATCATCTCTTCAAAAGCCTTCCAACAAATGAATATCCCTTCTAGCTACATGTGTGCCAACCCCATCATGTTGCGGTCATTCAATGATGCTATTACCTCTACCTTAGGCACCGTGATCCTTAACATTCGTGTAGGACCACGTACTTTACCCGAACTCTTCTATGTCCTTGAGGGAGAGTTCCAATACAATATGTTGTTAGGCCGCCCTTGGATCCGGGCTATGGGATGTGTTCCCTCAACCTTACATAGATGCATAAAATTTGAGTACGAGGGGAAGTCCTACACCGTAAAAGCTGATCCTCCCCCCTTCAAAACCTGCAATATGTTATATCGCCCTAATGATGTGCTTGTGCCAATCAAGACACCCATTCATTCAACCCAACCATCTACTTCAACCACACCTCTACCATTCATTTCAACAGCACCTACACCTTCAACCCATGAAACCACCGTCGTAAAAACCACTTCCCTTCCCGCAGCTAACATCCCAACCGCAGACCCCTTAGTAGATGTTTTTCAGCGCCTTACGCTGGGGGAGTATCGCCTATATAACGTTAGTTCTTTCCATACCCCACAGGAGTGCGGACAGGTACATGCACATCCTACCTATGACCGTCGTGTGGGGGAAGTAATCCCCTACGGACCACCTCATTGCCGCACCAACCTAACATATGGGGGTGTCGACGCACCTTCCGTAACCCCTGAACCTCCTCTTGGTGTGGTTCCTTTCCAATCCGACTTTCAATACCTGACAAATCGTCGTTTCGCCCTTACCTTCTTGACTCGCTGTGCTTGGAAAGGCTTTGGTTTTGGTCTTTATGAACAAGGCCGACATACAATCATCCCCGTAACTACACGCAAGCACAATGATCGTAGTGGTCTCGGATTTCCTGGAACACTTACACCGAAGGAACCTCATGTCAGTTGTCTCCTGGAAGATGATGACGTCACCCCTACCGAACCATCATCACCCATTTTGCCTTCGTCACCCACAGAGTCGATAGATCCTGAATCTATCCCTCCTAACTTTTTTTTTTCATAAATGCTATCTTCCTAGGTCCTCTCACTTATCAACGCGATAATGAGGACCCCTCTTCTATCCCCCTTCTATATCCAGACATGATTGAAGAGGACTCGCCTTCAATTAATGTTGTTGAGTGCCAGGATGATGACTCCATCCTCACTTACCTTGGTGCGGATGACTCTTATATTCAACGCGCCTTACCATCTGAAACTCAAACCATGCTGAACGAGTCTACTATAGAAATCAACATCCACACAGAGGAAGATCCTCACATTGTGAAGATCGGACAATCCCTTAACGCATCAGAACAAGTCCTTTACTACCTTTCTCCGTGCTCGCAACCAAGCTTTCGCTTGGTCCTACGCTGACATGCCAGGAATTGATCCTGACATTGCTGTCCATAACATTACCCTGAAACCCGATTCCAAGCCAATTAAACAGAAACTGAGAAAAATGCATCCACGCATTGCCCTCTTGGTCAAAGAAGAGCTTCAACGACTCCTTTCTGTTTCCTTCATCCTGCCTATTGACTATCCTCAATGGATTTCTAACATCGTACCTGTCACTAAAGCGACGGGGGGACTTCGGATATGCACGGATTTCTGAGATCTTAACCTCGCTTGCCCTAAGGATGACTTCCCCCTACCTAGTATTGACCAACTTGTTGATCTCACTGCAGGCCATGAGATGCTCTCTCTCATGGATGGCTTTTCAGGATATAACCAAATTTTGGTTGCCCCTGCCGATCAACATAAAACTACCTTCATAACTCCTTGGGGAACCTTCTGTTATCGTGTAATGCCATTTGGCCTTAAGAATGCTGGTGCAACCTATCAGCGGGCTATGACCTACATTTTTCATGACATTATGCACACTATCCTTGAGGATTACGTCGATGATCTTCTTGGCAAATCTAAACATCGCAGTGAACATCTCGATGTTTTAACCATTATTTTTGATCGCCTGTTACAATATTCTGTCCGTCTTCAACCAAAGAAATGTGTCTTTGGTGTCCTTTCGGGAAAACTTCTTGGTTTTATCGTCTCTTTGCGTGGCATTGAGGTCGATCCATCTAAAGTCAAAGCTATCCTAGAAATGCCCCCACCTACTAACCTCAAACAATTGCGTAGTTTACAAGGTAAGCTCCAATCTATCCGGCGTTTCATCTCTCAACTCTCGGATCGATGTCAACCTTTTCATCACCTCCTTAAAAAGGACATTGACTTTCAATGGAGCGAAGAGTGCCACCAAGCCTTTGAAGCTCTCAAAGCTTATCTCTTGCAGCCACCCGTGCTTATCCCACCTCAGGACGATCGCCCCTTCTACCTTTACCTTTCCGCCACCGACCACGCTGTAGGGGCCATGCTTGCACATCGTGACTCCGAGAATCGAGAACAAGCAGTTTATTATATAAGTCGTACTTTGGTAGACTATGAGACTAGGTATACACATGTAGAAAAGTTGTGCCTAGCCCTATCATTCGTGGCCACCAAACTCCGACACTACCTCCTGAATCACAAAACTTTCGTCATCACCAACACGGACCCCATCCATTATATGTATGCCAAACCTCATCTAAACCAACGCATCGCCCGATGGCTTATGCTCCTCGCCGACCTCGACCTTGAGTTTGTCCACCAGAAATCAATCAAAGGACAAACCATCGCAGACCAACTTGCGGAAGCCCCTTTACCTGGGGAACAATTTACTAATTTTAATTTCCCTGACGAACTCATCGCCACTCTTTCCCTCAGGGAGGAGTTGTATCCAATGACCCTCTTCTTCGATGGATCCAAATGCCAGCGCGGCGGAGGAGCCGGCGTTGTTCTCATTCCTCTCAACGCTGAGCCTATGCCTCTTTCATTCCGACTCGATTTCCCCTGCACTAATAACATAGCGGAATACGAGGCCCTTGTTTTGGGTCTCCAGGTTGCGTTACACTTAGGTGTCAAATCTATCAATATTTTCGGTGACTCTCAATTGGTAGTCAATCAAGTTATGGGCATCTACCAATGCAAAAATGAGGAACTTCAAAAGTACAAACATTACGTGGATTCTCTTCTAACCTTATTTACTCATTATTCTATCCAAACCATTCCCCGCTCCACTAACAAATTTGCGGATACTATGGCTTGCTTAGCCTCGCAAATTCCAGCTTCATCAACTGACTCTAACATTTTTGTCTTGGTCCAACAACTCTTTGCCCCATCTTACTCAGCCCCGGTTGTTTGTATGATAAATAATGTGACTACTAATTCGCAGGATACCTGGTATCACCAATTTCACGACTACCTTACAACTTCCATTCTCCCATCTGACCTTACAAGTACCGGAAAACGTGCTTTTCTTAAACGTGTTTCTCGTTATGTCGTTATGGGGGGACTCCTTTATAAACGTGGCTTTGATGGCATCCTCCTTCGATGTCTAACCGGCCCGGAAGTCACCTATACCATCCAACAGGTCCATGACGGTATTTGTGGTGGACATTTTAGCGGCCTTGCCGTGGCCAAACGAATCCTTCGCATAGGTTATTATTGGCCTACTCTCAATAACGACTGCTATGAATATGTTAAGCGTTGTGTTATGTGTCAACAACATGCCAACCTTCAACATACTCCTAGCCATCCGCTACAGGTCGCACGAGATCTTTGGCCTTTCTCACAATGGGGTTTAGACCTTATTGGTGAGATTCATCTGCCTTCTTCGCAACGTCACCGATGGATAATCACAGCAACCGAATATTACACAAAATGGGTGGAGGCTATTCCGCTCATTTCAACTAAAAAAGAAAAAATTGTAGAGTTCATTAACCACCACATTATCTGTCGTTTTGGTGTTCCTCATCGCCTGATAACAGATAATGGAAAATCTTTCAAAAATAAGTTGTTGCAAGACCTTTGTGACAACTTTGGTATCAAACTTAGTTTCTCATCACCCTACTATCCACAAGCAAATGGACAAGCTGAATCTTCTAATAAAACCCTAACCAAAATTCTTATGAAAGTTGTCAATGAGTCCGGAAGAAATTGGCATGATCACATCCCCTTTGCCCTTTGGGCTTATCGTACTAGCATTCGTACCTCCACTAATGCCACACCATTTTCTTTGGTATATGGTACCGAGGCTATCTTGCCTCTCGAAATACAAATACCTTCCCTCAGAATATCTCTTCAGGATATTCTTACCAATGATGATTTCCGCCAAGAGCGGTTAGCCCAATTAGAGCTTCTTGACGAGCGTCGTCTTACGGCTCTTGATCACCTTCAAATCTACCAAAAACGCATCAAGCGTGCTTATGATAAACGACTTCATGAGCGTACCTTTAAGGTTGGTGATCTTGTCCTCAAAGAGAATCAACATGTAACCAAACTAGAAAAGAGCAAACGTGGAAAATTTGCTCCTAATTGGATTGGGCCTTACATTATCACTCACACTTATGGATCAGGCACTTATCGTTTAGCTTCGCTTAATGGTAAACCTGAGCCTGAACCCCTTAATGCCTTGCATCTTCGACCATTCTACTGTTGAAATTAGTGTTATATCACTTCTCATCTACCTACCGCTCGTCCCTTGAGCTCATTTACCACCACATACACTTTGTTTCTTACATCTCAAAATCAAATCAAGCTCACATAGGTTCTCATTATCGACCTTCCCCTTTTTAGTCTAGTCCATGACTTCAAAGTATCAAAATAACACATTCTTAATTAAAACACTTATGGGATTTTCTTGAGTCAAGCTTCCTACATAAAACTAGATGCTTTATGCCCAAACGACATCTAGACCTCTAAATTATACAATAGACTACTCCCTTGAAGGACAGCTATATGCCAAACTATTGCTGCTATTATATATAGACTGCTCCCCCGAAGGACAGCTATGCATAAAAACCACATCTACTACTATAAATAGACTGCTCCCTTGAAGGACAGCTATACACAGTCAGCCTTTATCAGAAGCTTCTCGCATTGATCAGCTTCGTGAAGACCTCAAGAACAACAAAATACATATCCCATGTAGACTTCCCGCATCGATCAGTCTATATCCAGAAAAATAAAATAAAAATAAAAGCAGTGTTTCATAACACTTTTGAGTCATGGACTTGTCTATTTAGGTCTGGTTCTCTTTTGTCAGAATAATCATCTTATAATAAGTTCTCTGCATCCTCGCCCACATCAACCACCTCACCGCACCATTTGTCAAAGCAACAAAACTCAAGGGACGTGACGTATATCCGATATATTGTGATTATACCACTCTTTTCACCTATCGACTTCTCGTCTATGCAAGGTACCTAGGGGTTCAACTTCATTCTACGTTATTATGTGGTTTGTTTGGCTCTTCTCAACTACGGGACACTTTTGCCTCTTTTGCTCGACTCTGGGATTATGTGTTGACCTTAATCAGGATAGGGTTCCCTACCACTTGGGTAGGCTAACTTTCGCTTCACTTATACCTATTCCAACATCACCAATTCATTACCAACACCAACAACATTACCCTACCAATATCAAATATCAATATTTTTACCAACCAACAAATTGCCTAACCATACTTAAATTGCCTGAATTCACCTCTCCCTGGTCCTAAGGGAGAACTACATCGGTCTGAGGCCCCTCCTTGCTTTGTGCAATGGGCTATGTAGGCAGCACTTCGGAGACATGGGGTCTCCCAAGGTTAGCTCGACCATCCCCTACCATAACCTATCATGTGTGGTAAATATAAATATTTTTGTGTATTTCTATTTAATCACATTCCTCTTTATCCTTTTTCAAAACACAAAAAGGTTCAAACACAAGCATTCTTATTATTATCATAACTCAAATCAACATACATATTCAGTTTTATTTAGATGTTAAACAAATACATCTTCTATATCATCGACACGCAGGTCGGCATCCTTATTTATTCTTATACCTCGATACAATTTACTTAGACCCTCACGCCTCATCCCGAACCAGGTGATGATCGTGATCGTCGACGCCTCTCGCCGGGCCTCTCTGTCCTCAAAGGTACCACGGCTATTGGTACCACCCACTGATCTGCCAATCTCTCCTGTAACATCTGAATACGCTCCCTCGCATGGAGGTATCTCGCCTCCAGTCCCTCCGCTCGTGACTCCGCAACCGCTAACAATCCTCTTGTCTCATTCACCTGCGTTTGGAGCTGATGAACTAATCTCTGCAGACGATCTCTCTCCGCTGTAATCATAGCTATGTCAGGACGATCACGTACCCCTCGTAGCTCTGTTACCCACCATAATCTATAGGCCTCTGTCGTTCCTGCATCCATCACCCTGCGATCGGCTGCTACCTCCTCTGGCCCTTCTGGAGGTGTTGGCCGGGGAGGTGAGAATGCTGCCTCGGCGTCGATCCTCATATATGGTCTATAAGCCAGGGGTATATCCTGCACAAATCCAAATTGTCGCCGCACACGATCTAGAGGAATCCTCTCATACTCCCCTGGCCTGTGCCCTGCAATCCACCTCAATCGCTCTACACCCCTCAACTCCTCAGCTATATTCTCTGTTACCATATAGTTCCCGTAAGGCCTCCAACAGATATCCGCAATCGTCACCATCTCCCATACCTGCCTATAATACTCGATGTCACCCATCACGGCCTGGGATCTTGCCTCTTGTTCTGTCTGGACCCATCGTCTGAATCCCAACCTCTGCACTCCGGTCTCTCCTGACTGGATGGGTCGGCCTATTGGTCGCACACAAACAATGTGCTCATAGGCCCAACAATGTAATAAAAATGAACAATCCAGTGTCGTCCTGTGATTTCGTCTACAAGCCCATAAACCCCTGTATAGCTCCGCCAAATATGCAGGTGCCCATGCAAAAGTCACGTTCCTTTCTATCATTTCCCAAATAACACACATCAATGCTTTTGGAAATCTTCCCCCATCCGCCCTCGGTAACGCATAATACCCTACCGCTATCATTAATATCACTGCTAACCTTGTCTCCTCAGGGTGTGCTGCATACATTATACCATACGTGAATGTCAAACCTCGCTGTGTCAAATCTCGTGCGTATGGACCAAATACTGCTGTTATCGCTCCCCGTGCTGCGCTAGGCAATGCCTGATATACTGGTCTTCCTGTAATTGGGAGTCTCAAAATACGGAACACATCTTCCAATGTCACTGTCATCTCCCCTGTTGGCAGATAAAAGGTATTCCTTTCTGGATTCCATCTCTCAATCAACGCCTGTAACATAGCATGGTTACGTGCGATCCGTGAATAATAGCGGATTCCACTTAACCCCAAACGATTTATCAATGTCCATTCAGCTGGTGTTACATCCGCTCGGATTCGTGACAACAGCGCTGGCACAGTATCGTTCATCCTGAACCCTGCCTCCGCCTGCACACATCAAAACGACACACAGCCATTCAATAAATCAAATTCCCAAGGGTTCTTTCTCACATTCTGGAAATTCCTACAGTAACCGGCATCGGTTTTAGATAACCGGTATCGGTTCCATAACCGATACCGGTTATCTTAAGCCGATATCGGTCAATATCGACTTTACACACCCTGCCTAAAAACACCACCTATGACAATAATTTGATCGTTTATCCCTCTCTATACATACAAACATACCCGACACTCCTGACTACCTTCCCCATCACATTCACCCTATCCCGAATCATTGCCTATCACCTTTTCTTTCTCATCTCTATCTACTTAATCTCCATCATACTATTCACACAACATGCAAGAATCAAATTACAACCAAGATGTTTACCTCTTGGGCTGCAGCAGCTTGAGATGGCACTTGTCTTCCTTCTCGTCCCTGCCTGCTGGATGCTTCTCCTCGTTCTGCCATGTTCACCACCCTCTTCAAATCTAACTTACCGTTTTGCCTTCTGAATCTCAGCCCACATTGATTTTCCCTGTCTCTTTTCTCCTTATCACTCAATTCTCTCATGCAATTACCTGTCTCAGTAGTCAAAAAGCGTCGCAATCACGTATTTAACTTGTTGCATGACTCTAAAAATAAGAATGCTAAAAATAAGAACTTAAGTTGCCAACCCAGCAGTTCTATTTTTAGGGAAATAATTCTTCCATAACCGATATCGGTTATGTAACCGATATCGGTCATATAGATACCGACATCGGTTACACAACCGATGTCGGTCATGTACCCCTTGTTGCTTAAACCTAAGCCGTTTCTTCGTTTTTGCAAATTTTTGTGGCGCCCGTCCCTTTTTCCTGCATAAACAACACCATTATCTATAATTTTTCATCAAATCCATATCTCATCACAATTTCATCAACATCATCTATCCATATTACAAAAACAACCAAGCCATCAACAAACAATATCAAAAACCATCAATCTATACACCATTTGGATCCAATTCAGCAGCTACATACGTTCAATTTCACAAACCAGCGACACAACACATCAAACATTTCATAAACACAACATGTCAATTAAACTCATCATCTATATATACATACATCCCATCAACAAAAGACATCAACACCATCAATATATAAACCATGTGGATCAAACTCATCATACATTAAATATCACAAACCATCGACAAAACACTTAACATATTCTAAACACAGCATGTGGGTCAAATCATCATATCTATATACCCAAAGTTTCAAATGTACAATGTGTCCTGCATAGGGGCCTCTGTGATCTCATAATACAACAAAGCCGGCACGCAGGCCGCAATAACTGTCAATAATCTCGACTCGGCTAACAGGCCGGTCTCTCATATCAAAAACATACTCGGCTCGCAGGCCGGTATCAACTGTACAACCCGTACTCGGCTCGCAGGCCGGTATATACAATAAATGAATGAATAAATGAATACCTAATATGTAGGCACGCAGGCCTCTATAAACATAACCGGTTCGCAGACCGGTGCCCATATCCAATATACAAATACCAAAATATGCAGGGATCCCTCAGCTCTCTCCACCACCCTCTGCCTGTCTCCCTGCTGGTCCCTGTGCCGCCTCTCGCCTCCTGCCTGTAACAGACCCACCAGCTGTGGCTGCACCTCCCTGAGATCTCTGACTCCGAGAGGTCTCTGCTCTATGTGCCGCATATGGCTAATAGTCAGCCCGGTACCATCAAGAATATCCTGATAGTACCGGGCCTCCGCTCTAGCCTCCATATAACGGTCCCGTGCCACCATAGCTGCTGGGGCTGGCCCCCTGACTCCTAATACCAGTGCCCCCTGTGCCTGTGCTGGTGCCGCTGGTGGTGCCTGTGGCTGTGGCGGTACCTGTACCTGTGGCTGTGCCGGTACCGCTGGTGGTGCCGCTGGTGGTGCCTGAGCCTGTACCTGTACCTGAGCCTGGGCTAGCTGCCCCTGTAAGACACCTATCTGTGCCTGTGCAGCAGCAAGCTGCCCCTGTAATAGCTGTACCTGGCCCCTGAGCTGATCCCTCTCTGCTATCACCGCCGCCAAGTCTGGCTGTGCGGGCTGTGCTCTCCTCGCGGCTCTCTCTCCTGCCCACCATACCAAAAATGCTCCCGTACACCCGGCGTCATCCACTGTATCGTCTGCCTGCCGCTCGGCTACCCAATCTGGGTCCATAGGCTGTGGTGCAGGCAGTGGAGCCTCTACATCATCCCTCCGGTACTGAGGGAAGGGAGGTGGCTCATCCTGTCGTAGCCCCAGCTGTCGTCGTACCCTCTCCAGGGGTATCCGCTCGTACTCTCCCGGCCTCCGTCCCGCTATCCAGAATGTATACTGGATCCACTGCAACTGTGCTCGGGCTCCTCCGCGGGGGTGATGACCTCTATAAGGTCTCCATACAATGTCTAACGCTGTCAAGCCCTCTAATACATGCCGATAATATGCTATATCTCGTCCGGCGAGAACTGCTCGTGGCTGGCCCACGACCCCCAACCACCTCTGGAAGCCATATCTGTAGATCACCTGTGGCCCTGGCTGTTGGGGCAGCCCTACTGGTCTAATGCATATGATATGCTCATATGCCCAACAATGTAGCAAAAACGTAGAGCAAATCCCGAATCGCCTCATCCGGCGATAGCCCCACAGCTCTCGGTATAACTGCACCAGGTATACTGGTGCCCAAGCATAACACGTATGCTCCTCGACCATCTCATGTAAAACCCCCATCAGCGCCCGTGGAAAGCGGCCTCCCTCTGAGTCCGGGAGGGCGAAGCAGGTGATCCCGATCATCATCAACACGGCAAGCCGTGTCTCATGTCGGTGGGCCCGGTACATATCCCCATACGCGATGCTCGCGCTGTGATACGTCAGTAGCGCGGCTGCATCCCCGAATACGTGTAGGATGCTGTCCATGGCTGTCTCTGCGTCCACCTGAAAGACTGCCTCTCCATCAATCGGTAATCGAAGGATGCGATACACATCCTCCAATGTAATGGTCATCTCTCCAGTCGGGAGATGGAACACATTGGTCGCCGGATCCCATCTCTCGATGAGGGCGACCATCAAACTGTGATCCCTGTCGATCGCTCTGTACCGCTGGACTCCGCCGAGTCCCACCTCGCGCATGATACCCCACTGCGCTGCGGACACGTGTGGCCGCATCCGTCTCAACAGCGGGGGCATCCTGTCCCGCATCGTCAGCTGCTGACGTGCCTGCAAAACCAACTCACTACATTAGCCCTACTCTTTATCACAACATCTACTTATACCCTCTATACCCCCTTTTTTATCCCCCCGACCACACCCCGACTCCCTAACAAACCCCTCTACCCACCTATCTTCTACACTATCCCCCAACATCTTCACACCCAACACACAAAACCCAATCATAAACAACACCACACAACCCAACACGCCATCCCCAACAAGAACTTAACACCCAAAACCACCACAAAACGACGCAACAAAATCGAAAATCCAGCCCAGGGACCGGTACCGGTCACCCTTAACCGACCCCGGTCCCCTATCCACCGACGCCGGTCAACTCCCGACCGACACCGGTCACCCACAGACCCGACCTACCCAAGAATTTAGCGACCGATGCCGGTTGCTTAGTGACCGGCATCGGTCACTGGAAAATACCCGACCCGAACCCGACGCGGCTACCCCATTCCCTTTTTTTTCCTATTTCTCCCTCTATACCCACCCAAACACCCTAAAAACCTACCCACCCAGCCGCCTTGGCCTATTTAACCTATCTACCCTCTCCTTTTTTCAAATAACTTCCATTTATTAATTATTTTATCAAAATCTAGCATTCCTACCCAAAACCCAAATACAGCATAATACACTCAAATCCACACAATGAGGGGTTTCGAACCTACCGGTACGACGACACGTCGTCGTGGTGGGATGGGTGGTGGTGGTCCAGCTGGTCCAGCACCTCCTGCTCCTCCTGGCTGTGCCATGGCTCTAACTCTCCTCTGATGGGTCCTCCACCAATCAACTGCTGCCTCCTACTCACTCGGGCCCACTAATCACTCACTCCTCCACTCAAATAGCGCCACCTCAACCAACAAATGCTCCAATCTCAACACTCCACCTCAGACAACTCAAATTAGTTTTCAAATTGACAATGTGACAATGACAGGCCGTATTTTTCTTTTTATAGGTTTTTCACCTATAACCGATATCGGTTTTATTGTGCCCTAAGGAACCGGTATCGGTCACCTAACCGATATCGGTCATGGACAATCGATATCGGTTTTATCCCACCTCTTCCCCAATTTCTACCCTTCTTTACTAGTCGCCCTTTCTCACCACCTCGCTTATATCCACCTTGGCTGAAAACCCCCTACCATTTGTTAACCTACCATTTGGCCCGACCTAAGGCCGTAACCAACCAATTTGGCCCGACCCAAGGCCCTAACCTACCATTTGGCCCGACCCAAGGCCATTTAACCTACCATTTGGCCCGACCCAAGGCCATAACCAACCATTTGGCCCGACCCAAGGCCGTACCAACCATTTGGCCCGACCCAAGGCCATAACCAACCATTTGGCTCGACCCAAGACCACACCCAACCATTTGGCCCGACCTAAGGCCGCACTAATTAAATACGTCACCCAACATCAACACAATACACTTTTATCCACCCATCATGTCACTTTTGGTTCAATCGAGCTCACCTGTTCGTGTTTTAGCATGATTAGGGTCCTTGACTTGATCAGACGACCAACTTTGCCTAGACCAAGACCATGACGTTTATCTCAACCAAACCAACCATTTGGTACTGTCGAACATGCCTAAACGTTCCTGTACCTTACCCGTTATATCCCCTGGAGCTACTTCCTATGCCTTGGATACCAGGATTATATCACCCTTGTTTGGATAAACTATCGACCTTTGCCTATGAATTGCTTGTTTGCTCTTCAAATCATGTACCCTGGTCGCACTACTGCATTTCAACGTGCGTCTGCTTCCTTGGACCTACCCCACCATCTTACCATCATATAAACACCATTTACCCTTTATCAACCCTATCCCTGATTTCACGCTGCCTCAATCTGTGATAGATTTGAGGGGGATTACCTATACCCTTAACAGGGGTAACCACTTCTTATTATTGTCTGTGCAGCTTTAACAAAGACAAGCTACACGACAACAAGGGGCTAATGTAGACACCAAATTTGTGTCTTACGACCCCCTGTGCCCCGCATCTCATTTCGCAACCTAACCTCATCACCTAAACCTTACACAATTATTTATTAATTACCTTATTATTAATAAATCCACATCGCCATACCTGCCACCTCATTTCGCCACCTCATCATGACCGAGTCTTAACCCTAAACTAACCTAATTAAGACCTATAACTTGGTCCACATCCACACCTATGATTAATTACTCCTCACCCGCACCCAAAACTGACCTCATAATGACTTGACCAAGCCCACAACTAATCCCTCGGGAGAAAAGGAGGGAAAGTTGGCTATTTTACCAAAAATAGCCCACTTTGACCTGACCGATACCGGTTCCTACTCGACCGCCGTCGGTTGTGTAACCGCCATCGGTTCCCTGTAAATGACCACCTCCAACCAAAAACAAAGGATCGGATTTTCATTTGATCAAAAAGGAGGAGAAATCATTGAAAGGATCGGGATTTGCTTGGCCGAGCAGAGACAAGTGAAGAAACAAGAAGAGTTTGCAGAGAAGGACATCAAGCCCAAGACTGCAACTGCACAACCAGAGCCCTGTGACACTCAGCTGATCATCGTGAGGGAAGACATCTCAGCTTCTGATCGTCAGACGTCCTATCTGAGTTCTGCCTTTGTCATCACAGTTCTTGGACCTGCATTCTCGTCAATAAACAGTAAGTAGAATCTTGTATGTTCTCTTTGATAACATTTCTTAGACTTTTGAATCATAGCCATCATAAATCTATTCCCAGATCTACTACCCAGCAACACATTACATCTAACTATCATTCTTCTACCCTCTCATCACCCCGTTACCTAATCCCACTCATTTACTAGCCTTACAAACAACACAACCACCCTACAACTGACCCTCACCAAAAGCCCCTAAAACATAGAACCTACCGATATCGGTTAGCAGCAACCGGTATCGGTTACCTTGACTCAAAACCAAAAACCAGCCTTTCCCCCTACTTGTTTCAACGAGGTAATTAAATTGTCATTTTTACAATCTTTTGTGTTAATTCATATTAGCAGGGGAACTGACCACCTTCGAAAGGAAGTTTTATATTTCCTGGGCCCAAGGCAGTTCCCTCATTTATTGTCTAATTAAAATCTTGTGGTCTTGTATTCTTATTTGCAGGTAGTCCTTCCAAGACAAAAAGGAGTTCTTCGCAATCAACCTGATCTCTCTCTACGGTACGCGCACACCATCTCGACATTCAACAGGTATTCCTCCTAGCCCTAACCCTTATCTGTTTCTAAAAGGAATGAAAGGATAGAAGCAACTCTATTCCCAAAAGTTGAAACTACAGTCAAACTGAAGTTGACTATTTTATTTTTAACAAAAGAAGGGTGAATAATTTGCTAAAAATAAGGTTACTTGTTAGACAAGTCTCTTTCCATGAACATGAAACTTTGTCTTCTTCTCTATTCTGTCCTGTTGTGAAGCAGGGTTCATTTTAATACACCCATAGAAAATTAGAGGTGGAAAATGCCTGGCGAATATCCCCAGAACTGGTTTTAGTGAAAGGTGCATTTACCATTTTTTCATAACTGAATTTTCACCCTTTTTTTGAGCCAGAGATACTACATATTTGCAAACACTGACGGCTTGTTGACGCACGTCAAAAAACCTTGTTGACAACTATGTACTCGTACACAACAATTTATTTTTAACAAATTTAGAACGCAAAATAAAAAAGATAAATTGCGGTGTAAATTCATGAATATAGCTGTTAGTGAACATACAACTATCAAAAACATAAATACATAAACATGCATTCCAATCAACTCGCATAACCCCAGAATTAATTTGGATATCAGGGGAGAGCCATTCTATTCCATTTCATGTATTTCTAATACCTAAGGCTATGAAGTTATGAACATGCATAACCTTATCAAGATACTTTATTTAGCAGACTTCGTGAGTATTAATTACTTGTAAGTAAATTTCATGGCAACAAATGCCATGTAACTCAATCCAGTCAAAATTATTGTGAAACCAAACAGGAATTTTGGCATGTTATGTGGTGCCACCACTCCAAATAGTGTTATAAGGAAGGCTAATGTCGCTGTCATCCATACAGCTTCACCAAGTATCCCATCTCTTTTTTCAAAAGAAGCCAAAGTGCTATAATCTGTACCCATAATCAACCTACAAATCACCTCTTTCCAATCAATTTTCATTTTATCTTCGTCACTTACCATTTCAATTAGGACGTATCTTTGGCCGTTGAAAAAAATCTCTTTATCATTTAATTGTGAAATGGGGAGTGAAGCATGTTGCATTCCAGTACCTAACCACTCCATTGAAGTCCCACCTTGAGCAAATCCAACTATTTCCATATCAAGTTTCATTAAAAATTGTTATTCAAAAAACCTAGCAAGATGCTTAAATTACATAGTCACCATCCATGTGTCAACGAGTCTTATTGACGTGCGTCAACAAGTCTTATTGATGCACATCAACAAGACTTGTTGATGCATGTTAACAAGACTTGTTCACGTGCTTCAATAAGAATTGTTGACGCGTGCCAACAAGACTTGTTGACGTGCGCCAACAAGACTTGTTGACATGTATCAATGTGATTTTTTGACGTGCGTCAACACGACTTGTTAACATGCATCAACTATTTAACCCTTTGTCACACATAAACTACTTTACCCTTTGTCATGCATCAACTGCTTAACCCCTTGTCACGTATCAACTGTTTAACCCCTTGTCACGCATCTGCAATACCTCCTTGTCGGATGTCTGCAATACCTCCTTTTCACGCGTTTACAATACCTCTTTGTCTCGTGCCTGTAGCCTCTGCTCTCCTTTCGCGTATTTACTGTACTTGATAATACATATACCCCAGGTGGTATGAGTGACCTAGTAGTGTTCTACCTGGAGAATGATCTAGGATTATATATGGAATAGTTTAAATGGGTAGGTGAAGCCGACCCCTAAAAAAAATTTAACTATAATTTTTCGGCGAACAGGTCACTGACCCATGCTAGAAAATTCACCTTTTCCAATTTTTCAAAAATGAAATATTCACCATATTACAAATATTCGCTACTAAAATTATCCCTGTTGTGAAGGCATGTAAAATACAACTCCCTATATGTGACCAAAATAATTACAATACTTAGCAATATTTGCAAAAATAACTCCTCCTGTGGGGACCACCTATTATGTGCACATGTTCTGATATTGACATCTCCTTTGACCATGGAAAAGGCATCATAATACATTCAACCACCCCTTTGATTATGTCAGCCTTGGCATATTATAATATTCACCTTTTCACTGATCATGATATATGATTTGGTCGCCCCTTTAAAATTATTAGAAGTATGCACTTGGGTTAGACTTTTGAAAGTCATTTGAAACGGATTGTTTGGTGGACACGTGGGTTGTCCCATTCCACGGAGACTCATGCCTTGGTGACTTGGTCAGTGGCATCAACTCAGGTAAGGTTAATTATAACCCTTGTGGTTTATTTTGAAAATTCGTGCCTTATTATTTGTCATTGATCCTTGTACCCTGTCTAATCGCAGACCATCGATTTCTGACCTATGGTTAGGGTTTTGGCCGGAATTTAATGTGTGCAGTGGCATCCTAAATGTGGTTAGCATTGGTTGTTGGAATGATATGAGGAAATTGATCTTGTGTCCTTGGTGTTTTGATGGCGTCGATCTCTCACTATGGTTGAGTTCAAGTTAACCCACTTCTTGGGTTTGGGCGGTAAAGGGAACTTGACCCTTAAGCACATTCATTTGCATTTTCCTATGAAGGGGGTGAAGCCTTGAAAAAATTCCCCTTAACACCATTATTATTTTTTGATCCGAGCTCGGCTTTCACTTTTTTTGAATCTCCTTCTCTGCAACTTTTGTCACCAAAACGACTGCAATTTTGTCTTTGCTTGATTTGAAAGGTTCTTTAAAAATTTCTCAAGTGTTTTAGTTTTTTTGGGGTAATTTTTATCATGTAACCTCAATTCAATCATTTTATTTCATTTTCCAAGGTTGCAGGGTCAATCTGTGCATTTTTAATAAAAACATTTGCCAATTTGAAAACATCTAATAGAGATCCAATTTGAATAGATTTTTTTTTATTTACCAACTTCAACTATGAATTCATTCAAAATCCAGTCTAGCACATTAAGTTGATTCAAATCAAATGTTCAAAAGCCAATATATAATTCTGATTTCCAAATCATACTTTTCGAAAGAACAAAGCAATATAACATTTCTTCATACGTGTTTACTTTTCAATTTTTAAAACAGAGGTTTCATACTATATTTCAAACACAGGTTTCCAAAGTAACAACTTCCACTACTTCAAATGATTCTTATACAACTTCCTTCCATTCCATTTCAAAAGACATAATACAAATCTTTCTTATCCTTTCACAGAATAAAATTACAGAGCATGTCCTTTCACATTCAAATGGAATTTTATTTCTAGAACAGAATACTATCTAATACCAATAATATTACAAGTCATCCACTTGAAGTGGGAAAAAGGGTTTAAAAAAAGAAGTTTCACAAAAGGACGACCAAACTTTGTCTTATTTCATTCCTCAATTACAATATACATAATAGAAGTTCTTTCACACTCATTAAATAAATGTAAAACAAAATATATCTCTTTCACATTTTGAATTACAAATTTCATAGTCAATACAAAACATCTTTTCGTCAAAATAATTTACACGGTCATCCACTTCAAGTTGGAAAAGGTTACAATAAGGAATAATCTCAATAATGACTGTCAAATCTGTCTTTTTCCTTTGCTCTAGAACAACAAGAATATCCCCCATTTTATTTATTTCAATTTGATCACAATAGAACAAGGTGAAAGACGACGCTCTCCACCCAACCAAGTCATCCAATGACAAGGGGGAAGTGATCCCTCTTCATTGGCCCTCGAGCCCCAACCAAAATGCAATAGAAGATGTGTTTCAACTCATGGAAACAACAGGCTTCCACAAACACACAAGCATAATTTTACATTTAAAACACAGTCCAAAACAAAATGCAGTTTGCAACCACATAACAAACGAAACTCAGGTTTTACGATGCAAGCCAAAGGAGCAAGAAACTATGGGGGATGCTGCTTATGCCTCCCAAAAGGGAAATGGGTATCACCACCTGAGAACAAACCACCAAAATATATATAATTTCAAATCCCTGACATGCCCTTATCCCTCCCCCAAGTACCCCTTATTCCTCACATTTCCTTATGCCTCCCCAATCTCTTATAACACCCCATAATGAGTAAAGAAATGCAAGTTGTTTCTTTTTACAAGGTGGAACCCAAATACCAACTCCCTCTACACTTATACCTCCTGAAAGTACTTATGTCTTTCACAAGAATACCCCATAGTCTTCTCCTACACCATCCCTAAGTAGTCCACCCAACCAGCCAACAAGCAATAAAAAACATGCAACCATTTACATATTCATAAAAAGAAAAGAAGAGCATTTCCAAGAGCCAAGATCTTACCACTCCATGATGTAGTCTGTTCCAAGTTCAAAACAAAAATATCTTCAATGAAAAACAGTCCAAGAGATCAAAAATCAACAAGTATGCAACAATTCCCCAATCTTATTTAAAAGTAAGAGCTCTCAAAACCAAAATAAGTTGCCCAAAATGAAGCAATGCAAGTTGAAGTAACCCGTTAAACAAGATAGGGAATTCAAATATATAGAGAGGGAAGAGAAGAGGATGAGGTGGATCCAGGTGGGATGCCACATCACACATCCTCAACTCCAACTCATAAGTCAACTTCAATCTCCAAGGCACAATAAATAAGTAGGTGAATAATATGATAGTTTTACTTACACACTCAAATCAAGCCCACACCCCATAAGGATAGAAATTAAAACATGTAAAAAATTGAAATTAAAACATTCAATTTGACTTACAAAAATGCATAGTGAAAGTTTAAATTTAAATCCCAAACCATAGGTATGGTTGGTAAATAAATTTAAGAGTGTGGGATGAGTTTAACTTGTCCCACAAGCATCCAAGGAAAAATTTGAATTTCAAAGAAGGTGGAGTGTTTCATACTCCAAAAATCAACTTACATATATCTTACGCATCATTTACACATTTCTTACAACACTTTAATTTTAGGCCAACATCTCTAATAATTACTTTCTTATGACCCAATTTGATTAATTAATTTTAACAATATGATTATTCACATTATTTACCGCAATTTAATTCAATAATGAAAAGGGAAAGCACATCACTTATAAAACACATACAACATTAACAAAGGACCAAATAAAAGAAATCATAAATCCTTTGGTCACATTCGAAGGGGATACCCCCAATGGGAATCCCTAACAACTATCAAACACACATAAATAATTACAAGTTGTCATGGTGACCTTGTTGAATTCATCTAGAATTCCAATGTGGTTGGTCTCTAATCCCCCGATGTTTGTTGTGATATTTTTACCTAGAAAATAGAAATACCTCCTTTGGCCTCGTGGCCATATTAGAACATCCAAATGAATATAAATATAATTTCAAGATCATCAATATATATATGAATCACAAAAATCATCAAGACAATCAACAATACCACTTACAATTTCATCAACAACTATATCATCATCAATTTTCTCAGTCTACTCAATATAACCCAAATATCACATCTCCTAACCACATCCATAAATATATATAACCATGTCCAACTTCATGTTAACATCTATATCAAATGTCTCTAACAATCATCATGCATCATATGTGAATCATAGTCGATAATAGTCCATGCTCTAACATCTAATCATCATACTAAATCAAAAGTCACAATAATGTCCATAATATAGTCAACAATGTCATAACCACTAGCAAAAATGTGTCGAAGCGAAGTGGGCACTACATCACCCTCCCCTTAGACACGACTTCCTTGTTGAAGTCATTGGAAACAGAGATAGGAACAAATTCAAAAAAAAAAAGGATCACTCCCATTATGGGATTTCTTGTTTCAAACAAGTGTGGGTCTATAAAACCCAAGTTTGGTCCAACGCAATTCAACAAGAAGAAGGGAGATTATAAGGGATGAGTTCTTAACTTTCTGCATGCAAGGCTATGAACATTTAAATCTAGAGAGTAACTTTACGCTATTAAGAAAGATACAACACATAACAATATAACATGAAGAGTTCAAAAGAGTATTAAGAGTAACCACCAAGTAGAGGAATAATAAGGATAATTCCATGAGTTTGGGAAAGACCACATATTTTCCCATGGAACACGACATACTGCAAAATAAAAACTTAAGGTTTCTACTAAGATTAAGTCATGATTTCAAGGTTCGTTGTCTAGAAAAGGCTAGAAAACTTCAACCATGACCAAAATTTGCACGAGGAACAAGTCTACTCAAGGTATCACAATTTGGGGATCACACATGATGAGGTTGATCAACAAGGAAGGACACCTAAATCAGAAAAACATTTAAAATCAAGGAATTATTCAAGGGAGTCACTTCTATAACTCGAGAGGGTACAATTAACTATTCATGGTAATACAAGCGAAGTCAAGACCACAATTTTTCTTAAACCCCTAACTTACACACTACAAAAAATATCAAAGAACAACACTAACCAAATTAAAGACGTCATACATTTAGTAAACAACTCCACTAGCAGCTAACATAACAATGCAAGAAGCACCAAACACTATAACACACTAGGATTTATTTATCTTATTTCCTACTCAAGCTCAGAATAACCATAAAGAGAGCACAAGAAACACCAAGGAGCACTCAAGATAGCTAGGGAGAAAAACAAGTAACAAGGGGGTCTAACTACAATCCAAGGTGCATGGTGACAAAAGTGAATAACATCATCTTGTACTTTCCATCCTAATGGAAAAGGGGGAAAAAATAACAAGGTGACCCAAGAAAATATGAAGAAAAGAAGACTTTCCAAAGTTATTTTATATCCTTAACATATGTTGCCTTAAAAAATTACAATAACTTAGGTCTCCAAGGACAAGACAACACGCAAGGAGGTTACTTCTTAAACAAGAGATAAGTCTCAATCCAAAAATACCACAACTCACACTCGTTGAGCTACGGGAAAATAAGGGTATGATGACCCAAAACTCCCACAAATAAAGGCACATACATCTATGAACAAGAAGGTATTAAGCAACTAGAACACATTACTATCCACCAGGTGTTTCACAATTCTAGTTAGGCGACCAAACTACAGGTTAAACTATACATAGCACTCGATACACATAAATCTTACTTATTTTATAACTCAAATAATTAAGTCAAAAGTGGTAGTTTCATTTTCTAAGCACATTCCTTTACGATTTTTCTTAATTAAACTTCATCCTATTATGACATCACATGTTTGTGTTATAAGGACCACTAAGGGGGCATGATATCTCGCCATTCTGTAAAGGTGGAAAAGAGAAAAAGTATTTATTTTACTCCTAGGGGAGGTAGATGGACAAAGTTTTCCTTTTTTTTTCTTCTACATGTTTTTTTATTTCTTATATTATTCTACCAAGGTTAAAGGAAGGACCACTTTCTCTTTCTATGTTCCAGTTTATTTGTTAAGCTTCAAGGCTAAATCTCCTCAATTATAGTTTTATGATGTTTGGGCGAGTCAAATCGTCAATTAAAAATTTTATGAGAAGGAAGGGTAACCATATCACACTATTACTATTATGGGAGAGAGAGGTAAATCAACACATAACATTTTTAATTTTATGGAAACAAGGGACATTCAACATAGAAAACACATTATTAATTTTGTAAGAACTAGGAAACAAACAACCAACATGGATCACAACAATATTTTGGGATTTTTCCACTAATTATAAGTATCATAAAACATTCCTAGTGGGTTTCTACAAGTTCTCAAAAGAAGTTACAAGGAAGAATAATTACTTTTACTGATCTACTAGGGTTTAACAATGTTTTTTGTTTTGGCGAAATCATTTTACTCACATGATAAGACAAGGAAAGTTTTAAAATCTATACCCATATTACCACAGGATACCACCAACCAAGTAATCAAAATGTTAAGGAAATATTTTAACTATAATAACACCACATACTCACTAGAAAGCATCAAATGTGAGTAGACAATCAGCTATCTATTCAACATGGCTTTACCACTAAGAGTTACAGTTTCACAAGAAGAATCACATTATAGAATACCACTGAGATTAAATTATCAATGTCTATTTACAATAACATCAACAATATCTTGGTCCAAAAGACTCAAAGAATCCATAAGTGTCTCCACCTAATCCAAAATTAATAGGTCATAGAGTGTTATTCATAGTAACTTAAAAAGTTAAGGAAAGGGCAGACTTATTTATAGGTCAAGAGGGAAAACAAACACACTTAATTTACACACAATAATCGAATGGGATTAGTTCTAACCATAATTACCAAGATGCATACAACCCTAAAGTCATTACTTTATATAATGAAATAAGGAAATCCTAATAAAACTTAGCATGTCATCAAAGAAAATCCACTGCTAGACAAACACTTTTCCACTAACATCTATAGCCAGCCAAAAGCAATCCGATCCTAACATAATTCATCAGCCCACAATTAAACACCTCTAATATGACGAGGATCAAGCTCTTACCATTATGTAAGAGAATCACTACCAATGCCATTGGACTGTTAACTAAACCATACTACACAACCACTCTCTTCCCAGCAAGGTCGAGTAACGAAAAATTCACTCTAAGATCCTAGACACACTCAAGGTTTTGTGCATTCAAAACCAAGGCATAACTTTAAGTGTCTAAGAAGACATTCAAGACACTTAGGGTATAAGTGACTAAAAATAATCTTGTGTGACATTTCATCAAAGTTCAAGCGGCTTCCCCTAATGACCTAACCTAGGGGAAATTAGCCAAAAACATCTCCATGAGGAACCAATTGAAACAATCAATAAACCAATCAAAATCAACGCATTCAAATCAAATGATGAGCCACATGCATCGTATATGAATCAAAATCACAACAATCCATGATATCTAACATCTAACATCATGCTAAATAAAAAATCTATAATAATATCCATAAGTATAGTCGACAATATTATAATCAATAACAAAAAGGTGTCGAAGGGAAGTGGGCATTACAACAACATAGTCTGGTGGTGTGAGGAGTAGTGGGGGAGTAGATTGTGTAGCCAATCTTTAGCAAAAGGCTTCTTCCTAATCGTGTTCTATAGTGAAGTGCATAAATATGAAAGATTGCTTAGAAGGGAGAAGTATTTCATGGGAGATGAGTTAATTCTGAAAGAGTAGATGTTGAACTTTGATCCTAAAGTGGTCAAAATGGAAGAAATCTAGATCTGGGTACATTTGTATACACATCTAATTGAAAAAGGGAATCCATGCATCCTAGTAAAAATTCATGTCCCTTTGGGAAGGATTGTGAGGATAGATCCTAAGACCTTTGATGACGATTTTGTTTCTTACGCCAGGATTTACATTTCTGTGAGCATTGTGGTTCCCCTCCTTGAATCTATCGCCAATTAAACGTCATTTGGCAAATGGGTTCAACAAGTGGAGTATGAAAGACTGTTGAATGCTTCAAGTGTTGCTAGGTGGGGTACTTGAGGTGAAATTGCAAAACCTATATCAGGCCAAACGAGAAGGGGAAGACGACCTCGTCACCTAGGGGCAAGTTGAATGATAAGATTTATAGAAATACTTCCATCTTACCTACAGGCTCAAAAAAATTTGGCCCAAGCATGAATGACGAACAAGTCTTGTCTTTTGAAGAGATTTTGAAGGAAACCTTCTAGCTAGCAAACAAATCATGTCATCGACATTTGTTCATTAAGGAAGGAATTGAAGACGGGCATAGAATCTTTGGAAAATATGGATAGATGGTGTGTGGAGCATGATCATTTGTTAGGTCTTCTTCCAGAACAAAAGGTGGAGGAAGAAGATGAAGGGAAAACTCTGTTTTCGGACTAGAATGTGAAGGTTAGTGTTCTCTTGTGGAGTCATAACAGCTTGGTCCATCGAAGTGTGGGAAGGAATTCAGCCCGGGGCAGCCGAACCTAGCAAGGTCCTGGAGAGAATAAGAAGGAAAACATAAGGATCTTTGCTTCTTCTATAGACCCATAAGTAGGGAGGGTTCATCCCCCTTGAGGGATTTATGATGAACACCCCTAATAAATTGAGTAATGTATGAATATATGTTGTTTTCAAGAAACTAAGATGTTAGGTTTTCAATGCATGTCTGGTTGGATGAAGAGATGGAAGGGGTGGTTTGGGTCTATTGTGATAGGCTAGTAAGGTAAAAATCATGACGATGGGCACCTTGATAAACAACCAATGATGTTGAATTACTATAAAGAACTCTGATCGGAGCTTCCTGCTTTGCAATATTTATGGTCACTCTAATATTTTTCTCAAAAAGGATTTGTAGGATATTTAGTCATGGATTTGGCTTCTTTCAATGATGAACCTATCATTTTTGTAGGTGATTATAATGCTACCTTGTCTCATAATGACTTTGGGGGAGGCTCTCCTAATAACCCTCAATTTCAGCGAGACTATTTCTCCATTTTATAGAGGGTGCTAATCTCTTGGATATCATTCCCAAAAGAGGGTGGTTGACATGGTCCAATAGACAGATTTTCGTTGGAAGGATTTCAGTTGGACTGGACAAATATTTTCCCAAACTAGTTTGATTTTAGGTGAACGCTCTCTTAGAAAGTGAAGTGATCCATCTGGTTTGGATCAACTTCCTATATTGTTGAGTATTGCCATTGACATGGCCCCTCAAAAATCCCCTTTTAAGTTTGAAGCTATGGGGATGCAAGATCCAACCTTCAAGGAGTTGGTCGTGGGATGGTGGCCTTCCTTTGGCATTAAAGATACAAAAATGTTTGTTCTTTCTAAAAAATTGGCACTACTGATAAACATTTTGGTTTGGAATAAGACTGTGTACATTAATATTTTCTAAGAAAATTCTGTAGTTGAAGGTTCCCTCAAAGAGTAAATGAATATTTGTTTAAAGAGGGCATGGATCAGGAATCTTTTTAGTAGGAAAAGATCTTTTTGCAGAGTTAAATGAGCCCCTTAAAGAACAAATCGTTTGGATGCAAACATCTAGAGAAGTGTGGCTCAAGTAGAGACATAACTCCAGTTACATTTACAAGCTTCAAAATGTTCAAGGAGTTTTTCTTCCAGATCAGAAAGTGATCAAGGAAGAAGTGGTTAACTTCTTTTCTACTCTGTTGGGAGGGGAGGAGAGTTCGAATTTTCTCCAGCAAAATGCATCATTGGACTTAATTCAAAAATCACTTGGAAATTAGGAGATGGAGCGCATCTTAGCCCCGATTTCTACTAATGAGGTTCAAGGAGTTGTCTTTTCTAATGCGAGAGACAAAGTGTCAGGCCTCGTACAAGTTTCCAACTTCCTTTTTCAATCTTTTTGGTAAGTGATCGAGGAGGATATTTGCACAGTAGTTGAAGAATCTCGAGCCTCTTGGAAGGTCCTCTTTGAAATTAATCATACGATTATCTGTATGTACACAAAAAAATTCCCATCTGAAACAATGGATTCCTTCACGCCAATCTCCCTTTGTTACAACTCTTACAATATCATCTCGAAAACTATCGTTGGCCACCTAAAGCCGCTCCAGAATAATTTTGTGGCCAATGAACAAACAATCTTCTTACCTGGTAGGTCGATTTATGAAGGAATTATTCTTTCCCACAAACTGATGCATTCTCTCTCGTTCAACAAGGTTCCACGTACGCTTATCAAACTAGATTTCACCAAGGCCTATGATAGAATTAATTGGAGATTTCTTTTGAAATCTTTGGAGGCCATGGGTTTTAATTCTCACTTTTGTCAATTACATGTGATTGTTAAATATGCCTCCAGATTGGGAAATATAGTGTATATGACAAGTATAGGGAAACTTCAACATCAACTTCAACTTCAGGATTATGGCTCAATCTCTCAATAATTTTGTGGCTTGAAAACATAAAGATAGAGCCATAATGTTTATGTATACATCCATGTGTATGCACTCTTTCCCTCAAACGACCAGGTACACCCTTATATCTATATAAGTTTTTGTCCTTCCTCCATCCTTATTTTAAAGTAATTTGTAATTGAATCTACCCTTATGTCTATGTGTCTCAAAGTAATCTCCTTCTAATTGATGAATCATGGACCAAATTTCAAACTTTGTACCAATTTTAGGAGGGATAGGGCCCCTATCTATATATGGCTTAGCATAAAAAACTGATTCATATAACGCCACCACTCATCCCCCCTCTCCTCATATTGTGCCAAACAACTCTGTTAATAAGATCTCTTGGGAGCGATCAACCTGTTATCTCCGACATACCATTAATCAATTGAAAGAACTAGGGGATGGCGGTTATGAATTTGATATAGTTAGTTGGCACTCCCACACCCCTATTTATCTATCTAGTGGTCATCCTAGATGAGTGCATCCTATATTTACTCACTCCTCCCTACCCATATCCTCAATATAGATATGCAGTAAGCACCCCTATATTTAGATCTCGGTTGGGCTTCCTATATTCTATCTACTAGATATCTCTCCTAAGAAAGAGTGTCATTTTGTGGATTTGAGTATGTAGACTCATCATCAGTCACTCATCTTATATGCGAAATATCTCTGACTCCCTCTTGATTTGAATGCATTGAATTGTGTAGTGAGAAAGCTAAGATCCACTTAACTGGTTTTCCCTATTTATATAGTTGATTAGATCTATTTCCAAGATTTGCAAAGTATGTAATCATTCATGATACGATGTTAACCTGCTTCCAAGATGAAATTAAGTCTTCAACTCCATAATCATAGAAAAAATCATGAGTCCATATATTCAAGCAAGTGTCATTATCTCTAGCAGCTGTGCAGTTTGTAAAATCTAATTGTGACACATCCAAAACTCCTCTAAATGTTAGTAACCAAACTAAAATGCCACAAAACCTACAAAATGACCATATGTTTTTGTAGAAACAAAATTTATACACTTGGGTACATTTCTAGGTCCTACAGAATACTAATGTATACATAATTCCTAAGCAAGAAAACTAGTGGTTGACATCTCTTTTTTGCTTTATATCTTGCAAAAAGATTTTATGATCTTGACTTAACATCCATTTGGATATACATGTCTGATAGTTCTACCAACACTTGAATTTTCTGAAGGCCTCAAGTTCAATAAAAATGATGATGTAAATTCCACTAAGTTTCCTGCATAGAATAAGAGTATATTTCAGACATAATAAAAACATGAATAACTTAAACATAAATAAAACTTATAGCAAGATTTCATTTATGCGAGTAATATATAGAACAACTTAACAAGAAGAGTTAGAGCCTACAATTCCTGGAAGAAAGAAGCAAGTTAAAATTATGAAATTTTGTTCAGCGTCTCATATAGGTATTTTCTCCAGTGGTTTACATACATCTACAATTCCACCATTTTGCATTTTCTTGAAATTTTCTAAATAGTAAACATAAGAAATCCATAAATATAAATTGTATATCCTAAAAACTTGGCATTCCATAACTCCATATTTCTTTGAGGACATTTTGTAAACATAGATTAAATGTGTCATGTGTATGACTCATAACAATTTTTCATCCATGTCAACCAAGGAATTATAAACACATACAACATCTGACAATTTTAAAAACCCCTTGAAACACCTTCCATGCTATGATGGATATCAAACACGCCCTGTTCATTAAGCTATTATTTTAGCAAAAACATGGAGTATGTTGGAAATAAGGATAACAACTAGGGGGTTATTCATGCAGAGGAATAGTAAACAGAGACAAACGGTTACCCAGTTTCTTGGCATAGTGACCCTTCCCTTGTTGGGCGTCAAACAACTGTGCGTAATTCCTTCGTGTCGTTGTTGACGCTTCCTGTGTTGGCCTCCGCGACGACCGTTACTTTTTCCATATTTAATGGAATTTGCGTGTTCGAAGCCTGGTAGACGGCTTGTATGGCAGGTTAGTATTTTAGGGTATGTTCCTTTTAAAAAGAGATTCTTATATTTGTTTTTTTTCAAAGAGGGGGATTGTAATGAATAGTCGATCTTTGTCGTCTATTACTAGTGTCGATCTGGACTGTCGACATTATTAATATTTTTATAGTTTTCCTAGGTTGCTGGTAAACCCCTTTTCGAAGGTTGATTGGGCTAATAACTTTCCTTGAAGCCATTTCCATCCTGCTCCTTTTCGTTGTCGAGCCAAGGACTTTAACCCATCGACATGGGTTGATGAGTTCGGACGTTTAGTTTATTATCGCTTGGGGTTCGGTTTTTGTATTGAGTTGGGATAGAACCCATTGTTAGTTGCAGAGAATTAAAAGACTGAGGTTTTTCGACTTGCTTTAGCCCAATGTATAAACTTGTTACTGAGTTACTGTTGGAGATGTTCTGGTGACTCTGGTAAATTTGGATTATATACACTCCTTTTTGAGTATCTGTTGTTGCGTATTTCATTTACATGGGATTATATTTTAAAAATAAAATACCCAGAAGACATGGGTGTAGAACGATATATGTATTTATACACTAGTAAATCGAATCCTTAGATTCGAGTGTGTGGCTTCAGTTCGCATTATGCAATTTTTGTGTGGCATGCACCCAATCGGCATTGGTCTAAATGATAATCATGGTGTACGAGTTAGTTGTTTGCGTGGTGGATGTTGACTTGCCCTTGTGAAATAGTTGTTTAATGGCCATGTGCTTGGTCCATGATGCATTAAGAAGGAAAATATTGGTGTGTGGCGCAGGTTGGAGGGGACTGTTTTAAAATCAAATTTTATCTACTTGTGCCTAGGCCCTACTGTCCCTCACCCCCCTTCCTGCCATCTAGACTGGTACGTGGCCATCTCCCACTGGCCTTACCTCTGCCAGCCGCCCCACCTTCTTTAATTCCTTTGATTTGCAAATTTCTTGCGCCCTGTGCTAACTGCTTTCTTTGACCTGTTCTGGCCGCGTGAGCAGGGAGGAGTGTTGTCGTTGGGATTTGGTATGAGTGGCGTGAGAACCCCAGTCCAATGGAGTCGCAGGTGTTTGGGAGCTCTTCAGTTGCTGTTCCTCTCCTTGCCATGGCCGCATAGGCTGTTTTTGCAACGTTTTCCAGCTGTCGGGTCGTGTTTAGATTGGGGCCGAATGTTTTGTTGTTAAATGCTTTCAATGGTTGCAGCCGCCTGTTCCTTCCTCCCTGCTCATGAAGTTCAGAGTGAGTTAAGTGCGACAGCTGCCGCAGGGCGATCCCAGGGAGCCGTTGGTGTTGATCCTGCTGTTCTGGTTGCACGCGACCATAGTCGTGATCAGTTGTTGCAAAATCTTGCAGCTGTAGTAGAAGAACGAGATAAAGTTTTAGTTGAGCTGTCTTGCCTTTTCATTTTGGAAAGTCACTTCCAGCCAGGCTGCAGGCACGTTTCAGTATAGTGGAAGCCTTCGTGAGCGCCTCCAACAAGCAGGTTGTCCAACTTTGTTGTTATCTGTTCAGCATCGACTACATCCTCAAATTCGGGATTCTCCTTCAAGGTGACAGATCACACCCACGGGCACAGGAGATCTATGCAATGTTGGAGAAGATGTCTTGGGAGATGAAGGTTGCAGGATATTTTTCAGATCCAGAGCATGCACTGAGTTTGTATCTTCAAAATCGATTAAGTGAGAGTGAGGATGTTACCAGCAGACTTGATGAAATTTATTTACAAAGATTCTCTATTGACATCTTACTTGTTGTACGATGTAACTCATGGAAGAGAACCTCATAGAGGCCGATCTGTTTCATATCAGAATATTCATGAAACACAATTTGCTTTGCTATTATATGAGCTTCTTCAACGAGTCACCAAGTTGGCAGGCATAAAGGTTTCTGTTGGAATTAATCACACCTTACAGGCTGCAGCTGAAACGTTTGCACCGAGTGTTTGATGCTGTCCTCAATCTAATGAAGGAAAAGGTTTATTGATCATCACGGTAGATGCCTACCAGAGCCAGGAGCGTGATGTAATCAGTATATCTTGTGTCCGAGCTTCAAATCATGGGGTTGGTTTGTAGCTGTTTTTCACCGCGTGAATGTGGCGCTAGCACGAGCTCGCAGAGCACTTTGGGTTAAGGGCAAGCAGCGGCATTGAAACAATCATATGCATATGGAGATGGCGTTTTAAACCAGGCATGTTAAACCTGCCCTTGCAATCTTCTGCTACCCTTTTATTATGTCATGAATTGAATGTCATTTTATTTCTTTTATCTGTTATGGCATTTAGAATGGGCTTCTGCTTTTTCCTTGTGAATCGACCCTGATTGAAGGAAAGGAAGGACTGTTGGGAGTTGTTTGTTTTTCATACCCTGATAGCAACTGTGACAGCCTGTATACATTCCTTTCTGCCTCATTTTTTTTTCTTTTCGAAATAAAAGAGTAACTGTCATGTGATAGCAAAATAATGGTTGAAGTTTTATACTGTGGGTGTTAGATCTTTAACCTGGGTACTTTCCTGCTTAATTCTTAAAATTCGGGTGAATTTTAGAGACAATAGTGAACAATGGCCGTTGAGTTCGATTTCTAAACCAGCAGTAGCAGATATAAACTTGAGCCATGAATAACATTAGTGGATATTTGTAGATT
The DNA here is from genome assembly GCA_019776745.2 of Taxus chinensis. Lineage (NCBI taxonomy): Eukaryota > Viridiplantae > Streptophyta > Pinopsida > Cupressales > Taxaceae > Taxus > Taxus chinensis. The sequence goes on from JAHRHJ020003776.1 coordinate 471,093, forward strand.
TGTCGACTCATGGCCAGTTTTAGGCTAAATGTTTGTTTTTGTCTTGGTAAAATCTTTTCTTGGGCTGAATCTGTGTGTAGACCTCGCATAGTGAGCATGATGTTTTCTTAGAGGCCTACGTGAGTGAAATATTGACTGCTCAATACAGATCCTGTGACGTGAGTCACTGTATCATAAGATAAAAGAGTTCAATCGAACTCTGTAGTAGCAGATGTTTTCTTTGGAGCGACTATGAGGATAGGTCGAGTAGACTGTCGTGAAATAGATGGGTATGCCCAAGCTATTCATATGTTGTTTTAGAGACGGAAGAGAAGGCTTAGTTCGTAGGAAGAGTATTTTGCTTTGTATTCCTCCTTCGCTGACTGTAAACCTTGTGATTGGTGACCCGAGTTGGGTCACGGTAGAGGATCTTGTGTCGATTCACTTATATTTTCAACAGACTATCCCTTGCTTGTTTAAATTCAAGTATCGAATGAAATGGGTTTCTATTAAATCCATTATGTAGCTTAGCAAACCTTCAATAATTCAGGTAGGGACTTTCTGAGTAAGTGTTGACTGAGGCATGTATGAAAATAGAATGGTTACCTTGCTTCGAATTGGGTTAGACTTGTATGAAAATGGAAAAGGTAGGAATCGACTCAGTTACATATTTTAGTGAGCTAAGTCCTTAACTCTTACAATGATCATACGAGTGGTGGATTACGGGTTTATTACTGATTATGTGATGTAAGATAATAACAACCTTTGGTGAAAAGACTTCTTCTTGATCCTTGCCTGTGTAATCCAACTATAGTTGTTGTATGTAATTTTAGTTGGATAGAATCTAATTTATTTAACTTCTTGATGAAAAATAATTAGGTTCGGTGAGAATTGCTTGGTATATTGAATCTTCAGATTTAGTTATAGTGTTGTGAGTATTATATGTATGTTGGTTTATTCAGCCGAGTGAAGTTAACTTTAATCTTTGACTGATTTGTGTTCATATATGGTTGGGGCCTATATTCTTCCTAAAACATGGATGTGTGTTAATGCAGTCTTGTTAACCAAGCAATTTTGAATATGTTAAGTCATTTGACTGATCTTTATCCTTTTGGTTAATAATATTAGAATGATGTTTGGGTGTTAGATTTCAATCACGTAACCCATAGGATTACATGACTGAAATCTCAATACTCTCAGCCTTGTTGTCTTCACCAATAAGGTCTCACCTTGTTTGTCTTTGGAATATCTCTCTCACTTGAATATTGGGATTCCTCCTTGTTGGCTGGTATAAATCTCTTCATCTTGTGAAACATATTGATTAGTGGTTTGTGATTTGATCCATTCTTGAGTTTAGAATTTTACTTTCATGATATTATAAAATGTTAGCTTACTGTTGCAATGGGTAGTCTTAACATGCTCAGTTCTAGCGAACTGACTCTAGTTAATATTTGTGCAGATGGATTATGCGAGTAGACTAGAAGAAAAGAGTGTAAAAGTTTCATCTGTACCATTTATGAAGTTCCTTGTAAAAATGTCCAATGCATTGTAAATTGTGTAGCATTGCTTGTAAAGAGAGTTTATATGACCTCTTGCCTGGAATTGTTCGGAGAATTACGTGAAGTAGTAGTTTTGTCCTTTTTTGTAATTTGGCTAGTAACTCTTCTTAGTGAAAAATGTTATTCAATCCTTTCACTGGCATAAACATTGTAAAACTTTGATCTTGAGAATTAAGTGTTAAATTAAATCTTTCTAAGACTTTGTATTGATGGGTTATATGTAAGTTTTAATGGGGTGGTTTTTCCTTACAGAAGTTACCTAAAAGTTTTATTCAAATAAATCTGTTGTAGAGGAGATCCACTCGAAAACAAACAATACCTTAAGTAATCAAGAGTGAGACTATCCTTGCAAAGTGATTTTATATAACGTGTTATCCCTAACTGAACTAGTAAACACTACTCTTTTGGTGAACGCTTAAAACAAGCTTAAAGGAAAACAATGGTTAGTTTCTAATAAGATTTAACAAGTAAGAGAAGAAAATTTTGAAACCACTCAATTTATCTCTAAAACTATTTAAAAGTAAGTAGCTTCCTCTTGATAAGCTCTTTCGGTGAAGCCTAAGTAAGAGCGCTAATAACTACGTATAAAACCTCAAGCTTCAATTAAACCTTAGTAAGAACTAATGACGTCTTAAGGGTGAACTCATTTGACCTTCTTCCTTTAACTTTATCCAGGGTACCTTGTAATTTTCTCTTAAGTTTGTTGAACGTGAACCGATGTTGTCATAAGGGCATGAACGAGTTCTAGTAACGTAAGTGTGAGTAGATGGCCCTGTGGAATTAAATTACCATCTTTATCAAATAAATATATAAAACAAATAATTGTTATAAAGGAGAAGAATTTAAGTGAACTACTGTACAGTGTATAAGAACATAACTCAGTTGGTAAGATGTTTTATGCGAATCATATATTAAATCCTTCTGAAAACTTAAGTCATGAGTTAAAGGGTGTCTTATCAAAATAAATAACCACTAATCATTTCTGACTGTGGCTTGCCCTAGCTGTGAGAGTGTCTTGTGGTTGGGCTTCTATGTTATTCTGTCAAAAATAAAGAAAAAAGTATTTTATCCTTTTGGGTGTGAACGTTTCCGTGCTAACCTTGTGGTCATCCCCGTAACAAGTGGTTCCCAGAGTTGGTTGTAACTTTGTGACGACATGTTGTGTCGGGTTTTGTGTCGAAGTAAGTCAAAAAAAAAAATCCTGTCTTTTACTGTGTTGTGTGTGTGTGTTGGTTTTTCGTCAGATTGCTGCTAACAAGGAGTTCTCTTAGATTTCACAGAACACATTAAAATGACTCTATAATTGATAATTAGAAATTGCAGGAAAAACAAGCTTTATCCATTGCCCCACTGGCACACTAACGAATAGGTGCTACATGTGGTAAAAATCTGGCAGATGAGAGGATCCACTTAAAAACTTGCTATTCGAAGAACTTTATGTCAAAATAAGTTCTATGTTTTCCGACGTCCTGAGAACATGACAAATATGACTTACACGTGGCACACTTATTCTGGCGGAGGCACGGATCATTTTGAATGTCTACAAGCTCTTTTCACAATTACTAGGAGAATAAGGATATTAAAATTCATCTCAGAATGCATTTCTTCCAAAGGATTATCAGAATGACATGTCCTTTAATCACTATTGTAAGAAAATATTAAACTGGAATCCTAAACATTAAATGTAATCACCCCGCAATAATGACAATATGAAAAATTTCTCTCAATTTACAAATAGATCATATGTAAATCTTCCTCACTATTTAATCCGATTTAGGAAAAATTATCTACCATGGTTTACAGAAGATTTAGAACATATGGAAGAACTTCACTTATATATTGTCGTGTATGATTTGACCATGATTTCTAAAAGGACAGATTTTAAGCAAATATCCTTAATGGATGGGAAAAAAAATCAATATTTATGATTTTTTAAGATAAAATTCGACACTGATGATTTTTGCATATGTATTATTTGACATACTTTCGTTTATTGTTGCTTTATCTTAGACTGTTTGGAATTGAATAGCTATGTGTATATTAATGTTTTGGTCGCTTGGAGTTTACATTCTTATGACTGTCATATATGAAACATGAGAATTATTATTTGATTTAATACTATATTTGAATATAAGCTATTGTACTTATTACTTGTTGCTTTATTGTGTGGCACTATTTAGATGGGAAACTTTACTGCTTGTGGTTGTTGTTTTGACTGCCACATGTTTGTGGGGAACACTAAAAATATTATTATGGGCTACATATTTTGTAAGCTCCTGATTAGAACACTGGGTCTCAACCTTGGAGATAAATGGTACATACATATACACGATGTATCATGTCATGACAAACAATGTGGGAACCCATTTGTCTTGCAGATTACAGATCCGAACACATGTTTTGGATCATAGTTATGGAAAAGCAATGGAATCTATGAGTATTTGAGAAATATGGTTGGTTACGACATGGGTAGGGCTATTCAATCCAAAAAATAAGGAGTCTTGACTTGCTTGACACATAACACGACACAACATGTCGTCACCAAGGTTACAACTAACACTGTGAACCACTTGATACAAGGATGACCACAAGTCAGCACGGAAATGTTCACACCCAAAAGGATAATACACTTTTCTTTTTGACAGGACAACATAGAAGTCCAACCACACGACACTCTTACAGCTAAGGGAAGCCACAGTAGGGAATGATTGAAGGTTATTTATTTGATAAAACACCCTTTAACTCTTAACTTATGTTTTCAGAGAGATTCAAGATATGATTCGCACAAATTCATCTTACCAATGAGTTATTTTCTTATACACTGTAGAGTAGTTCACTTAAAGTCTTCTCCTTTTCGACAATTATTTGTCTTATTTATTTATTTGATAAAGATGGTAATTTAATTCCACAAGGCCATCTATTCACACTTACGTTACTAGAACTCGTCCATGCCCTTATGACAACATTGGTTTTCGTTCAACAAACTTAAGAGAAAATTACAAGGCACCTTGGATAAAGTTAAAGGAAGAAGGTCAATTGAATTCATCCTTAAGACGCCATTAGTTAGTTATTACCAAGGAAAAATTGGAGCTTGAGGTTTTATCCACGAATATTAAAGATTTTACTTAGGCTTCACTGAAAGAGCTTTACAAAAGGAAACTATTTACTTTCCAAAAGGTTGAGAGATAAATTTCGTGGTTTCTAAATTGTATCCTCCTACTTAATAAATCTTATTATCTTCTAACAACTAACCATTGATTTCCCTTAAACTCGTTTAAGAAGTCACCATATAAGGATAATGTTTGCTAGCTTAGCTAGGGTTAATAAATTATAAATTTTACTTTACAAGGATAGTTTCACCTTCGATTACTTAATGAATTGTTTGTTCTTACGTAGATCACCACTGCATTAATTTATTTCATTAAGGTCTAATTAGTTACCAACTGGACATCCAAAGGAACTTAAGAGTTAGACTGGATTAGGGTAGGGGCTTCATTTAGTATTATCTTGGTTAAGTTCACTAAAGGATGCACAAGGGGTTCCCAAGATGGAAGAATTAGACTTAAGGTGTTCTTGTTCAAACTCCTCGACTAACTAAGACATAACTATAACCGCAAGGCAACAATGATTTCACTTTTTATAGAATACTTATCGTTTCACAACTAAGGCAAAATGTTTAAATTCGTAGCTTAGGGTTAGCAAGGGTAATTTCTTTTACAACGGTAGAGTAGCACTTTCTTTCCAATTAAAGACTTTTAATTTTATCAACCAAGAACAACATCATTATTATCTTCTTTATTTTTATTTTTATCTATGTATTCATCTTATTTTATTGTTGGTTATCTTTAGAAGAAGGATTGGCAACCCATTAAAATATACATGTAATTCACATAGATGCCAATTCAATGGAGGGTTATTAACACAAGAAAGTTTTATGACCCGAAAGAAGAAATTGCCGTTATTTAACGAGAACACGAACACGGTTATGACATTTCTATTCAACATGGCACATGAACCCAAGGAGTAAAGAGATCGGATTTCACTTTGGTTAAGAACAAGAAGGTAACCAAATGGGCCAAGCCATGTTACAACATTTTCATGATTGATAACTAATATTACAACAAGAATAATCATATCAATGCAAAGATTAAATATTATTATTATTTGTCACAAGGATAAGTTACAAGTTTAACTACAAAGGGACAAGACAACTTCATCTCACAATTTCCGAACAATCCAAGGCAAGAGGCCTTCTAAACTCCTTTACAAGCACTATTACAAAATTTACAACACATTGGACATTTTCACAAGGAACTTCATAAATTAAACTGATGAAACTTTTACAACTCTTCCCTTTTATCTACTCGCGTAATCCACCTGCACAAATATTACGTCGAGTCAGTTCGCGAGAACTGAGCATGTTAAGACTACCCACTACAATAGTAAGCTAATCTCTAACAATAACAAGAAAGGAAAGTTCTATATCAAGAATAGATCAAAGCATAACCACAAATCAATATTCTCCATACGAGATAGATATTTATCAGCCAACAAGGAGGAAGCCAAAAATTCCAGTTAAGAACAAAATTCAAGAGTATTGGGATTTCCCTCATGTAATCCTGCAGGTTACGTGATCAAATCTAATACTCGGTCCATCCATCACTGAAAGTATTAGAGAAGCCCAAAACATACTAGATCATGTTCATAATGCCACATTAGCAAAATGTTTTAATTTGACTGCCAGGAGGAAACTGTTAGTCTTAACGTAATTTAACAATCGATATTTTAAGGTAAATACCTTTTACCTTAAAATAAATCAATTTCCACCATTTTACAGGATGCCCTTAATAATGGAGTCCACACAATTATAAACCTAGTACTAGATTTGTGTGGACATAACAGGTTACTCAATTGTTACGGGAACTCTCATATTATTTAGAACTGTGTCATCCAGGCACTCTGGAATCCCGCCACACCATTACCTCATCACATATCATAAATAATAAATAGTCCAATTTTTAGACAAGAAACTAGCCTATAATGCCAACCTGTCAATCCCCATAGATTTCCACATTTAAGCAACATGACCATTACTTGCAGCCTATAAATAAATCATTTCAAAGCTCTAAGCAGACAAGTAGGCATATTTAATTTTCTACAACAAGGTCAAGCAAGGTCATGGGTATCTCCAGGCTACATATAAAGACATGGCCAGCTCTGAATTCTTTAAAGATCCCTCTTCTTAAACGAAATCGTGCAGCAACAAGAACCACATACCAGATACCCAAATCGATTGTGTAGTTATTATGTTAATTCCTTCCATACCCACCTCTATCTGGGTAATTCCCCTTTCTTTTAAAAAAATAAATCTAACACAAATAACCTTTTCATAATTTCTAGACCCCCCTTTTTTTTTGGGTTATTTTCAAGCCCATAATCAAATAATTAGTTGGGAACAAAATTGTGATTATGATGCTAAATACCCAATTCATTTTATTTTTACTTTTTTTTTTACAAATTTTGGAACAAGTCGTTCTAGCCACTATTTTTTGATTAACCCGTTCTAACTTAAGTATAGTTAAGTCAATTGCCCTCATGTTTAGAGGGTTTCAGCAAATAAAATTTGTGCAGTCACATTTCAGAAATCATACACCTATCCCGGGGTTTTAAGTCAATCCCATGTAATAATACTACAGATGGAGCTGCTATATTAAGTATTAATACAAACCCACGATTCCAACCATGGACACAAGAATTATTAATCAAGAAATCAGTTTATGAACAACATTATCACAAGTCTACATGCCTTCAAACTTATCATAGCAGGTGTCTTTGCAAAAAGAGACCATTCGTTTCATGATATTATTAAAAAGGGTAAAAAAATATTGTAGAGCATAGAATTAACATGCCTGATTTGCATTCTCCATCTGCTCCTGGGATCTTTCCCCAAATAAAACTTGTTTTCTACCTGTTGGGCATTCGAAAAGGTTCATAGCTCACGTTTTCACCGTATGCAACCAACAGGTGTCTAACCTGCTCCCTTCACATAGAAATCATTTACTACACAGTTCAGATCTCCCCCCTTAAACAACAAAACTTCACCACAGCAGAGTCTGGAGTGACTGTAACCCACGCGGCCCCAAACCCAGGCACTAATCAAAAAGAAAACACATAAAGTTATCTCCATCAAGAAGCAATGAGTGACAGGCAGGAGGCCACCAACTCCACCCACGCAGCAAAGAAAGAAGGAAAGAAAAACAAAAATCCCTTCCCCCAAATGCGTCCCATCAACAAGGGACGTGCCAGGCAGGAAGCTCAACCATACGCATTGAAGGAAATTAAATGGAGGCCATTATTCTCCACCAACCGCCAGCAAAAAAACCAAGTAAATCAACGTGAAGCAAGGGGAAGGAAAATGGCGCATAAGGAAAAGGGAAGAGAAAAAAATGATACTTTCTTTATTTAGTTGGTTACAATGCATTAAAGGCACAAGACTACATTTTAATACTTCCACCCTCCACGCAGCCAGTCAACACAAACAAGGTTCCAATAACAATAATTAAAAGGATTCCCGTCAGCCCACGCCAAGCAGGAGGGAAAACTGGCCAAAACAGATTGCAAGTTTGTGGATGAGGAACGTGGCCCTAAAAAAAAAGGCTTTATTAATTCAACATAAAATTTTATAATTTATTTACACATTTAAAAAAAATACAACTGATACGGAGTCATTTATTAACTATTTTTAACTATTTTTATTATGCTTTAAAACGTTCTATCACCAAATGCTTGGGGTTCGAAAAAGAAGTCTCTACAAACAAAATCGCGCCAAAACGAAGTCTTCGAACGACAATAAAAAAGAAATCACTTATACCCGAGAGCTCGAGTACAAGAACGATCATTAATAATAAAGTAAAATAATTTGCGGTAATCACTAACAATATTAATAAAATAAATTGACACTAACCCAAATAATCGTCAATCCTACAAAATAAATTACAATGTTATTTTTATCATTATTTTTATGATTCTTTTAGGATTTTTATAAAAAATAAAATAAAATTATTAATCATATTAACAAAGACTAACGTACCAGCTCGACAATAAGGTAAAACAATAATATTATAAAATAGAGGTCAATTGATAATTGAATTAAAATAACATTATTATCATTATATATTATTAATATATTTATAATAACTATTCACATTAATAATGACCAACGGTCCAACTTAACCATGCGACAACAAGATCCTCCTTTAAATAGGTTAACACATAAGACATTACACAGTCCACATACAAAGGTGTCGATAACAACTCGAGAAGGTAAGAAGGAGAGGGAAGGTGCTAAAACATCACTGAGACATGGTCTAAAATTCATTTTTGATTTACGAATTAGAGAAAACAACAAGAGAGAAAGAGAGAAGAAGAAAACAACGGAGGGCATCGGAAAGTTGAGTTGGTGAGCCACATAGGTGATGAGTGTTCATTGATTGGTGGGGTCATGAGAGCGGGGTGTTGGATTTGATTGATTGGAAATTCAGAGGACCCGTGGCAATGGCGGAGGCAGGAGAGGGATCAGGAGGACTAGTGAAGTGGTCTGAGGTGTCCCCACGACGACGGAAATAGGACGAGGTAAGATCTCAAGCCTATTGTTGTGGTGTTTGGGTAAATTAGGAAGAAATTTGGGGGGAGGAAATGGGGTTTTGGGGGGGGCGAATTTAAATTTAAATGTGGAAAGAAAATGGGTGAAATGGGAAGGGGGGAGGGTAGAAGATAGGTAAAGGAGGGGTAGGAAGTGATGTAAGGGGTTTGGAGTAGGAATGGGTGGGTAAGGTGAGAAGTGTGGAGAAACAAGGAGGTTTGGGGTCACGGTGGTTGTCACAATAGTATGTGACGTTGGTTCCATTGTGGCTGACATCGGTGGGGGTCAACTAGTATCAGTCCCAAGGGAGGTGACAAATTTCAGTCGTAGTGAGACCATGGTCAGTCAATGATGACCAGTGCCAGGCCATATGGGTATAAACAAGGTAAGCGTAGTGGGTAGGGAGAGATAGGAAAGGGTGAAGTTAGATAGGGAAGGGTAGGGATAAATAGGTAAAGTGGCGAGGCAAGGGTTTGGGTGCTAGTAAGTAGGTTAGGTTAAAATGTGGGGTCAGAGGAAAAGGTAAAAAGATGAAGGGTTTGGGTATGGGTAGATAGGTTTGGTGGAATTTGGGGTCAAAGGTAACGGTGAAAGTTATAGGTATGGGTAAGGTTTTAATAATGTGATCATTTTGTTGGATGCAAGCAAGAGATCAGTTACGCATGTGGGATAGGGTGTCGCCACTACTCGTGACAGTTTGCGGCATAACGACACCTGAGGAGTTGCGGCACGTGGAGGAGGTGGGCCTATGTGGGGTCTGACACTACTGGCATGTAGTAGGAAAGCCTATTTTGACGGTCAATCTCATCAATAAATGGGATTCCGTGACCAACACGTTCCACCTACCGACAGGTGAGATGACAGTCACCCTGGAGGATGTGTTTAGGATCTTAGTGGCTACCGATATTGGGGATGCAAGTATATTCAATCTCCTCCAAAGCTTCGTGAGGAGTTGATGTTGATGGTGTTTAGAGAGGGGACTGGAAATAACATGTGACATTCCATAGTTCTAGCTTCAGTTACAGGAGGGATGTACACTAGCCTGTCTAGAGGAGATGAGGCTAGTTGTTGTTATTGATGGAGGTGAGTGTGTTGCTTTCACAATAAGGGGTATGTAGAGGGGAGGTGACTTTTCCCTTCTTTGATAGGGGGTATGTACATGATATGATGAAAATGAGTATCGGACTTGTTTAGGTGCCTAACATTCCTGGTGCAGCTATACAGGGAGTTATGGGCATTATGGGTGATCTAAACGGGTATTCAGCCTATGTTGTATCTTTTACTACACTACTAGAGCCTATGAGCACATAGTTTGTGTGCATGCCCAGTGAAGGTATGCCCCAAGCAGATGCATTTCTACGAAATTTTGTATGAGTGGGGTACAAGCGATGGGTACCCGCTGATTGGAGAGCGGACGATTAGATAGGGCTACACATGATGAGGAGCATATTTTTACAAGCAACTTGATTATGAGGGATTGTCATAGGGTTGTGGACATCATTTGTAAGGCCATATGTGGGCTTCCCATCATATAGGTGGATTCATGATGAGCTAATATTATGGCCTTCAGCTACTATGAGATGGCCATAGAGGGGCGCCATCGTGAGTAGGAGTGACAAGATGATCCCAGATTGATAAGGGTTAGTTCATGGCAGTTTGGGATGTTACTGAAACATACCTCCACCCTTCTCGTAGCACTATAGGAGAGATACGTGGAGAGGCAACATTGATCCTCTACCACAGCCTGACAGTGCCCATAGAAGTAGGAGGAGCAAGGCAGTAGACCAGACGGATTAAATGATGTCAGGGTTACAGATAGATACAGACCATGGTGGGCGGCTTAGTTGAGATCAGTACCATTGAGGCCAGGGTAAGAATTGGAATTAGCCATGATCACGGTGCAGAGAGATGCCCTAAAGGTGCAGGTGGTAACCCTGATTACCCAATTGGGTATGGTGCAAGGACAGTTTAGCCAAGTTCAGAAGTGGAGGTGTCCTTGAGTTACATGCACACAGGTGGTCAGTCTTCAGGCCCAGATGGCCCAAGGTGGGGATGGAGATGGAGATGGGGATGATGGTGGGGTGGCCACCCTATACTTCATAGTTACATAGAATTACAGGGCTAGTTGATTGCCATGGCAACAGGTACAGATTGGGGCCTTACAGGCCCAATTATGCATAAGAGCAGAGGCTCAATGGCACCACCATTAGGCACTAGGGTAGGATCCCAATAGTTCACATAGGCAGGGGTGGGACAGGGTCTCGACAGGATAGGTACAGGGTTGTGAGGCCGATGGGGCCACCACAGATAGTGAACCTGGATTAATCCATGATTTGCAGGAGGCAAGAGATAAGGTTTCAGTACTACAGTACCGGATGACAATGAGTAGGGATAGATTGTTTATCATATGCCGAGTACAGGGCATATGCAATGCCTCTAGTGAGAGGACCAGGAAAGTGACTCATAATGTGGAGAGCACAGGGGGCCAGTCGAGCCCCAAGACATGGTTGATAGGTGAGGCCACCAGTTCTTAATAGGCCAGTTCTAGTTGATGTACAACAGGGACCTATCCACCACCTATGATGGGTGGGGAGATGGTAGCAAGTCACTAGATAGGGAAATCCATTTTAGGAGGTAGATTGGATAGGTGATATAGATATGGAGGATGTCCGTCAAGATGATGCCTGATATATGTGCTCCCGATTTTGACATAATTTTGGTTTATGATATATACTGGCCTCCATGCCAGCGGATAGTGAGGTTGTATATGAGAATTTTGAGAGATTGATCATTACCAATGAAATGTTGATATCAGATGAAGTATTGGATTATTGTGTATGATACAGGCCTGTGTGCCGATGACATTTTAGTATTGGGTATTAGCCTTGCGATAATTCATAATTAATGAGATATGTACAATGATGTAAATAAGAATGTATATTCATAGAGACGGCATATATTTATTATATGGATGTAGATGAATGAGGTGTTTGATGGATGATTGATGGTCGACAGATCCATAGAGTGTGTACAACTTCTTCTTTCGTGATATGGGATAAGATACTAGGTGAATGCACAGGCATGATGGAATCAGGATTAGATATAGGCATGGTTGAGTTCAGGTTGGTGTTAGGCATGGTCGAGTTAAGGTCCTTGATTAGGCATGGATTGAGTTCAGGTAATAGGCATGTATAAGTTGAGATCATAGGCATGATGAGTCAGGTCATAAGCATGGATCGAGTCAAAGCAAATAGGCAAGGGACTGAGTTTAGGTTTGGTTTAGGTTGTGATTTGTTAATTTGTACCTAATGAATTATGATATGGATCATGTTTTAAGGATGCAAGGATATAATACATGTATGATGTACTGAATAACATAAATGGTAGTCGATCATAAATGTATATAAGTGATGATGATAAAAATGTGAAGAAATCTTGATCCATGTTGGTGTGGGTTAATTTCCAATTGTTGATATAAAAAGGAAACTGAAGTGGGGTAGAATGTGATTTAGGAGTGATGAAAGATGAATTGGTTAGGTGAATAGAGGTGTGGCCGTAGTTAACGTCCATTGGGCCCCATGCCCTCGGCAAGTGCTGCCTACATAGTCTAGGAGCGAAAAAGGTAGACCTCATGCTAATGTAGTTCTCAATGATAAGCTAGGGAAATAATGCATGAGGAGAGGTAATGAGAATGTGTCTGGTAGGTTGTAGGCATGATTTAGGTGATAGGTACCCAGTTAGGTGTGAGTGAGGTGTGGGTAACTTGGTATAGGTGATTTCGATTGTGGTAGGAAGAAGAAGATACCCCAAAGGTTAAGTGCATCGAGGAATCAAGTCCTTTATAAGGTAATCAATAGGATAATAAAGAAGGTTTAAAAATATAAGAGGGGGTAAGAAAACTATCCTGATTGGTTAGGATCATAACTAAGTAGGACCATACATTTGGAGGAGGTGTATGAACATAAGGTCCTATAAGGATTTGTCATGGAGGATTGATTGCGATCCTAATACGGTGAATAGTAATCACATGATCACCAAATGTCATGGTTCCAAGAGGTCCCTTGAGGTGTTAGGAAATGGGAGTATTCGAATGGTGAGAGGCATGTAGTTAAAGGTGGCTAATTTTTATATGGTATGAGGTAGCATGCTCTTTGGTTTGTAAGAAATCCAGTGGTCACAATGGGAAAGTCCATGACTAAAAGGATTTCTATGTTTGAAATTGATATTTGAGATAACTGATCAATGCGAGAAGTCTATATGGGATGAAGAAATTAATCCTTGAGGTCTTAATGAAGCTGATCAATGCGGGAAGCTTCAGATTCTCTAGACTCTTTGTGTTTTGTTTTTTGAAAGAGCTTTATATAGCTTGTCCTTCAAGGGAGAAGTCTATTTATAGAAGCGATTATAGAGAGGTTAGATGTCCTTTTGAGGGAATCATCTTTTTATTGGAAGTTTGACTCAAGGAGTTTTGATCCCAATGTGAAGGAGTTATACAAGTCATGGCCTAGGTCGCTCAAGGTGAAGAATAGGATTCTTGTTATAGAAAGTAAGGGTGAAACGACCATGGAATCTAGATCTAAAATAGAATTAAAAGTATCCATGAGAATCATGTTATGTGCAACGCCATGGTACTCATATTGAAGTGAAGATGAAAAAGTTACGGTTTTATGCACATGACTCTTGTTTAATCATTGGTAGATGGATATAAGAAGTGGATAGTGTTCCAAGGGATGAGCATGGAAAGAGGAAAATAGGTGAGGTAGGACTAAAAGTAAATAGTAGAATGGTCAAAGATGCAAGGCTTTAAGGGTCTCAGGTTTGGGTTTACAATCAAGGGAAGAAAATGTCGATAAGTACCTGATATGGAAGTATGGGTCATGATGTATGGTCCAAGCCAATTAGGAGTAAATTCACCCTAGTTGAACCTTTTTCTGCTTTAGTTGACCATGTTGATTTTCCTTCAGGACCCCAAACTTGGTTCACCTAATTGTAAAGGCTCATTCAAAATGAACACGTTTTTCAGAAGGCAGGGTTTAATGTCAGTTTTTGGTAAACTTGAAGGTGGTCAAGAGTATTAAGAATAACGTTCGTCTAATAACTCAAGTTGTGCTAAATGGTCACTGACAAAAGTCATCATCATTGAGCATGTTCATGGAGACTAAATGCGGAGTGAACTGGAATCTGGACTTTCAAGAGGTAGAACACCTCTATGTTGCTGTAGACTAGATATAAAAGGGTGTGGTAGTAGTAGAATGTGGATACTAGTGTGGTATGCCCATAGGGTGAAAGGAATGTGTAGTATGCTACAAAAAGTCCTTGCTAGTATTGTTAACCACTTTCATGAGAATTAAAGATTAAAAGGTTTGTTAGTGGATTTGAACCTTGGCCGTTGGTTCTTGGGTAATAAGGTGAGTCAGAAACTTAGCTGAATGTTGACAAGGCGTCACAAAGTTTTCACAATGTATGTTTTATTTTTGAATTGTTTTCCATTATCAATGATGAGGTGATAAGGAACACCAAAGCAGTCAAATGATGTGATGATTGATGAACTCACATATTTTCCTAGAATTTCATGGAGATGAGTGGTATGGCTTCAACCCATTTTGTGTAGTATTCGGTGTAGAAAATGATGATCCATTGATGTGAAGTTGAGAAGAATAGGTGAATTGTCATCTCTCCGACAAGATCCAAACCCCAGGTGAGAAAGGGCCAAAGGTCACGGGTTATCCTGTAAACCTATAACTGGGTGTCCATGATGAATGGTTAGAAGTTGTTGGCATCTATACACAATTTTTTTGAGGTTGCAACAATTATGGTTGAGGTTCGACTATCTAAAGTAGTATGGAGGAATCCACTGTTTAGCAATAGCAAGGCCAACTAAAGTGACTACTCCCACAGAATGCTATCATGAAAATCTACCTTGTAATGGTATAAGGTATTGGCGTTTGAGCTCCTGAGGCATCGTAAGATGTAAAAGTTGTAGCTTAGTGGACGTCCCATATTTGCACATAACAAAATAATATCAACCTTTTTAAGGAAGGCGATTATTGTCCATTGCAGGTGAGACTCAGGAGTAAGATGGAGAGAGAAATATATTCAGAGTATTGTTTATACCTAAGGTCACTTGGGTCGGGGGCAGTGGTTCCAATAGATTACAAATTGTCATGAGGTAAATAAGAGGGTGATTGAATTTTCATTGTATGGTGACAAAGATTTAGAATCGGCAAGTGAAGTGGTTTTATTTGAGAAGCCATGCCAAGGATAAGATTGTAGTGGCGAATATTCGTAATATGGTGAATGATTCCGATTTTTGAAAATTTTGAAAAGGTGAATTTTTTGGCACGGGCCAGTGACCTGTTCGCCTAAAGATTACGCTTTAATCCGTCTTAGGGGTCAGCTTCGCCTACCCTTGAAAAATATCCCCTATATAAACCTAGATTATTCGCCAGTAGAACACTATCTACTTCACATTTTTCAACAATATGATATATCTCTGTAGTGGTATAGACGCGCGACAAAGAAAATAAAAGTTATCTGTTTTCGCGATGATAAGGGTTCATGCAGACAAGGAGATATTGTAGATCAAATAAATTTTTTTGACACATAGTAGACGCATGACACCAGATTTTGTTGACGATGCGACATGGAGTTTTTTTCACATTATGAGCAAGTGAAGAGGGCAAAGGTTGTAGATCTTAAACGCAATACATATTCACAGGAAAAGGCTGTCGTGCGTAAAGACCTAGACTATTAGTGACGCGCGTCACTAAGGCCTATTGACGCGTGTCACTAAGGCCTATTGACGTGCATCAACAGGCACTTAGTGACGTGCGTACAATAGGCCTTAGTGACTGTGCATCAACAGGCCTTATGTGATGGTACGCATTTTTATGACATAAGGCCTATTGACGCGCATGGTTCACAGTTCTTAGAAGACTACGTGTCAATAGGCCTTAGTGACGTGTGTCATGTAGGCCTTAGTGACGCGATGACACTAAGGCCTATTAACGCGCATCACTAAGGCCTATTAACGCGCATCACTAAGGCCTGTTGATGCGTGTCACTGCATTTTTTTGACGCGCGATCAAGGAGGTACAACAGATATTGACGCATAGCAGACGCATGACAAAGAGTTTGTTGATGTGCGACACGAAGATTTTTTGATGAGAAAGTAGAGGTCGAAGGTTGTAGACGCGTGACGGAAGATTTTGCTGATCACGCGTCAAAAAATGCAGTGACGCGCGTCAATAGACCTAGTCTGACGCATGTCACTACATTTTTTGATGCGCGACAGCAAAGGTCTCCCATCGCGCGTCGTGGGCAGTGGTTCTGATCGCAGTGCACGATAATCAAGTGTAAATTTTTTCATACAACCCCCAAAAAAATTTCCTTCCCGTGAAACCGGTTCCGGGGATATTCTCCAGGTATTCAGTACCTCCGATTTCCAAGGGGTCTCTTAAAATGAACCCTGAGCAAAGCAGGTCATGGTATCTACAAATTTTTTGGTTGAATGTGGGACGGTTTGAAGGGTGCATAATGGTCGAAGGTGGTCAAAAGTATTTCTACATGATGTTTTATACTTTTTAAGTATCTCATTATGAGATTGGTATATACCATTGACCTTGTTTATGACCAATTGAGAATCACCAAAGGTATGTTGATTGATTTGACATCTAAGGCATAGGTAGCTTGGAGACCTAATACGAGCACTTCGTATTCGGAAATATTGTTTGGATACAATAAAAATTTCCTTTGAAAGACAAAGGCATGGGTTCACCATCAAGAAGAATGAGGATAACACCAGCCCCACCCCCATGTTGACACTTGGAACCATCAAAGAAGAGTGTCATTTGGTAAGTGGGTTCGTCTAGGGAAAGGGTAGCAATTGACTCATCTGGAAAGTCAAAATTAGAGGGTTGATCCCCGAAAATAGGTGCGTCGGCTAATTGGTCAATGATGGCTTGGCCCTTAATGGAATTTTGATGGATGAATTCAAGGTCGAGGTTGGCCAAAAGCGTAAGCCACCATGCGGCATGCTAATTTTGATACGGGTTGGCATACATGAAGTGTAAGGGGTCGGTGTTGGTCACAACACAGGTTTTATGGTTGAGTAGGTAATGGCGGAGTTTTGTGGCAATGAAAACCAAGGCTAAGGAAAGTTTTTTGTCATGAGTGTATCAACTTTTGTAGTCCTAAAGGGTACGGCTTATGTGGTAAACTGCTTGCTCCCTGTGTTACTCATCATGATGAGAAAGCATGGCCCCTAGGGAGTGATCAGTAGCTAAGATGTATAGGTAGAAGGGTTGATCATCTTTTGGTGGAATGAGCACGGGTGGTTGGATAAGGTATTTTTTTAAGGCCTCAAAAGCTTTATGGAAATCATCATCCCATTTAAAGGAGACGTCCTTCTTGAGAAGATGATGAAATGGTTGACACTGATCAGATAATTACAAAATGAAATGGCGAATAGACTATAGTTTACCTTACAAGCTACGGATTTGCCTAAGGTAAGTTGGTGGAGGCATTTCCAGAATGGCCTTGACTTTAGCAAGGTCAACTTCTATACCACATAGGGAAATGATAAACCCCAAGAGTTTCCCTAAGAGGACTACGAAGAAACACTTCTTAGGCTGAAGGTGAACACAATACTTAATGAGGTGATCAAAGATGGTTTTGAGGACAGCGAGGTGGTCAAAGCGGCGTTTACATTTGGTAAGGAGGTCATCCACATAATCTTCCAATATACGATGCATGATGTCATGGAAGATGTAAGTAATAGCCCGCTGATATGTGACACCAGCAGTTTTAAGGCCAAAAGTCATGACTCGATAGCAGAAGGTCCCCTAAGGGGTGATGAATGTAGTTTTGTGTTGATCCTCTAGAGCAAGCAAGATTTGGTTATAACTTGAGAAACCATCCATGAGTGATAGCATCTCATGACCAGCGGTAAGGTCAACTAGTTGGTCAATACCAGGTAGAGGAAAATCATCTTTTGGGCAGGCGAGGTTGAGGTCATAGAAATCCATGCAAATACGAAGTCCCCTTGTTACCGTAGTAATAGCGAAAATATTGGAAATCCACTGGGGATAATCAATGGGTAAAATGAAGGAAACAGAAAGGAGTCACTGAAGCTCTTCTTTGACCAAAAGAGTAATGCGAGGGTGCATTTTCCTCATCTTTTATATGATAGGTTTGGCATCGGGAATAGTTACGATATTGTGGACCATGATGGTGGGGTCAATACTAGGCATGTCTGCATAAGACCAAGTGAAAGCATGACTGTGATCTTTGAGAAAAGTGGTGATGGCTTCTTGTTTAGTAGAATCTAAAGATTGACCAATCTTTAGGATGTGCTGGTCGTCCTGAGTATGAATGTTGATCTTGATGGTCGATTCATTCAACATGGTTTGCATCTCAAATGGTAATGACTGATGAATATATGAGTCTTCTGCACCAAGGTAGGTGATTATGGATTCATCATCCTGACATTGAACGACGTTAATGGAATGTGTATCATCACCGATCATGTCAGGATACAGGCAGGGAAGAGAGGAGGGATCCTCGCCCGTGCGTTGATAAGTCAAAGGCCCTACGGAGATGGTGTTTATGAAAAAAAAAAGTTAGGAGGAATGAATTCTAGATCCATCGACTCCATTGGTGAGGGTGGTAATGGTGGTGAAGAAGATGGAGAAGGGCTTATGTCCTTGATGATTTCAATGCAAGTTGTCTTGGTAGGAGGTTCAGCAAAGCCAATACCACTACGGTCGTTATTCTTACAGGTAGTACATGGAATAACAGTATGGTGGAACTTGCTAAAAAAATCCAAAACCAAAACCCTTCCATGCACATCAGTGTAGCCGAAGGTGTGGGCAGATGACAGTGGCAATTGGTGAGTGACTAGAGGTTCAGCAAAAAATGGGCGGGTTTGTGACGGTGGTTTGGGTGTGTAAGTGGTAGTATCAATTCCCCCATAGGTGAGACCTGGTACGAAGGTTGAGGAGGACCATAAAGGAGGCTTTCTCCTACATGCGGTGATCATATTGAGGGTGTTGGTGAAGAATTCCATACTCTTGTGGAGTAAGGAGTGTGTTGACACTATATAAGAGATACTCCCTAGAGTGAGGCATTGAAAAATGCCTTCCATGGGATCCGTGGTTGGTATGTGGGTAGCGGGAATAGATGATGTGTCAGAGGCTACCGTCAGAGGTGGAGCTAATGGATTGGGAGGCTGATGGGTCAGCTCGTGGAGGTTGTGGTAGCGGTAGGAATGGAGGAGGTATGTGTGGTTGAGGTAGCGACTGTACTAGTAAGCGGAGGTGTAGGTGAAGTGGTAGTGGTCGTAGAGGTAGATGCCTTAACGGGTATAAGCACATCAATGGGTCGGTAAAGCATGTTACAAGTTTTAAAAGGTGATGGGTCAGCTAGAATGGTATAGGTGTGTCCTTCATGCTCAAACTTTACACAATGATGCAAAGTGGAAGGAACAAAACCCATGACACGAATCCAGGGTCTACCAAGCAACAAGTTATATTGAAACTCCCCCTCCAAGATGTAAAATAACTCTGGAATAGTGCAGGGGCCCATGCAAATGTGGAGGATGACAGTGCTTAGTGTAGAGGTGATAGCATCATTGAATGAACGCAACATGACAAGATGTTTATGCATGTAATTTTTAGGTATGCACATTTGAGCTAAATGCATGGGATGAAATGATATTAATGCTTACACCCCCATCGATCATTGTACACATGACGTACACGTATATCATCGATGTGGATAGAGATGAAGAGAGCTGGGTCTAGGTCATCAGTTTGATTTGGTGCGATCTCTTCATCTGAGAAACTAAGTGTGGCTACTTGGTGAGTAGGTGGAGGTGAAGATGAAGGTGGTAAATTTGGTGAGAGAGGCTACATGATGAGGTGTGATAATGGAGGCTACAGGTGTAGGGTCATTGGGTAAAACCTCAATAGATTGTAGGACCTCCATGAGAGCTTGACGATGGGATTCCAAGGTTTGGATGAGGTCATACAAGGAAATTTTGAGGGGGGATTGGTGTAGTTGTTTGAGCATCACGCGGTGTGTGACCCCATTAGAAATAGGATATGTGGGGCCGCAGATAGTGATTTTAGGTGTGGGTGTAGATGGTATGTTGGGTATGGGATTGGTTGATTGGTCGGTTGCCTTTTCCTTGCCTTTGTCCTTCTGAGCATGGGTAGCAACATGGATCATGTTGATCTGAGGTGGGGAGTTAGGTGAAGTAGGTGAGCCATGAAAGGTATAGTAGCACATGAAGGGAAAAAGCCAAGTGGTGGGAAGGAACCTTGTGAGATGAGCTGGGCACATCGACATTTGGGTGGAGGTTTGGCAAGTTGTCTTATGCGAACCATGTTAATTTCAAATCTTGGGGGTGGTTCTAGGAGTTGTGGGGGTGGAGGTCTTGGTTGCTGAGTAGGTAATGAGGGAAGAACTGTGGGAATGGGTGTTGGTGAAATGGGGTCCTCATCAAGAAGGTCATCATCGTCAAAGTTTTCTTCAGGAGGGCACAACTGGATAAGAACATTTTTCAAAGCCTTGTAGTTCTCTACATCGTGTCCTGGCACACGATGGTAGGCACAAATTTTGGTGTCGTCAAACCCCTTTGGTTTGGGTTTGAGAGGGTCATAAGGTCTGAGAGGTGGTAATGTGATGACAAAAGTTTCAAGAAGGTTGGTTAAAATTTTGGCATAGGATCCCACTAGTGGATCACAATGTGAAGTGAAAGTGGGTTTGGGTGTAGGTGCAGCAGGTTGTAGAGGAAGGGTCTTTGCGTGAGGGGGAGTGGGTCGAGCCATGTTTTTAGGGGTTGGTGTGGTCTTAGGTGTTGGTCGTGTTTTCTTGGGTAAGGGTATGGTGGATGGACCGGTAGGAGAATGCGGGGTTGGTTTGACTACCTTATTGGAGGGTAGCAGATTTTTATCCTTTAGGTTACACCTTCTTGGGTAAAGGTGATATAGGCACATGAGATCTAGAGGGAAAGGTAGATGGTGGAAGAGGGAGCATTACCCATGGGGATAATGGAGGTGCTATGAAGGTGGATGGTGTAGGTCATGAAGGAGGTGTGAGGGAAAGAGACTGAAGTGTCGTGGGTAGTGAAGGAATTACCGATGGTATTGGAGGAATGGGTGGTAAAGATGTTGTAGGTGTGGGTGGATGTCATTGTGGACGCTTGGGAATGTTAGAGGTTTGTGAGGGAGGAATGGGCTGTTGTGTTTTTGGTTTACCAGTGGATGGAGGTTTCTCAACCATGCCAGAGGGGCGATGTCCTAATATGGACGGAAGGGGTGAAGGTGATGAGAGTGTGATTGGCGGGGTGAGAGTACGAGATCTATGGGGTTGGTTCTTCTGTTTGGGTGCCAGAGTAGGTTTGGTATTGGCATTGGAGGATGTAGCTAGATCCAATTTGATGGGTGGATGAGTAAGGCTGATGGTTGGGATGACCCCTAAGGTAGCAATGGGTTTAGGCAAAGATGATGTAGGTGCGGGTTTGGGTGTAGGTGTATGTTGGGTTATGGATAGGGGTGTGAGTTGATCCATGAGTGGTATCGTGGTGGAATTTGTGATAGTTGTAGTTGTGTGTGGTTTGGTTGGTCGAAATACTTTTGGATAGATGGTGGAAGTGTCAGCAAGTGACATCTGCATTTGTGTTGAGACAGGTAGTAGAAGATGCCCCCAAAGTAAGGCTCTATCCACATAATCTAAGCGGTTTGCTAGGCATGTAAAATGGCACTGTTGTAGGTGAGGCTGATGAGGATCTAAGGGTGATTCCCGTAAAATGTGTTTCAGAGATGGGGAATTTTATAGCTTTGGCTTCCATGGGTAAGAGAGCCGAAAGTAGGTCTGCAGGCTCTTGGGTAGCTGATGGGGAGTGGTCCCCTAGAGGTAAAGGTACCTCTACTGGATCCTTGATAGGCAGAGGAGAAAATAGGTGCTCCTCTATGGGTGGAGGAGGTAAGCAAGCCCCTTCCATGGGTCAGAGATGTACTGTGGGTGATGGATCTCTAGGTGGAGAAGCCAAAGATGAAGTAATATCAATGTTAACAGGAGGCTCCTTCACAGGTGAGGAAGGGGATGAAGGTTGTTCCTCTGTGGGTGGAGGAATAGGTGAAGTGGGCTCAAGTGTAGGTGGAGGATTTCGGGCTAGGATTTCCTTGATGGAAGGAATATGAGGTAATTGGGAAGCAGTGGATACTTCGCTGAAAATAGCGTGGACCTCGCGGGTATGGCTATCATGAGTCAAGGTTTCTCTGGTTTGATCAGAAGAAGGGGCATGATTAGGAAATGGTTTCTTGAAGATGTGTAGGTTTTGATTAGCAGGTGTGTTAGGATTATCCAAGGTCAACTCACCTCTCTCGAGTATTTCTTGGACAATGTTTTTGAAAGTAATGCAATTTCCGTCACTATGACCCTTTACTCGATGATAGTTACAGAAGTCATGTTCTTTGTACCACACAGGTGTGGGGTAAGCAGGGTCAAAACTAGTGTGTGGTTTTATGGGAGGAAGGGTGATGGCCCCAGCTTTGATAAGATTCTCTAAGATAGAAGAATAAGGTTCCCCAATTGGGGTATATTTCCGTTGTTCCCATCTGAATTGAAAAGTTTGAATGGGTGAGAGATTAGATGAAGGGCTAGCCTGATTTAACGGATGAGCTAGACTGGCCTTTAATACCACTACGTTAGCGGTCCCCTTGGCCTTTGAATAATTGTTTGGTGGTTTTGAAGAAGAAGAGGTATCATTCGACTTGAATGCCAAGTTATTATTGCATAATTGGATTTTCTTCTCTTCGATGGCATGAATCTCTAGCTTTCGTGCCATGGTGAATGCCTCATTGAAGGTGCGGAAAGTATGCACCTATAGGGTTGGCGAGATGTCTAGCACAAGCCTAAATGAAGAGATTGATGAGTTCTATTTGTGGTAGTTGGAAAGTGAGTTGATTGATCAGGCTACGCCACCGAGTGACAAAATCTGTGATAGATTCATCATCATATTGACGCATGGAATAGAGATCGGTCATGGTAACCTTCTTAACGATATTAATGGAGAAGTGATCCAAGAAGGCTTGGGCTACCTGATTAAATGAGAATATAGAGTGTCTAGGTAACCCACTATACCAATCTAATGCAGGTCCAATCAGAGACATGGGAAAGGTCCTCAAGAGCAAAGCATCATCGTGGATGATGAGATAACACCCATGTTTAAAAGACCGCAAATGTTGTTGCGGGTCCTCTTTGCTATTGAAATGGTTAAATTTAGGCATTTCCCAATGCATGGGATATGGATGGATAGGAATGGATGGGTGTATAGGCTCATTACAAATATCATCGTATGTGAGAGTGTTGCGGGAGCCAGAAACCGATGCCTCCAATGTCTACATCTTGTCCATCATTAACTTAATTAAGTCATTGGTGGGTTGTGATGCATGGGTACCTCCTGTAGTGAAGGGTGGTTGGTGTTGGGTATATGATGGAGGTGGAATTATAGTGTACGGTGCTGCCATATAGGTAGATTGAGAAATAGGGGGTACATACCCTGAACGAACAATAGATGAAACAAGAGGCTGTTGATAATATGTATATGGAGGTGGAAGGGTCGTGGTGACCCTAGTGGCAATGGGTGCTAAAGATTGTGGGATGGAAAAGATGATGTTTTGAAAAGGGGTAGAGGTTACCAAAACCAGAGGTGGTAGTATAGCCATAGGCATATATGAGACAATAGGCGTGGATGAGGTTGTGTTCTGGGTGGTTGACGAAGGTATAGTGGATGCGGTAGGTGCAACAGATGTAGCAGATGTAACAGTCATGGAGGGTATAGGACCTAGCTGTGAAATGACAGGGGGTAAGGTAGGTGTGGGTAGCACAGTGCTAGCGGAGGCTGGAGCAAAAGTAGGAGTGAGTGTCAAGGGGATAGATACTGGCATGCTGTATATCAACTAGCCCAAGGCATATTGAGTGGACGAGGTAGATAAATAATACTACAACGTAGTAGGGTTTTGGTCCAGGAGTCATGTGAACTCCTCATCTCCGGTAGCGATAGAGACAGGTTGGGTAGGATCCACAGCTGGTGATAATATGGAAGGTGGTGAAGGACTAGGTGGGAGTGGTTGACAACTGGCATGGAATACGAGGGCGCTTTCTTGTCGATGCGTCAGTACCATGTGAACAGGTATTAACGTGGTAAGACTATTTTCTGTAAATGACATAGAAATACAACACAGATGGGATAAATAGGTGGTAATAGGTGAATTGGGTCAAAATGTGAGCTAGAAAATGACATAGGATAACCGATTCCGGTTATATCAAACTGACACCGGTCATAGGTAATCCCTGCCGGTTATTTTGGAGAGTGTATAATTGGTCAAAGACAAGGTATAAGGTTCAATTTTCCAGGTATGCAAAATGCTGATGGGTTTTACCAGATTAATGGAGATGATAAGAATGACAGAGACTCTAAACAGCTAAAGAAGGTGAATAGGTGTCCTTTTGGGTAGGTCAACCAAAAGAATAGTGAACCGATGCCGGTTGGGTAAAACCGATGACGGTCAGAGGGTAACCGACGATGGTTACTGTGAAATTGAAACAATGATGAAGAAAATATGATTGTGAATTAAATTTAATGTGGAATCAGACCCAAAATCCTGAGAATGATGAGAATATGGTCCATGCACACTCAAATGAAGCTGGAATACACCAACTGTGATGGGGAGCATGCAAGGGAAAATAAAAAATGAAGAACGTGAACTCTCACCTCAAAACGCAAGCCAAGCAGAAACACTAAGAAAAATACGATCCTAAGAGTTCCTTTTTCTATTATGTTTGTTTAGCTTATCCTATTTAAGGACTGACTCATGAACTGTAGAATAGAGTTTTTGGTGAGGATGGCTTCCTATGAAAAATGAGATCTACAAGGAGAGGTTTCAGGTATGTTATGGTGGGGGTGGGCCTCGCTCTAAAGTATGACTCGAACAGAGTAATGAGCTGGGTGCCCACTGTGCCATGATCATGTGATCACCTACAACTTCTTCTAGGAAAGATGTTGTTTAAGAATGTGTATATTTTGAATTTTTGTGAGGTTTGGATAAGACTCAGAGAAAGAGAAAGAGAAAGGAAGTGCTTTCTATGATTCATTTGTCAACCATCAGCTGGGCATGACTTCCAGCGTATAGGTTTCCCTCAATTAATGTGAGCTAATGTGATAAATCAGAAATCAATGCACTTATTTTAAACCCAAATCGAAATATGAAGTTTGATGACACAAATAGATGAATAGGAGAAGGGATGCTCTTTCAATAAAATTGTAGAAAGCAAGGAGAAATGGTTATTTTTAAGTACACAAAAAGAAAGGTTTCTTTTAGAGCAAATAGAAAGAAAAAGAAGGTTACCAAGGAAGAGACATTAATGTGTATGTTTTTCAGACGGGAAAAAAACACACAAATTTTCCTAGGAATGAATGAAATGCAAGGAACCCCGAATGGGTCCCACTGGGTGTGCCAAAATGTTTCACCTGATTCTTAGACATTTCTAGGAAGTTGACAAAACAGATAGGGTAATGGGCGTAGGAGGAATACCTGTTGAAGATGGTTGAAGGTTGTTGTGCACACGTATGACTTCTGAATCCACAACTGATCATGAGAACTTCCTTTTTAGCTTGGAGGAACTACCTAAAATGGGAACACAAGACCACCAAATAAAAGTTAAACCATATATGTGCAGTGAACTGCCTATCGTGTGCTAGATCCAGGAAGTGTGATACTTCCTAGATCAGCTGTCAATCCACTGTTTAAAACAATTTAATGCTGGTAATAAATTAAATCCTATTGTAGTTAAAATGATTTAGGTATCTCATTTAAAACCACAATAAGAAATATCTAATCTAACATGCTAGGTTAAAATAAGATCTAAAGGTCAAGTAACTGGTTCTGGGTCTCTGTAGGTTGACAGAGGTCTTAGGAAAATCACAGGACAGATTAAGGGTGATGTCGGAATAGGTAGGTAGGTTAAGATCTATTCTGGGATGTATTGGTAGATACAAGACCAATGACGTTGGTTAAGGGTGACCGACGTTGGTTATGGGAGAACCGGACGTGCCAGTTACTGTCAGGGTACTGGGAATGTCACAAAATGAGCTTTAGATCTCCCTTATGATTGCACAAAGGGCTAGGATTGGTCATGGAATGAGGTATTAAGTTATTTGGATGGGATTTGGTGTAGGTTTTAATAGGGATATGGAGGGGGTGGGTAAGTTTAAAGGAGGTCAACGGGTGGCTAGGAGAACAAAAGGATGAAAATACAATGATGAAATAAGTGAACCAGAGGAGGTTAAAATGTTCTACTTACTTGGAATCTAGTTCTGAACGTCTGTGAGTGAATGAGTGAAGGTGTTGATATGGACTGGTTGAATGCTGTGGAGGATCACCAAACATTGGGGAGCTCTTGCATGGGCTGCATGTGCTCTCCTTCTTTCCTGATTGGATCAAATCTATGTTGATTGAGATCAGGTATGGTTGCTATGGGTAAGTGCTGGATGTCTATGCAAGAGAAAATACTTGGATTCCTGCTTTGCATGTAGCTCTTAGTTTCATCACTTGTTCTCAAAAGATGTCTCTATCTCTCCAGGAATCTGCCAACCTTGAAATAAGGTTGTTTTTGGGGGTTAAAAGGTAACTGACAGTGGTTTTGGCTTAACCGGTGGCGGTTAACGGTAACCAATGTCGGTTATGGTAGGATTTCCTAGATTTACTAAACTAGGTAGATCCCCTTGATTTTCTGGGATCTCATTTGTTGGCCCCCACGGATTAGCATGGAGACTTCTGTTTTAACATGCAGGAATGTGGTTAGAGGGAATGTAGGAATTGATTTTTAGGGTTTGGGTAGGTCTTTGTTAGTTATGAAAACTTACTAAGAATAGTTCTTAGGGTGAGGTGGCTGGATGAGGTGTCTAGGTGATGTGGATGTGTGGGTATTATCCAATTAGGATATTTAAATAGTAAATATTGGGAGGATAGTAAATTAATTTAATTAAATTAATATTAGAGTGGGGTGAAGGGGGCCATGGCTAGGTGGATGTTTTCAAGGTGTTTATTTGTCACGGGACCAAGGGGAGTGTGACCCAATTTTGGTGTCTACACCTTGTGTAAAATGATATTTTACCTCTGTGGATGAGATAGAAATAACATTTCGCTTCTTACTTATCCATGAGATAGGTCTAGATTCGAGATGAAATATGTAACCTGTGGTTGACTTCCTGTCATCAACAGATCCGACATGGTCTGAGTCGACGTATCCTTGTAAAGAGAATTGATCATTCTTCTTATATTCCAGACCATAATCATTTGTTCCTCGGACATATCTCAATACATGATTTGCTACAGTCCAGTGACATTTCTTTTGTTCCTGCATGAATCTAGAAAGATAGCTGACATCATAACATAAATATGGTCTAGGATATGTCAAATAGATGAGCCCTATAACAAATTTTCGGTAGAGAGTAGCATCTACTTGAGGTGAGTCCTAGAATCTTGAAATTTGTAATCATTTTTCCATGGGAGTGGATATAGATTTATAGTTGGACATATTGTACTTTTCCAGGAGTGTCTTGGCATACTTTATCTGAGAGACAAAAATGTGATGCTTCTTTTTCCATATCTCTAAGACAAGACAGTAATGTAGTAGCCCCAAATCTATCATGTCGAAGGTTCTTTTGAGATCAATCTTCACAACATCAATCCAATCTTATGAACTGCTAGTGATCACTAGATCACCCACATACACAAAAAAAAAATGAAAATTTCTTTTCTTACCTTATTTATATATAAATTGGAATATGAGAGGCTATGAGTGAACCATGCTGCAGAAGGTGATCATCAATCTTGATATACCATGCCCTTGGAGCTTGTTTCAGTCCATATAATGATTTGATGAGACAACATACCTTCTTAGGATGCTCTTCATCAACAAATCCTTTAGGTTGGGTCATGTACACATCTTCTTTTAGATCACCATTTAGAAAAGCACTTTTGATGTCCATCTGCTGAAGTCTCAATGCTTTGTGTTGCTAATGCACAAAAAACTCTAATGGTCTTGATCTTTGCAGTGGGTGCAATGGTTTCTTCATATTCAATGCCCTATTTCTGAGCATACCCTTTTACTACAAGTCATGATTTATGTTTTTCGATGAATCCATCTACCTTATGTTTTGTCTTGAAAATCCATTTGCAACCTATGGGTTTCTTTCCTGTAGGCAGATCAAAAATTTCCCATATTCAATTTTTCTTGAGTGATTCAA
Source organism: Taxus chinensis (assembly GCA_019776745.2). NCBI lineage: Eukaryota > Viridiplantae > Streptophyta > Pinopsida > Cupressales > Taxaceae > Taxus > Taxus chinensis. Next base: position 499,591 of record JAHRHJ020003776.1, read on the forward strand.
TTCATATATCCATGGCTTTCTTCCACTGAGGTCGAATGAGTGCTTCACAAAAATCATCAGGCTCAAAGCTATTAATCAGTGAACTCATGAGTGCAAATTTTACCTCATTTCTTGTTTGACTCATTATTTTGACTCTAAATGATGTATTTGGGAGTTGTTGCAAACGTGAGTCATTGATGGTGCTTTTTACCCACTTCGAACAAGAATTTAGATGCTTTTGAGAAGAACTGTGTCGTTTCTATGTGGAGTGATATGGAGTCACACTCTCTAGTTCTCCAAGGTCAACAAATAGCTCTCCTTATAACATTTCTTTTCTCTTAGTAGTCTCCTGTGGCTGACCATCTGATTCAGAGACTAGTCGGTGAGAGGTTGTTTGTAATGGTTCTTCTGTTGTCACTACTGAGTCAAAGGATGACACATCATAAACCACTTCTCAAATCTCGTGTATTTTTGTTGTCAGGATCGATGAGACAGTATGCCTTTGAGGTAGTTCTGTAGCCAAGGAATATGCACAAGAGTGTCTTTGGCTCAAACTTCTTTCTCTTCTGAGTTGGGACATGCATATATGTTGTGCAACCAAATACTCATAACTGAGAAATTTATGGTTTACGACCACTCCATACCTCTTTTGGCATTTTATTTTGTATAATCTTTGTCAGTGCCCTATTGATAAGATATACAGTTGTATGTACTGCTTCAACCCAATAGCATTCCTCTAGCTTTGTTGTTAGCATGCAATGAACCATCTCCATCACTGTGTGATTGTGACGCTCAACAATTCCATTTTTCTGGGGTGTGTAGGGAGCAGTCAAGTTCTGCTTAACACCTTGTTGGTTCAGGAAGGCCAAGAACTTATTTGATGTGAATTTCCCCCCTTAATCTGAGTGAAGTAGAAGTGGTTATCTGGTCTCTTTCACAACATGATGATAGAAATTATGGAAATGTTGAAGAGCCTCACTTTTCTTTTTCAAGAAAAATACCCATATCTTGCGAGAGTAGTCATCCATGAATAGTTGGAAGTACTTGTATCCTGAAAACGAAGTAGGCAGTGGGTCATTTAGATCAACATGAACTACCTCCAGATGCTTTTTGGCATGGAAATTGCTCACCTGAAATAAATAACTGTGTTGTTTTCCTTCAAGACAGTCAGGGCAGATAGACAAGGAACTAGACAATTTGGGTAGTCCATGGACCATTACTTTTGAGCTTATCTGATGCAAATGAAGTAGCCTACAAGTGTCCATATCTAAAATTCTAGAATGCAGTAGATTGAACTATTGATGCAGATAAAACTATTGCAGAAGATGAAACAATATCTAAAGCAAATAACTTATCTTTTAGAAAATTTCTAGGAATAATCTTAACTTGTCTTGAGATCAAACATGATTTAATGCCATTTTGAACAATAAATTCTACTTTAAGATGATGGTTTAGGAGCTGACTGACTGACAAGAGGTTGCTAGTCAGTCCAGGAACATATAGTACCTTTGTAAGTGTAAATTGTTGTGGTCCCAGAGGAATGGTCACTTGGCCTATTCCTTTTGCAACATACTCTTTGTCATCTGCTATCCAAACCCGGTCTCCAGTGGGTTGTTCGTTTAGTGAATCAAAATGTTTCTTGTCACTTGACATATGCTTACTTGCACCAGAGTCTATCAACCATACTTTCTTTGTGGGCTGAGAATTTTGAGGGACAAGTACAAGGTTATTACCACAATTGGATCCTTCTGATGTCTCCTCATCATATTCATCATATTTTTGGGTTGTGAGATGTCCATTCTACTTTCTTCGGTGGGGATGACATTTGGATTTTTAAAAATCTTCATGCCCGGATGTGATTTTTTGACTCAAAGACCCTTGTTGCAAACAATTGTATTAACATTGATCAGTGTCATGAGTGTTGGTTCTACATATGTGACACCACCTCTTTGAATTTTCATGTTTCTATTGTTGATTTGGTTGCACTTGAGTTGGATTTTCTGGGGGACCCTTCCAATTCTTCTTGCCATGGTATGGCTTTGAGAATATGGATTTATCCCGAGTCTCCTCTTGGGCTGAATTGATGGCCTCTTCCTATTGCAGTAAGTTCACGAGTTCTTTGAATGACGTTGTTTGCTTAGATACATTCAGTGTCGTAACAAACACTTAGAATTGAGAAGGGAGTTCTCTCAAGGTGATAGACATGAGAATTTTCTCGTCCACCATTTCACCAAGCGCTAATAACTCCGATCGCAACTCATCCACGCGATATAAGAAATCCTTAACTTTATCATTTGACTCCATAGAGAGGGTGTGTAGATTTGAATGAAGATGGAGGATCTTAATTTGATTTTTGGCTTCATAAATGGTTGCCAACTTGTCCAAGGCCTCCTTTAGTTTCTCTACATTTTGACCATGTGGTTGCACATTGTCACTAATATTGAGCATTATCAGTATCAAGGCTTTGGCACTAGTAATCTCATACTTCATCAATTCATCAGGCAATGTGGGAATGGTCACAAATCCTATGACAATGCCCCATAATCCCTCAAATTGAAGGATCATACACATTTTTGTTTTCTAGGCCACAAAATTTGGCCCTTTAAGTAACTGAGCATCTGAGAGTAGAAGTTTGGGTGTAGACATTGGAATAAAATAAAATATTTTTGTTATTTAATTATTGATTTCTAAGAGAGATTACAACTTTTACTCACTGATGAGAAGTAATTACTCATAGATGCATACTAGATGTTAGAGATACTGTACTATTGTTGATTTCGATTCATATATGGTGCATGTGGATTATTAGATACATTTTTATATTGATATTGATATGTTGTGGACATGGTTATTTCTATATATTACTGACATGAGGTATACTTTCATTGCCATGAGTAGGCTTTGATAATTAAATTAATGTTGTGATCATTTTGATATGGATGAAACGTTGGATAGAAATGTTGCTAGAAATCTGTAATTGATTCATAATTATCTAGATGATATTAATTCGTATATAGATGATTTTAGATTTACATTGTATATTTTGACATGGATGTTTTAATGCGGCCATGAGGCCGAAGGAGGTATATTGTATTTTTGCAGGTATATTTATATTCACAACAACATCGGGGGGATTGGAGACCAACCACATGAGAATTTTGGATGATTCAACAAGGGTCACCATGGAAACATGTAATTGTGTGTGTTTGAATTTTTGTTAGGGGGAAATTGTGACCAAGGGGCATGTGTTGTCTTTTATTTATAGTTCCTTTATTAATGTTGTATGTGGTTCTTTTTGTGATGTGAATTACTTGTTTTATTTAATTAGAATTTTGATGTATTGTTTCCCCTTTATCTTATTGGGTCTAAGTGTATCAATTAGAGTCATATTAATCTATTCCTAAACTAATTAAAAATGTGACCAAAAAGGAGATCATTTATTAGACTTGATGTGCTCTTGGTTTTTGTATTGTGTGTTGAATGCTTGAGATCTTGAGTGTTGTACACTCTATCATCCATGGAAAACTCGAATTTGACCTTTAGGGCCAATTTTGAAGACTTGTGGGACAAGTTAAACTTGTCCCACACCTCTTAAAATGATGTACCAACCCTACCTATGGGTTGGGGGGTCAAAATTAGACCCCAATAGGTGTTTTGGGAAGAGAAAAAGGTGAATTATTGATTGCACTTTCTTTCAAATATTTAATTTTTTTCCTTTGGGGGTGTGGGCTTAGTTTGAGTGTGTAAGTTTCTTTTCATTCCTCTCACCCACCAATTTATGGTGCATTGGGGTTGAGGTTTGACCAAGTGAGGTGGAGTTGAGGATGAGTGATGTGGCATCCTATATGGATCAACCTCATCTCCCTCCCTTCCTTTTCTTTTTATGTTTGCTCCTTTGCTTGTTTGGGGGTTACTTGATCATTTTGGACTCTTGTATTTTGGGGAGTTAGAAGATTTTGGGAGTGCTTGTGGATTGTTGGAGCTTTGTGGATGCTTGCTTGGTCTTGAGGAGCTTGGAATTTCATCCTTGGAACAAGCTCTACTATGGAGAGGTAGGAGTTTCACCTTGTATAAATTATGTTGTTTATTTTTGTGTTTATATGTTTGTGTTGAATGTTGTTTCCCTTTGGAATGTTTGTTTGGGTATGGTTAGATTGCCTAAGTTTGGAGTAGGAGGAGACTATGGGGAGGTGTCTTATAGGGAGGCATAAAATCTTACTTTTGAGGAGGGAGTTTGGGTTGGGTGCCCCATCTTGTTTGAGGAATGCTTGCATTCTTCTTGTTCTTGTTTTTGAGGGAGGCATAAGATATTGAGAGAGGCATAAGAGTATATGGAGGTATAAGAGGTACTTGAAGGAGGCATAAGAGTTTATAGGGGATTTGATTTTTACATTGGAGGCTTTTAGGTGGGCACCCATTCCCATTGGGAGGCATAAGTGGCCTCCCCATAGGTCTTTCTCTTTTGGATTTCTTGATAAGCCTTGTGATATTATTGTTTTGTTGTTCCTTTTTGTGTTGTTGTTGTTTTGAATGTGGATGGAATTGATTGTGAGACTATTTGTTAAGTATTGTGGAAGCTAGTAGTTGCCATGTGTTGAATCATCTTCCATTGTGATGTGGTTTAGGGGGGGGGGAGGGGGGGGCCAATGAAGAGGATGGATTCTCCTCTTCATTGGATGTCTTGGTTGGGTGGAGAGCTTTGCCTCTCCCCCCATTTTGTTGTGAATCAAACAAACTTGAAGGAGATACTTTTCTTGGAGTTGTGGAGCTTGGAGTGTTGTTGGAGACTTTGAGATTTTTTTTATCCTTGTAAAGAAATTTATTGTATTCCCACTTAAGTGGAAGAATTTGTATTGTTATAGTGCCCCTTAACTACATTCTTGTATTATGGTAGTTTTACCTTATTTACATTGTGTTTATTTCCCACCTTGAGTGGATGGCTTGTAATAATTTTGTGGAAAAGAGTTTACATTAAAATATGTGTATATTGAAAAGAGAAAGAGGATTTTTTTTGAATGAGTTGTGAAATGGAAATGAAAGTAATTTTCGCTTTAAATCTTAGTTGTATTTTAAAATAAGATGGGTCATTTTCAATAGAAAAAGAAAGTTGTTGTAGTAATTTTGAATCTACAAATTGCATATGAATGGAAAATAAAGTATTGTAGCCATTTGAATATATTTGAAATATAGTGAAATGAAAAAGAGAACAAATTGGAACATGTTGTTATTTAGAAATGTTTATTTTGTTATGGCAAGAAATTAATAATGTATAAGTAGACTTAGATTTCTTATGCTCCTGGAAATAGAAGGAAAATTTAGTTGAACAAATGGAATAGATCTAGTCGTTAGTATTGGTTTTTTTTTTTTTAAAATACTTTAAAATGAGAAATTTTTAACTAATAAATGAATAAAAGAGCAATAAATCTCAGATCTGGAACTTTAAATGAACAAAAACAAACTTAGAATGAATTTTTCAAATTTTTGGTAACTTTTAGTCATTTGGAAATTCTTGGATTAAGGTTCTTTTTTTTTTAAACAAAACTGCCGCCATGTGCAGAGCGGTGGTCCTGTAACCGCCACTCAGGCTAAGGTGGCGGTCCCAAAACTGCTCGCTAGTAGGTGGTGGTCCTAGGTTTGTCACTCGGCAAGGTGACAGTCCATAGTCTGTCACCCAGGCAGGGCGATGGTTCCAGGACCGCCGGTCTGCTCTAGGAGGCGGTTCTGTCACTTGCGACAAAACCGCCTGGATCCGCACTATGTGTGTTATTTTTATCTGGTTCCCTTACAAATTTTTAAGATGAAAAATTTATGCATTTAACCACCCAGCAACCAAAACAATGCATAAAACTAATAGATTGTGCAAATAAAACATGCTAAGGGTGGATCTAAAACAATCTCCTCATTTTATTTATGGGGGTAGGGTTTGCCCCAATTTTAAAGACCCAAATACAATACTTTGTAATAAAATCAGATTGGGGGAAAGAGATCCCTCCCAATCCTTTTTTGAAATTTGAAAACAATAAGAAACCTACAATCTAAACCTTCTAAAGCTTGGTCCTTGTGGAAGTCCTCCATGATTTCTCCATTCTTGCTCCCTTGGACTTCTCCTCTCCAACCTACATTTTCACAAAACAAATAGACCAAATGAGGGAAAAGAACAAAGGAAAGACTTTAATAAAACTCATAAGAAAAGTTAGGGCTTGTGATAACCCTAGGATCTTGTGGTTGGTTTTGACTTGATCTAAGGGTGGAGATTTCACCCTACTTTTGTTAGGTGAGAATGATATTTATAAAAGGTTGTTTTGAAACTTTAGTGGTATGTGCAAATGGGGAATGGGGCCCCTTTGTTACCTTAGAATGTCAAACCTTTGTGAGTCATTATCAAACTTTAGTTAATAATAGAAAAGACCCTAAGTTATTAAGATAATGGTTTTTAGATTAATTAAGCAAGAGGCCAAACATACTAGGATTTTAATATTATTAATAAGAAGAAAAAATTTAACTAAGTAAATTAAAATATGCTACCTTCCTTGTCGAAATGGGTTAATGGACCCTAGAGTTGACCTTTTAACTAGACCTAGTTCTTAAACTGTAGGGTTGAGTTTAGTGGTGTAAGTTAGTTGTTGTACCTTAAGGGATTAATCATGTGTTAACTCAATTACCTGTATCCTTAATCTTGTTCTTAAAATAAAAAATTAGTCGTAATATTCGGGGTAAGTGTTAGGTATTAGTGTGTTCCTAGAAAGACTTTTAATTGATTTTTACAGCTAATTTATTACGTTTGCAGTGGGCTAGAGCACACTTCCAAAATTCAATTTAGACAAAGGCGTTGGAATTTCAATTAATTCTCCTCCTCGTGTGTTGTAGAATCATAATTAGAAAGTGCAATTCTTTCGCATGTGTAATGAAACCACTCCAGCAGCAAAAGAAAACAAAAAATGCCAAGTTTTCTTTGCTTTTATTTCCACACAGATTTGTCACCACACATCTGACTATTCTTCTTTCACGCAACAGGGAGAGTGATTCTTATACACATCCTTTTACATAACAAATCAGATCAAAATAGTTGACTATGTTTAACATTTCCATTCGTTGTTCTAGCCATCATCATTTACGCAGATCATTGGTATATGTCACGGGGGTAGAGAGGTTTATCAGTACATAATATAGTCCACGTAGTAAAGTAGATGCACACACAACCTTTTATCCCTCAAGCGCAGGCATTATTTTAATTGTTTAACTTCAGTCATTGCTTTGTGTTGGCACCAATGTACTGGAATGGAACCAAAACTCCACGCAACAGTCAAGAAACTGGTCGATGAAACTCCCACATAGCTTCTTCCACACTGAGCTCTCCCCCACGCATGTTAGCAAGCAAAAAACTCTCCACAATGAGAATAGTCTTCTCCTTCAAACACTTAGGTTAGATTTTACGACAACTCTGATATTAGATTGTGAGGAGGTAATTGAGGAGAAGAAATAGAGATAGGATATCTCTCTCAGTATATATTTTATTCAGAATCACGTACATTATTTATAGGGAGGAGAAATAACGATACCTTCCACAATGAACAGAGAGATTACAAAATAGGAGAGAATAATGGAATAAGTTCAAACAAACTCTCGTAATTATATAAACTAATTGCTACATAACCTTATGCCAACATTTTCTTAGAGTGAGATGGAGTAATATTTAGTTTTATTTTTCTAACTACACGTTATTACTTTTAGATTTCCTTTTTATGAAAAATTATACGTTGTAAATATATCACACTTAATTGGAGTGATAGACTCATGAATATCACTAAAATATTTATTTTTTTTGTCCTTGACTTAAGTTTAAAAGTGTCTTTATTTAAGTTTTTGAGGAATGGAAACTCAACATTACATGGCACGCTTTGACGGTTTTATTAGAGAAAATCCCTACTTGTAAATCAAATAGCACTTTGCACTCAACACCATAAGACATTATAAGGTGTTTTATTAGCCTAAATTTTATGATTGGAAGATCAAATATACCTTTCACTCATATCATCAACTTCAAGAGGGGCTCAAGTATCAATAATTTTTCATGTATCCCATTTTTTCTTTCTTTAAAGCGACATCATGTGAGTATGCATGTTGTTGGTCTAACATGTCAATATCATGTAAATTCATGATGTGCTTTCTTATATCATTGATGCCATATTTTTCCCAGCTACTGTTTTCTTTGTATTATCTCTCTCTACAAATATGAGTAGATCCAACCTTTATGAAGTTCAAAAAATTTGGATTCATATATTGCTATTGATTCTTTTCTTCATAAATTTCGCGGCTAGAATAGGAAAGATACAAATTGCTTCAACCTAGAGTAAGTACATCATATTTAAACTAAGAAAGTAATGTAACTCATTCACACTTGGACATTACACAATATAATTTGATGATTTTATTAGTTAAATATCCCTCTTTGTAAATCAAAGAGATTTGCACTCAACAATTTTTGTAAATCAAAGAGATTTGCCTCATGTTTAGATACTTGTAAATCAAAGAGCAATTTGCACTAAACCTTATTTGGCGTCTTGAACTAAAACTTTCGATCTATATTTAAAATCTACCTTTTTCTCGTATGACTAACCACTAGAGGGGCTCACTTATCAATGATGGTTCATGCATCCCCTAATTTTTGGCTATAGAGTTCCATCATGCATGTAGGTGGGTTGTTTTTCCAACATGTCAAGAGCATCTAAAATTTTGATGTGCTTTTTAATACCTTTGTTAGCATATTTCTCCTAGGCAACATTTTTTGTATCTTAGGTGTGTCTCTGATCATGTTTAGATACAACATGCTTGAATTTTATATATTACATATTTATATATAGATATTGATGCTTTTTTTCATGAATTTTGCAACCATAATTGGGAATAAATTAGTTACTTCAACCTAGACTAATTATATCACATCTTAAATTAAGAAAACAAGGAAGCTCTTTCACATATGGACATTACACAATACACTTTGATGGTTTGATTAGTAAAAATCCATCCTTGTTAATCAAATACCAATTTACACTCAACTAACGTAAGAAATCATAAGGAGTCTTAGTAAAAAACCTTCGATTGTTAGATAAAATCTAATTACTTCTTATATGACCATTAACTAGAGGTCCTTAATTATCTCTAGTTGATTGTGCATCCCTTGTTTTCATGTAATCATCCAACAAATGAAATGTCACCCAATCAAAATGTTGACACTATATTAAAATAAAATAAATAAATTACAAAGCCCATTTCCCCATATTTTCTCAAATAAAGCCTTTTCTTTTAGTTGTGTAAGGGACATTTTTTGGTGCACTTAAATTGATGAAAAATTTAACAACATTTACTAAGCAAATCCTCCATATGATTAAACAAAGATGCAATATATTGTTATTCTTAAGATAAATACTATTTCTTATTAGGTTCACTCATGTTACTCTATACTTATGTCATCTTATTCGTGCATTGCCCCTAAAATATTATCTCCTTTTTTTCTCTTTGATATGGAAAACATGTTAATCATACCTTGAAGACATATGTGAAAATATCTCTTAATTTCTCATCTCTCAAATAATTAAAAAATATAAAATATATACCATCCTATCAAATCTAGTATAATATGAAGTATTGTGGTTTTACCTGCATAAAATAACTCTATAAACCATGGGAAGACCACCTTATCTCAATTAAGATATTGTACAGAGATAATCATTTAGGATAGGACGTCTCACAAAATGGTCACATGTTCTTCCTTCCACCTGCGAATGAACCTTTTTTTATATTTCTTGACCCACTCTCCTTCTTAGACCCCTATAAAGTGAGTTCCTTGTATTTTCTATGCTTTTCTTGGTTTTGTGCTAGCATTGAAGCTTTTACTTTCACAAAGATCAAATTATTCCCTCCAATAGGATTTATATTAAATTTTGTAATTGGTTTAAGGATCAACATGTATCATTCTTAGGATTTAAGGTCCTTTGAGCTCAACATCGTATTGCATCATATAAAATTTACAATGAAACATTTCCTATTTACAAGCTTAGATGAGCTAGATGATCAAAGGAGGACCCACATACAAACAAAAAATATTTTTCCTTTTTTTTCCAATTCCTCCATTAATTACGTTTATAAGCATTTCCAAATGGGTTTCTTTGATTAACACACAAAAGGGGAATGAAAGGTCTTGGTTTACTATCCTGGTGGTCATTTTTTTTTTGGATTGAGGGTAAATTGAGGGTGTTTGAAAGGACCCACATCCTTTTACACTTGAGGATTTTTGAAAGGATCCACAACCTGGTTACAATGAAGGGGACCACTATTAGGAACCCAATTGAAGCAACCAAGAAACCGTAGTGAATATGCAGTGACCATCGATAATGATCATAGCGAGTGAGACAACTATTAGAACAGCCACCAGCATCGACAACGAGAGGAGCAACCACCAGGATCAGCAGCAAGCGGAGCAGCCACAAGTGTCAACAGCGAGAGGAGAAGCCACGACCGCAGCGAGAGGAGCAACAACAGTGAACGGAGCAGCCACTAGCGTCAGCAACGAGAGGAGAAGGAGACACCAGCATCGACAACGAGTAGCCACCAATGTCAGCAGTGAGGAGAAACCACCAGTGTCAGCACAAGCAGAGAAGCCGCCTCCAACGACGAAACCACCTTCGAGGAGGATTGTGCCTCGGGGGGATTTGAAACTGGGTGGGCAAGCACACAACCATGTGACTTGACCGCATCACTCCCACCCCATCAGCACTATCCTGGTGGTCATTGATGGATGGTTTCATCAGGATTGTTCATGAGGAATACCCTATTACCTAAAGAGAAATGGTAATCATACATTTTCATGAAATTAATGACACAAATAACCCTAAATGAAAATTTTCCATATCTAACATACGTATAATTTAGGATTCAAATAGTCAATGGGATTTGGGTGGATCGATTAAGATGGATGGTTGTGTTCAGATCCACCTAGGATAAAATCCTGTTGGGCGTGATCCCCTTTAGGGTGGTTTATTGGTGGTGGTGTTTGCATCATTAGTGGTTTGTTAGAGTAGGTATTTACCTTAGCTCATGTTCACCTAGGTACATTATTTACCTTTATTGTATTTATCCTCACCCACTTATGTATGTGGATATTTCCTTTTATTTATTTAGATATCAGGAGATATTATCTAGTTGTTAGGTATAGTTCTTTCCTTGATCTATGGTATTGACTAGATCCTTGATGTCTAGTTCTCTCCTAAATCTATGGTCTTGACTAGTTCTTTGATGACTAGTTATTTCCTTGATTTATGGCTTGATCTACGACCTTGACTGGTTCTTAGATTGTTATTCCTTACCTATTTAAGCAAGGCCCATTCTCAATGTATTGCATTGAGTTCAATAATAATATATGATATTGTTTCTCATTTGTTTGTAAAGGTTTTATGTAAAGTTATTCTGGCAAATTGCTTTCATCTTATTGATCGTGGTGTTTGATTAGCATCTGTGTTCTTGGCTTGGTATGATTTGGTTATCATTCCTTTTAGAAATATACAATTAAGATTTGAAACCCTAAGTGCAAATGAGGATATAAAATTGATTAGTTGTTTCGCTATGATCCCGAAGGTGTGTAGAACCAATGAAATGGAAAATAAAAAGCAAGCACCAAAAAATTTAGATGTGCTGGAATATACTAGACTAGGGCACCTATGGAGGGTTAGGGGCACATGGGGCACTACAAACTTGTTTAGGGCACCCATGAATTGCTTAGAATCTCTCGCGAATGTTCCTTGTCCTTTGCTTCTTGTTGTTAGTAATTTCGTTGGGTCGCGAGATGTATCCTTGTCCTTTGCTTCTTGTAAGTGTTAGTATGTTGCACACCAAGTTTTCAAATATTTCTTGATAACCTGTAATGAAGAAATGACTTACAAAACCTTCAAAAGCGCATCAAGTCCCAAAAATAAAATAATGCTATTGAGGGGTCAAAATTTCCTTGATTGTAAGGTAGTGAACTTATGACTGAGCGCTGCACTACATCTCAAACCCAATGTAGGTTTATATGCATGTGTGTGGAATATTTCCCTAAGTGGCTCTTGTGTGTGTTGTACTTGATAGAGAGCAACTAGCTAGAAGTAAGAAATGTAAATAGATGTATGCATGAAATAATGAACTTCCCCTCCTATGAGTGTATGTAAAAGTATCATTCTCTTGCCCTTGTGTATGGATGTTAGAATGGATACTTTATTACTTGTAATGGCCTTTGAATGCAACCTTAGGTGGTGAATAATGTTGAGTGCTTGTTAGTTTAATGCAATACATTTATATTTATATATTCCCTTTCTTGGTAAGTAACCCTGAAAATTCCAATACCAAAAATATAAGAGCCCAAATGCTTGTCATAGTTTATTATGATCATATACATGTGGTAGTGCAAATGGTTGTTCAGGGGTTGGCATTACATTGGGTTGTAGGAATATTTGTAAGCTAGACCCTGACACAATTCCAGACTACCAAAAATGATAAGTTTGCACACTAAATTGTAGAGGACTTAAAAGAGTGTGAGAAAAGTAAAAAGATATCAGGGGTGCCTAGAGGGGATGGGGGCACCTGAAGCTGGTGTCTCAGCTAGGTGCCAGATGTTTAGACATGAAAAAATGCCAAAGTATGAAAAAAAATACTGGGATAGAAAGAGTGTAAGATCAACACATGCAATAGAAAGAAAGAAAATATGGCCAAATACTGAGATCAATTAGTACTTTTATTACTTATGAATCATATGAATAGTAGTATATGATCAAGACTAGATAGATACCCAAAGTGCGTGATTTAGTGTCTATATTGTTAGATGTTATATTTTTCCCAAGTGGGATATAACTCATTCAAATACATAACGACAATATAGAATGAGGAAGTTATCCTAGTGTATAATGGGTTTTATGTGGATGTCAAAAAGCATTAGGGGGCTCAAGACTAGTTTGGCTATACAACATGAAATGCAAAGATGTTCCCCCTATGGGAAAGGCCATTGCAGACGTTTCTGTGACTGTCTTAAATTTGACGGTTTGACGCCGTCTTGATGTTTTGAATTTTTCCTCCTTTTGGAAAAAGGTAGTTTTTAACAGGTTTTTGACTATTTTTAAAAATTTCTTGCTGAGTCCTTTTTTTAGCTTCTTGTTTGGAATTACCAACAAATGACAACTTTGAGCCTGTTTAGAATAAGGTGGTTTGTTTCTATGTGCATTAAATTTTTAATAGTATTTAGTTTCAATTAGAAATGAGTGCCTTTAGCTTAGAATGGGCTTTACTTTTCATTTAAAATCTCATAAGGAATAAAAGGATTTAAAATACATGCAACAATTTTAGTTTTCAAACTTATTTAATTAGGTGTACCAAGTTTTAATCTCTTTATTTTGGGCATCTAGAAATTTTTTCCCTGGGATAATAATTAACAATTTTAGCTTTTGTTTTTAGGTTTTAACAACAATTCTAGCTTTTATTTTTAATAATTTTTTAATTATTAATAATAACAATTTTAGCTCATTTGTTTTTAATCAAACAATTTTAGGTGTTGAATGCGCTAATTTTTGGTCAGAATATAAAATGGATAGCATCAATAATTTGATTGCAAAATTTTAGAATTTGTAAGGAAGTTAGTACACAGAAAAAAGGGAATCAAAATTGATCCAAAATTTAGAGTGTATGCACAACATATGATAGAACAAAAATAAAAGACCCAAATAATTGCAGCGGCGGAATGTGCAAAGTGTCAGCATCTGATGAGACACTTATTCTGGATTGGTAAGTTATAGCTCAAAGATCTATCATATTCCTTTAAAATTTCCCGGATGCATTACATTAAGGATACCTCCAATGCTTTTTCAAAATATAAAACATTTTGTACATACCAACTCATCTAGAAATCTCTATCTGTACAAAAATATTGCATGGAATTTGATAGACATGAATCTTTTGTATCCAGAACATTGTGTGAGCATGTATTTCTGAATATGAGCTATTAAAGCAGTTGGGAAATGTTTATTTTCATATGTAAAGATCGTATGAATTTGAAATGTATGGAAAGTTCAAGACATGATTTACACAACTATAGCTCTTACAATTATCTGCAATGTTAAATAACGGTGAACAAGCTAAAATCTTGTTACTGTTCTCCATAATATCCCATTTGTAACATTGGATTTTAAATGAAAACATATGATATAACTTTTAAACAAAGTAATGGATGAATATTTGTCTGTCTGGTACATATTGATGTATCTTATAATTTGAATTCCATAAACAAATATGGATGTGAATTAGCTTATCTCAATTAAATCTATTTTATAGGGAACAGAGTAAATAGGTCTTATTATTTCTAAATTTACTCCAGCATATCAAAAGCATAGGAACATATTTTCACTTAAGTTATTCTTCAAATAGAAGACAATTATATTATTTGCAATGCATTGATTTTACAACAATTAGCGGTTTAGAATAACAATTGAAACCAAATACTAGTTCAATTTCATTCCAAGAGAGAAATATTCAATTGTGCAACGCTTGTGAATTAAAGTGACAGTTGCACCATCCTTCTACAATTCCTTTGTCTTGCAAAAACATTAATATTCCTTCTTGAACAGATTGTACACCAGTTTCAAATACAAAAGAATTCTTACAGTCATTCAGATTGTTAATTTCAGTGAATGACTGTCACAAGTGAATCATTGCTGATTTGGAGAAATCCGTCAATTCATTCAATCACCTGCCATAGGTATTTGCTCTTGTTGTTCAGAGTTAAATATCTTATGTTAATAAAATTCAAATCATTGCATCCACTTTTTAATAGGGATCTAACTAACCATTGTAACATTTCCCATTTTCAAAGCTAAAACCCCTTGAAGGTCTAGCATTGATATTGGATCGTCTTGTTCAAGAGTCTATGAAAATATAAGTATATGTTCTCATTGATGAAATAGTTTGAATATTTGAAAGTTATTTAAGAACAAATTTGAGGGTGAGGAATTTTGTCATGTGCCTTTCTGATCATGTATTCAAAATCCCATCATCTTGCAGAGATTAAAACCAAAGAATTCGTGCCATCTGACAAAGGTAACTCAAAAGGCTTTGGTATATTTAATGCAACTTTCAAAAGCACTGTATGGACTCTAATTATGATATACCTTGGAAAGTTTTGGGGGAAAAAAAGCAGGATAGAGGCTTACCCATTTTCAAACCATGTATTATTAATGTCATCTACCCTCATATGTTTAAACCTTAATTACAAGTTAGTTATGCACATTTGAATTAAAATTCCATTTGAATGGAAGCCCTAGTTTTAGTTGTGCAATGCAACAAAAAATCATGTATTGTCAAATCTATGGGTTGACGCAAGCCTCGTGAATTGTGCCACAGGAAAAATCCATTGAACATTGTCTATGATGCATGGAATGCAACCACCAACATTACCTTTATTTGTTGTTTTGTCAAATTTTGATAGATGCATTCTGACCCATGAAATTGGTATCCCTCCAACCACTTTACATATTATACCCCTATTTCAAGAGGGAATCGTAGACATTGCCAATTAAAGCATGGGGATTAACTATCCACAAGTCACAAGGACTTACATTTTGCAAGATGCAACAATATCAACAATGGAACCATTGAAAGGTATGGGTCTTGACATTCACAACTTTCTAGAGTTCCCTCAGCTTGAAAATGATGTGTATTTCACCTGCTTTTTCAATTCTGAGAGATACTCAAATATACGCAAGTACCAACACTTGGAGCAAGAAGAAAGGAGGAAACAAGACTACTATCACTCAACCCATCGTAAATACTACCCTCTTCTTTGATAGCACCTCCACTACTACTATACTCAACACTTCTTCTATCCAAAGCAACAATGTTGTTCAAGGGGTATCAAATGTAATCATGTTTATTGAAACTAAAATTCCCAACTAAAGGATACCATTCATGATATAAATACTGCAAATGTATATATGTCTCATTATGTGCAAATAGGTCTTACATTTATTTGATGCATTTGAAATATGATATGCAACTTTAAATGTACGAATCTGTAATAGAATTAAATGTACACATACAACATTTCAATGTAATGTTTCAATAAATTCATACACTACAACTATCAATCACACACATTATCAACTGTACAATAAAAATTTTTCCAACAAAACACCAACCGAACAACCGATGCACAACTAACACAAGAAACATGAATTAAATACATACAACATCAACTATAAAATAAATTAACTATAAAAAACAGTATCAAATGTATTCATGTACGAATTTTTAACAAGATTGAAATGTAGAAACAAACTTCATATTAAGTGGCCCATCTATATTTCTACACTTACAAAATCAATCACACCCCTAATCAACATCAACTACAAAAGTAATAATTATACCTCTAAAACAAATAACATATACCGTTTAGTGTTCACATTTCATGAAACATCTTGTGATGGTGAGAAGGCTTCAACAGTAACTAAAATGCCTTGCTTCCATTTATAGGTACCCATAATTTTTTTACTTGACTGAAAATCTCCAAATCATCTCTGGTTCAATATGTTTCTTGCATAATTAATATACATACTTTTTTAAAAACTCAAGGAAAGAATATGCAGGAGTGGAGTGATTAGGATAGTGAAGTGGAGTGTGAGTAGATAAATAGACGATTATTTCTACTGTTAAATAACTAATTATGCCGAAGGCGTTCCCCCTATGGGAAAGGACCTTGCTGGATGTTTCTGCGATGATGTTAAAATTGACGGCCTCCCGGATGTTTTTGGTCGTTTGCATGTCATTTTTTCTATTGCAGGAAAATTTTAACCGTGGCTTTTTCGTTCTATTTTTAACAACCTATTTTTAACGCATGTTTTTTTATTGACTTTTTTTTGCATGCAGAATTGTCTTTAAATACTCGAGGTCCATTATGTTTTTGTTCTGCATTCAGCTGCGTCGAGATCCATTCTATTTTGTCCTGCATTCAGCTGCATCGAGGTATTCTTCGTATCTTTTTTCTTCTGTTGACAGTTGTTTTTCCTTGTAATGTTTTGTTTCTTAATTTGAACGGGTTTTCTCCTTACATTCATTGCCTCTGTCGATTGGTTTGCTTAGAGATCTTTGCTTATTAGATTTGAGTGACTGTAGCAATATCTCTTATATGCTTCTATACCATCAACAATTATTACTAATTGTCTTAGGATTCCAGAAATTAGGAAGCATGGCAGTGTCAACTGGCCTATGGATATAGTTTAGTGGAAGATTATTATACCTGTCATTATAATTAATGACTATATGCTATTCTGATCCAAGGTATGCCTTCTCGTAGGAGAAACAAAACTTAGATTTCTTCCTACCAGCTTGTCTTAGATCACAAATGAGGAAGGTTAATAAATGAGCATACAAGATCTCTGGTGTTCTATACTCACAGATTAGTTGCTGAGAATTCTCATGTGATGAGAACTAAGGTATGCCTTCTCATAGGAGAAACAGAACTTGAATTTCCTCCTACCAGCTGGTCTTTAGACCACAAATGAGAAAGATTATTGTGCTTACTCACATATTCAAGCTCAGCTTTCATCTATGAATAGTCTTCGTGGTACTTCTCACATATACAGCCTGGTAAGGGGTTTGCATAGAAATTCTCCTCCAATTTTGGGAATTCACCAGCTTCCCTTGTATAAGGAGCCCCATCTCGATCTGTGTGTATCTTTTTCACTTTAGATGTGAATTTCTTCCATGTAATTTGACCTTCATCCAAGCTATCTACCAGTTTCACCAGATTTTGCCTGCCATAAAGCCCTATTTGTAAATCTCTGAAAAATTCTATCATGTGAAGCATAAAAATTCAATGAGCATGGTTAAAACATCAAATGTTTAAAGTGTCCACTCATTACCTGTCTGGACTGAGTGTTTTTCTGAAACCTTCAAACTGCCTATGCCCTTGCACTGCTTTTTCCATGTTCCCATCATAAGTGTAAACAAAAACATCACTTTCTATAGCCACAATATAATCCAAAGCAGCCAGTCTATTCTGATAGTCTTTGAAAGGCTCCAACTCCTCTTCTGTAGCTAATGTTGAGTGTGTAAATATATTTGGAAATTCATCATATAGAGCTTTTATGCTGCCATTTCCAAAAGCTTCCCCTGCTACAATGTAAATATTTGTTGTGGATGGAAATCCTAAGGCCTTCAATAGAAGTGAAGTCTCACGAGGAGTCATAGGACAACCACCTTGCCTCCGTTTCTCCTCACCATCAATATCTTTCTCCTTCCAGTGGTCTACTGCATATCTCATTTGCTGCAGCTCCTTTGCTTCTTCCGATGTCAAGTTGTGTGCACAGCCAGTGAATGCCAACATATCCTTCTCAAATCTATACTATTCCCAGCAGCACAAAAGCAAACACATAAATTAATGATATTTTTAAAAGATTCACATGTACATCACTGTTTAAGGAATCTCTGATCCACTATACACCTTACCTTAAATGAAGGGCAACATAAGGATTCCCATTCTTGTGCATCCTAGACACCAAGGTATTCCCAAGTTCCTCAATGGATGAGGCATATCTCAATGCTTGGAAGTTTGCACGGCACCTCAACTTTTGAATTGAATTGGGAAGACCATTATTGGCAAGTCGAGAATCTGAATGAGTGAAGTACAGAACCTTGTGGTGCTTCAGCAAGGGAAGTACTTCTGTCTTGTAGTAAGAGGCCTGCATCAGAGTAATAGATTCACAATAAACTGTGATAATCAGGGACAAACACTATTGACATGTTTATGTGCTGAATAAATTTGAAAAAACTCTTGGTAAAGGCCTGACCTTTGACCAGGATATAGGAGCTTTTTTCAAAGGCTCAACATTTGCATAGGAAGGTGGTAGGGACTCCACTATATTGATATCATCTTTCAAAGTTTCAATGAAGTGTTGCCAGTCAAAAAGATCCTTGAAGTCACTGAAACCAAATTGAAATAGCAAACATAAGAGCCTCACAAAAATTAGAATACAAGATTATATAACCAGATTGATCAAGTTTTAGGACTAGCAAACCTTGGATCGTCCCAATAAGATGTATGGTCCAATGAAGGGAGGACAAGAGTTACATTCATGATTCTTGCTATGGCAACCATGTCACATATCTGCATTGTTCAATGCAAAAAAACATAAATGGAGCTCTTGATTCTGATTCATGAACATTTGACTTAATAACGGATAAGGTCAGTAACGGAGTATTGAAATTTAGACCTAAATTTGACCAAAACAAGACTTATAAGACTGTAACAGAGTATAGAAAATAAAGAGAGAACTGTGTAAAGAGATGATCATGATCTTATCCAATCCAAAATGTCATGAGATCAGGACTGTCAGGGTATTTGAACTCTGATATTTCTTTGTGTATATGATTAATTACATGTTCTTAGGTGTGCAACTGAACCAGTGTTTGTGGAAGGAGAAATGAAATTGAAGAACCTGTAGAAGGAGAACTGGAGTTGAAATGCCCACTCTGTACAGTTTCAGTGAGTGAGTGGAAAGTTGTAGAGGATGCTAGGAACTATCTTAATTTGAAGATCAGGAGCTGTGCCCGGGGATCATGCTTTGTCAGTGGTACATATGATGAACTGCGCAAGCATGCAAGAAGAGACCATCCTAGGACAACGCCAGCTGATATTGATCCTTCTCGCCAGCGAGCTTGGCGGCGCTTAGAGCATCAGCGTGATGTTGGTGATGTAAACTAAAGTGGAAATCTTATAGGAATTCTTAGTCCTGATCAACAATTACATATTTACGAATTTTACTACTTCTCAACTTCATGTGGATTAACTCAAAGGTTGGTTTTCGTTTAGAGTTTTTTGATAATAAAACGGGTGTTTCTCCTTACATTCATTGCCTCTGTCGATTGGTTTGCTTAGAGATCTTTGCTTATTACATTTGAGTGACTGTAGCAATATCTCTTATATGCTTCTGTACCATCAACAATTATTACTAATTGTCTTAGGATTCCAGAAATTAGGAAGCATGGCAGTGCCAATTGGCCTATGGATATAGTTTAGTGGAAGATTCTTGTACCTGTCATTATAATTAATGACTATATGCTATTCTGATCTGTTAAAGAAAATTTGCATCTCTGTCTGTATTTTGAAACACCTAGGTACCAGGATTTTTTTTTAGTGGATTTAAGCTCCGGTGCCAATGAATTGAGGGCCTGACACTATGTTATTTAAGTTTTCAAAATATTAAACCTCTCTAAACTTTCATAAACTTTTTATTCAAAATATATCATCCTTGCTCATATACTTCCAAATTTTTGTTCGCTGTGGTTTTTCCATTCAAAAGGTGGTTTTACCTCATGATTTCTATGCATGGTTTTGTGAAAGAATTTGTCCTGTCAAGGACTGAGAAATGGAAGGCTGCAGGTACCAAGATATGATGTAATACCAAACTTTCATTACCTAGATTACAGGGAGCCTGGTCTATTCTCCAGCTGTTGTAAAAATTATCATCAATTTATTGATAGATTGGTAGTGAGTGTTGAAGAATACATCAATTCACATCTTTCGTTTATTTCTAGGTTACTGATTGATGCTGCTATATGATAAAAATGCCTTAATCAAAATAAAATTACACATTATTTTTTGTCGCTTTATTTCAAATGAACCCACTTATAGGCCTATGGTTCTTTTCATTACCGCCCAAGTTTCATTGAGCTGGGACATAATGAGCCTGGTTCATTCTCTAGCAGCTGTGCATATACCCTGCTATTCTACCCTCCAACCACAAGTGTATATACCCCACACAGAGAATGTTATCACAGTTGAGGATAAGCAGTAGAAGTTGGTTGATAGTCTAATTTTAAAAAGATCTAAAATAAGCCTGTTCCTGTTCTATACCCACCAAGAGAGTTAGCTTCACCTGACTAGGTATCAGCTCAGAGCTTGTGTTAGATTTGAGATACTTCTTCAATTAGAACAAGTACAACAATAGGGCTTATAAAAGAGTACTAAAAGTGGATTTGGTCTAACAGAAAAATGGATCCAAAAGAAAATTCATGGCATTCTATACCAACTTACAGCTCAATGGAAACATTTCCTTTGTCAGAATGAAACATGATTTCTTTTGTATCATTTTCCTATTAGATTAAACATATTTATACGACTCTACTATGAGCCCTACAGTTGTTTTCAATAATACCAAACTTTCATTACCTAGATTATAGGGAGCCTGGTCTATTCTCCAGCTGTTGTAAAAATTATCATCAATTTATTGATAGATTGGTAGTGAGTGTTGAAGAATACATCAATTCACATCTTTCATTTATTGCTAGGTTACTGATTGATGCTGCTATATGATAAAAATGCCTTAATCAGAATAAAATTAGAAATTATTTTTTGTTTTGATGTCTATTGGATTGGGATCCATAAGACCATCTGTTGGACCCAAATCCAGGTCATTCAGGAGCCCTACCCATTGCATTGTAAGATTCAGAAACTGCAGCTTGTAGCTTAATTCCATGGCATGTGACCTCAGCAAAGAATTCTCCTCTTCCAGCTTCATTTACTTGTGGGAAACAATGTTGAATTATGTGAGAATATTATTGTTTTCTGCTCTGAGATTAGCTGCTTCAGCTCTCAGTTCATCCAAACGCTGCTACTTTCTCATCCTGGATCTCCTTGCAGATTCTCTATTGGATATCATTCTCTTCTGCTTCCTCTCATCAATGATTTGATGTGGGTCTTCCTCGGAGCCTGAATTTTGAAGCTGCATCACATGACCACAAGAAGAATTTGTGGAATTTGTGCAGGCATTCATGCCCATCATTGAATTAGGCATAATAAAAATTGATGGAGGAGCCATGGTATTAACTAGCTGCAAAAAAACCAGAGACCTGAATTAGCAGTAATTACATCAAACTAAAATCCACAAACCCAAAAAGGAAAATAGAAAGAAAGAGATGGTTAAGGAGCTAAATACCTGATTAAGCCTTATTAGTTAACAAATTGTTATGAATTAACAAAACCTGTCTCTATCAGCTCAGATTGACAGGATCTATGTATAACCTACCCCTTATTCACCCTGTTATCTGAGAGGGCCGAGATCTCTGCCTACTCTATCACTTGATTTACCCTATTTCCTCTATGTATTTTGATCTATGTTCTATAACAGAAAAAAGCTTATGGGAAATATTCTTATAGAGGGGGATTCTAGAGGCTGGAGGGGCGATAGGGGCTAAAACTATAAACCCACATAAAAAATAATACAAAGACTGAGATCAGACCTATGTCAAGTGGTATCCCAGAGACCAATATTAGGAATAAAACCATATGACCAGTACAGAGAATTGAAAAAATCTATAATGGAGACAGAGCCAGATTTAAAACCATCAATCCAAACAAGCAAGGCTCAGTTGGGCTGAAGGAAAGCACCATAAAATCCAATTTCAATTGAGAGAACAGAGGAAAACTATGGCCTGATTCAGGATTTACAGAGTGCAATACTGAGGCCTAAAACAATAATAAAAAATACAGTTTACTATTTTCTTATGTATGGCCTCTACTAATATACAGTTTTTAATAACTCTTTATAATCTTTTTGGTTTTGTTGTATTATATTTGAGATTGAAATTAAAAATATAGAATAATCTTAATGGATGAGTGCCTCCTTTTGAATTCGCAGATACATTTAGTTTTAATAACTTCCTATTTCGTTTATTTGCAGGATATTTGTGCTTCTCTTTCTCTGACGGTAAAGAAAAGAGTGTTGTCTCTAGACGAACTTCAGGTGGGTTTCAATACTGATTGAAGTTTTTATTCAGTTGATCTCTTTATTGCATGCTATGGACTAAGGAATTATTGTAGAGAGTTTTGATGTTATTTTGTTTGGATTGTTCCATTTATATTTCAAATTGGCTCCAATCTTTTTCCCGAAGTGACATGTGGGGGCACGTGCCTTCGTCAATGACAGGATTCGTTATGTGCCGAGGGGCTCGTTCCCCAATGAGGCCATTTCGAAGCGTCCCAAGTTGGACGTTAGACTGATCAGCGACAAGGCTTTTAAAGCTGCCCGTCATACCTAAGAACATCTTGGTGGACTAACATACTTATTGTCTCTCTCCAGTTTAATATGATGCAGACTAGAAACACAATTCCCCTCCCCACAACGGGATTGACATTAACTACGCCTCGCTTGCAGAGGGAGGAAGATTTTAAGCGTATTCAATGTGTTGTTAATGTTTTGCATTGCAGGCAACCGAAACCACCTAAAACAGTGATAGCCGAAATGATCAGAGATCGCCTACACCTGATGCCAACATCCCCAATTTTTCTCTCCAAAATCCGAACAATTGGAGATCATTCACGAGGCTTCTGTTTGATTTATGATTCTAACGAAGATGCACTGAAATTTGAACCACCCCACAAATTGAGGAGAATGGGAATACCAATTGAGGCATCTGTAAATGGACAAAAATACAAGAAACGTGCTAAGAAAATTGCACAAGCAAAAAGCAAGAAATTTGATTTAAAGAAATAACTTGTAGTGGTTAGTTTATAAGTGTTAGTTTATAAGTGTTTTTGAAACAAACTGTAACTCGTACCAAATAATTCCATGTATGCATTGTGGCAATATACATCGGACATAGAATCAAACTTTTTAAACACATGTTCAGTTTATGTAATCCAATAACTATGGCTTTCGAATTTCTTTAAAACTGTATCTCCATATAAATACCTATAGTTTTCTTACGTCAAGTGTACGTATTGTTCTTATTGTCTTCCATTCTATTTGCTTAACATAATAATCTGTAATTCGTTTCAACCATGCAAATTTTAGTTCTTTTCAACCAAAGCTTTGTGTGTTATATAACTTTTTTGCATATTGAATTGTTAAAGGATTAGACTTCGTGTTTTCACTTTTTAGCACATATAAAATAATAAGGAAGGCAACTTTAAAGGTTCTCATTCTTTACAAATGCATGCTTTCCTGAACACATCCTTCATTATCATGATTGTCTGCCCTACAAGTTTACATTGTCCACCATATATTTGCAGAATTCCCACTATCGCGAGCATCTTTTAGTTGCCATGGAAATAACTTTGACACACGAAGGCATTACTCAATTGATTGAGGGCGGTTCCAATGTTGACCCCACATTTCAGATACTCCACTTGTCCTCCCTAAGGTCCATTCTCAACACTGGTGCCCAACATCGTGTTGACCTTTCAGATGGGATACATTTTCAGACAGCACTTCTACCCTCCAAATTTGCAAGTCGTGTAACCGACAAATCAATACAAGAAGGCTCCATTGTGTGCTTACACAAATCCCTCGTTAGAATGATCAAAAGTGAACTGTAAGCTTCATCTCCTGCTCAATTACCAATGTACATAAACTTCCTATATTAATTATAATTTCTTTCTGTTTGTTTTTTCGATCCGTTGTTCAGTTCTAATTCTATCCCGATTTCCTTTTCCATTGCAGGACTGTTCTTATCATTGAAATGGTTGTTCTTGTCGAAACACATTTGGTAATCGGTACTCCAATCCGACTACCAATGAATGCTCTCGAACACATTCAGTTGCCGCAAACAGATGCAACTGCAAATCGGGTTAACAAATATTTTGCGAGAACACCAACTAAAATAAGTGCTTTGAATACATCTATGCGCATGTGGTCCGTAGAGGGCCGTGCCCTAGCAAAAACAACCCTTCGCCAATATCACAATGCAAGGGGAAATGGATCCGTGTTTGGGTTTGATTTTGTTGATCAGGAAGGAGGGGAAATCCACATCACTTGTTTCAACGAGGCCGCGGAAGCATTCTATGAGCAGATTGAGAATGGAAAGCTATATACAATTTCCAATGGGAGGATTGCGAGTATTGCTGATGCAAAGCTATGTTACAACCATTTGAACAATGCTTTGGAGATTTTCCTGCAACCTTCCTCAACCATATCTCCACTCATAGCAAATGAAGATACAATACCTTCCCATAACTTTCACTTCACCAAAATCAAGGAATTACCTACAAGCGCTGAAGGTTCTACAGTTGATTTGATTGGCATTGTTGTTACGATGTCACCATGCTCAACAATTCGTCGGTATGACAAGTCTGAAACAAAGAGAAGAACACTGCAATTAAAGGACATGTCGGGTTTCAGTGTAAGTGTCACATTATGGGGACAACACTTAGATGATATAAGCAACGAACTTGAAGACATGCTTTCTATACCGCCTCTTCCGGTCCTCGCCTTGAAAGCTGCTCGTGTCTCCAGTTTCAATGGAAGCTCAGTGGACACTGTTTCAAGAACCAAATGTTACGTCAACCCTCAAATTTCAGAAACAAATACACTTCATGGCTGGGTTGATTCTGATGACTACTTGCTTCTGGCGCCCTCTATCACAAGCCAATTTCTGGGCCCTCCAAAAATCCTAACCTCTGTAACGACGATTTTTGAGGTACTAAATATGGGGAACACTGAGAGAAATGAATGGGCCATGGTTACTGCAGAAATCACGAATATCAGCATGGACAACTTTTTTTACAAGGCATGTCCTCTTCAAAAAGGTGAAAAACAATGCAGGAAAAAGGTGAGAGAGAATGGTAATGGTTCATGGTTATGTTCGAGTTGCAACAGACAAGTTCAAAACTACGATTATAGATATGCACTCAGAATCAATCTAAAGGACCCAACAAGAGAACTTCAATCAGTTACTACTTTTGATGAGACAGCTGAGTTAATCATGGGTGTTGCAGCTAGCGACCTCCATATATTGTCTATAGACGAAGATGCGACTAGTGAAATTATAAGTAATGTCATCGGAAACGAATACTGCTTCACACTTTCACTGAAAAAAGAGACATATTGCGGAAACAACAGATTGAAATGTGTCATCCTCAGTTCAAAGAAAGCGGAAAACACTGCAACTCCTCCATAACCTTTACGCAAGGATTTCCAACCCACCCATCCCTTCAAACATTACACCCTCGCTCATCCCATTCTATACTTTGAACTATCACTGCTATGTTTCTTATTTCATATCTATGTTTCACTTTTTTCCCTGCTTCAAAAGAAAACTGTTGAATTCCCTTATACACTGACATACTATTGTCTCCTTCTATTATGTGGATTGCTATTACTTTTAAGAAAATAAATATACAAAATGCAATTTTTTTATGTACATATTTACATCCTTCTGTAGTATGTGAACACATTGTATGTTTCTATATATGTAATACTCTTTTCCTTAATAAAAAAAGTAGTTTCTCAAAACTCAAATTGTTACATCTTGTGCGTATTTCCCATTGGAACTCCACATGAATTACAATTGAATTTAGTTTTACATTTTCACTTATTTCAGCATTTGTTTGTCATCAAACTATGTATCATTCCTGGCTAACCCAAAATGATCTTTATCCAACAGGTGGTACTCCATAATCTTGTGACTTCACAATCATGTCGACTCCTGCAAAACGAGCCCAATGAAGAGAGAATTATGAAAAAAATAAAGTACACATATCTGCTAAGCAATGACGTCGTAAATTAGAGTATAGAACAACAAAAATCTCAAATATCTTTCAACTTACAACGACCAACAACCCACGATCCCCCGACATTCCAATCTTGCCATCAAATACAACTACTGAAGAATTGCCAACCAACATTCCGCATGTAACTTCCATGGAAGAAAACTTTCAAGAGCATACCACTTCCTTCCATACGAACCCATCTTTGCTAACAACTGTCACTTTCCCCAAATGTCTGGGATGCCACATGAAACTGTCTCAAGTACTGACCTCTCTTCAGTTCATCACACTAATACAACCAGTTTATCCTCTCCTTTAGACTACTTTCCACCTTGCAATCCACAAAGGACTGAAATAGAACACCCCACCCCTTCCAATACATAGACAATTCCCATATCCCCATCCTCTTCACTGAATTTAGAAGCCAATCGTCGGTTTCGCAAAAGAATATATTTTTTGGTGAACATACAAAATTGCTCAATTTGTTTGGAAAATTACCCTGGAATTAAAAAAATTTCCTTTGAAGGCTTTCCATCCTGTAACAGATGCAAAAATGAAAAACAAGGCCACCACTTCTCTTCATGGAACAACATGGACCCTGGAAATCAGGCTACCGTTCTTGCGTCTTTAACCCAAATTGAGGAGATGCTTATCGCATGAGTTAATCCATTCCTGCAAGTCACCCAAGTACGTGGCCTGCAATACAAATACTCAGGACACACCATAAGCTTGACAAAAAGCTCAATCACTATCAATCAACTCGCACTTATTTGATTTGGTAGATTTGAACTTTGAACTGTTCTCATTAAGCGGTTCACTCTGACCCAACAACTGCTTTACCACCAGTCCTTTTCAGTGACCTTTTAACCACTTCAGACCTGTATCTTTTATGACCTGCTCTACTTTCTTTGACTTCCTGATGCCCTTGTCTGCCATGTCTTGGGGGAAGGAAACCCCTGTTTTAGGAGGTCTGCAATTCTGTGGTTATAGAATTGTTTCTGTTTTGGTTCAAACGAGCAGAGAAGAGTAGACAATGCATCTTCCTGGGCATCAAGGACAGGAGGGGAAGTAGATGAAGATGGACGATACTGTTGCAGCATGGTAGAAGCCTGTTGAGCGCTTCCAACAAGCAGGATGTCCAGCTACGTTGTTATCTGTTCTGTATCGAATGCATCCTCAAATTCGGGATTCTCAGTGTGTATACCCGATGTGGATGTTATCTACGTATTTTATTTGGAGCGTTTGATATCTGATAGCGGATACTCAGCGTGGATACCCTTGTCGATTGCAGTATACTCATTATATATCATTTTCAGTTGCATTGTTCGTATGGTTGAATCCGGATGCGGATGCTGCCCATGTATCCGCACTATCTGTACTGAGGAGAGGAATTTAATTTTAGTGCCGAGGGAGCTGATTGATGGGTCATGGGCATCTGTGTCTCCAGAAGATCAAAAGTAGACACTTCTATTACTAGCACCGGTACTCAATCTGCTGAAACCAAAAATCCCAATGACAGCAGCAAACCGTTGGCTGTTTCCCAGACAACGTCTTCTAGTGGCACCTCTGCGTATACAGAAAGCATTCCATCTACTCCCAAGGTGGAGAATGAATTGATATTGTCATCCAAGTTGAAAAAATTTTCCTTCAGTGAGCTGAAGTCTGCCACTAGGAACTTCAGGCCGGAGAGTGTCCTCGGTGGTGGGGGGTTCTGGCTATGTCTTTAAAGGTTGGATAGAAGAGAATGGTACAGCTCCTGTCAAGCTGGGGACTGGCCTCACTGTTGCTGTCAAAACACTGAATCCTGATGGGCTGCAGGGTCACAAGGAATGGCTGGCAGAAGTCAACTTCCTAGGCCAACTGCACCATCCCAATCTTGTCAAACTTGTTGGATACTGTATAGAAGATGATCAAAGGTTACTCGTATATGAATTTATGCCCAGAGGCAGTTTGGAAAATCACCGTTCTTCAGAAATGGCTGTAAAAACATGGTCTGAGGTCAACAATCTCATCCAGAATTACACGCCCTTCAAATCTGCTTCAAACCACAGCAAATCTCTGTCGCAGGAAGAAGGGCAGCTTGAGACGATCAATACATGGGAGCTCATGGAAGGGTTAGAAGATAATACTGGAAGCAGTCCTTTGGTTGTGGTTAACGAGATTGCCATGAAGAAATCTGTGGATCGAACGCTAGACCGGTCATTTTCTTTTCACAGCGTCAAGGACGTCGAACAGCTTGCCAGAGACGAGCCCAAATGCTCCGTATGGCACCGAGAGTTACTCCCGGCGTGAAGCTCACCGACGAAAAGCTCAAGTTTTCATCCAAAGCAATGGAAGAGGCAGGAGGGCGAAGCTGAATCTGGAGAAAAAGGCAAGATATTTCTACACTTTTCTACTGTTATTTTATTTAAAATTATTGTGAAATCGAACCACTTTTCCTTGCATTGATTTGTCAGTTGGATGTCATGATGGGAGATTTCCCTTTCTGCTTGTTTCTTCTTGTTTTAGCTTTTATCGTTGACAGTATGTGGGTCGAAAGGATGCGTGTGCCCTCTCCTCTGAATGTTATATTACTCTTGAATCGATAGAACTTCGTCTGTTTGTTTATGTATTAATTCTTCTCTGCGATTGAGTTGCAAGTTATTATGTTGATCAAGCTAGTATTTTCGATATCATGGAAGTAAGTTTACAATAACTATGAAAACCCATTCCTAGCACCCAAGTTTTCCTTGACGTTTTTTGTTAGCCCCTTCGCAAGTCCCTTTGATAACCTTTTGGCATCGAGAAAGAAAGGTTGTAGGATTGTGTGAGCAATGCATGGGCTAGCCAGCTTAGAGTTTTGGTATTAAAACTGGTAGAATAAAAGGGTTGTGTGCAACGTGTTTTTCCGTCTCGCGTGTTTAGACTCTTATACTATCTTTCATCTTGTTTCTAGGCTTTTAAGGCCATCCTCAAGAAGTACCTTGACCATCCCTATCAACTTGAACCATAACTAGCTTTTCGATCAACTAAGCTGGAGGTTTCATTGTGCGAATCCAGTACCTCGTTGACACTAGAATAGTTTGGTCTAATCCCCCTCTCAGAATTATTGCTGATGGCGCTCTTCTATTTTTCCTAACTTGCATTATTTTCTCCCTTGTAATGTTAACGCTATTAATTAATATTGGTCGGTTTTTATGCACGTAATTACCGTAATAGTTTGTGATGGAAATTTCCTTAAATGTGATTAACCTTCGGGAAAAACTCAGCTTTCATTTGATAGTCTTATGGATTCATAGCGGAAGGTTTTGTTTTGATAATGTCACTTAGAAGTTATGTTTGTATCTTTGTGTGACGGTTGACTGTGTTACCAAGGGTTGCCTTAAAATATGGTTGTTTCGGGAAATGGATAATTTATTTTAAATTAATCAAACATTAGAATTGTTGTGGAAGTTTGCAAATCTTTAGTGTTATAAAATTGTTGATGACATTATTGTATACTCTTGTTTGACGGAACTCCCTTCTTCTCTCGCGTGTTTGCTACTAGCCTGTAAGACTTTGACCCTTCCTGGATGATTGGTAAATCTTTGTAGTTAATGGTCAAAACTAGTATACTATGCCTTCGCTTCGAAACTTATGTTGTGTGTATACTCTATTTGATTTCCGGTTTGAAACTCATTTATACATGGACTTTTTGTGTTAATTTTGAAACCCGTGTTTCCCCTTTCTTGGGCCGATCAACTTTTGTTCTTTTAGAAATATATTATTTTAGCCTATGCGTTTGGTACCTTTGATAAATTTCTAGATGGTTGGTCTATTTATATCAAATCTCAATCTTGTAATTATTGTTTAATTACTTACTTGATGGGAATTCTGTTTTTGCTAGATTGTTTGTTTTCTCCTTATAGGGCCAAGGGCCATTCTCTTACGATTGCTATACTTTCGTTGTTTTACTCCTAACTGAAGTACAAGGTCTTCTCCTTCTTTGATTGACATGATATAGACTTTATTATAACTTGATGTGTTCATAGTGTTTAGAGGTTTGACCCAATTCTTGTAATAAAGTGCTTCCTTTTTCATGATATTGTTAGATAATAGTTATGGTGGTTTTGTGTAGCCTTATCTTGCTCAGTTCTCGTGAACTGACTCTTGTAGAAAATTTGTTGCAGATGGATTTTGCGTGTAGATGAGGGATAGATTTGTAGACTTTTGTCATCAACCTCAGTTGAGAAGATCCTTTGCTCGAAACCTTTTTATGTTGTTTAACTTTTGTTAACGTCCAGCGGAAAGTTTAAAAGAGGATTAATGTCTTAGTATAAATGTATTGTGGACTTTGTCATCTGAACTTTGGAAACCTTGTATTGTTTGACCATCATTGAAATTATAAGAAAATTTGGTTATTGTTGTTGAGTGACTTTGTTGGAGTATCAGTATTTTAAGAATTGATGTAATCTTGTTTTGTTCTCGTAAATGAGTGTTGCTTCAACTTTGCCTTGAGAATAAATTCTGAGTTAAACCTTGCCATGACTTAGTAATAAAGTGTCATAAGTAAACTAACATGGGAT
This sequence comes from Taxus chinensis, assembly GCA_019776745.2. Lineage (NCBI taxonomy): Eukaryota > Viridiplantae > Streptophyta > Pinopsida > Cupressales > Taxaceae > Taxus > Taxus chinensis. The sequence continues at coordinate 530,668 of JAHRHJ020003776.1, forward strand.
TGTTTAATACTTCAGGAAGTTAAATTAAAAGTTGTATTCAAATAAAGTAACGTAGGGGTCACCAACTTGAGAGCAAGAAATTCTTTAAGTAATCAAGGGCAGGACTATCATTGCAAGTAACATTATATAACTTGATACCCCTAGCTACACTAATGAACACTATCCCTTTCATGGTGGAATTCTTAAATGAACTTAAAGGAAATCTATGGTTAGTTCTGGAAGATAATAAGATTTAATAAACAGGAGAAAACAATTTTGAAACCACACAATCTATCTCTCAGCCATTTGGAAAGTAAATTCTTTTACTCCTTGTTAATACTTTTAGCGAAGCCTAAGTAAAGTTGTTGTTAATTCTGGTTAAGAGCCCTAGCTTCAATTTAATACTGGCAATAACTAATGAGGTCCTAAAAATGTTTCATCTCGACCTTCTCCCTCTAACCCTTTTTCAAGGCACCTTGTATCTCTTCTCTTAAGTGTGTTGAACTTAAAACCATGTTGTCTTGTGGGCAAGAACGAATCTTAGTAGCGTTAGTGGTGAGCAGATGGCCTTGTGGAATTTAATTACTCCTTTTTCTTGATAAACGAATTAAGCAAATAAATGTCATAATAGAGAAGATTTAAAGATAATTACTCAGTGTCAAAGGAATAAACTTGGCTTGGCAAGTTGAATCATATGAATCATATCTTGAGCCTCCTTGAAAACGTAAGCTAAGAATTGCAAGATGTCCTTTTAAAATAAATAACCCTCAAGAATATCTCCTTGTGGTTGGCCCTAACTGTAAGTGTGTTCTGTGATTGGACTTCTATGTTGTCTTGTCAAAAAGAAAAGTAAATTGTCCTTGATATGTGTGAACGTTTCCGTGCTGCCTTTATGGCCATCCTTGTATCAAGTTGTTCACAGTGTTAGTTGTATACTTGGTGATGACATGTTGCGTCATGTTATGTGTCAAGCAAGTCAAAAAAAAAAAGTTATCCTGTATTTCACTGTGTTGTTCGTGTGTGGATTTTTGGGTCGTTACACTTGGTATCAGAGCGTAGGTTCATGCTCTCGAACCTATGGGCCGGATTGGTGTTATATGATGATGTTACATGGTGGTGGAGGTGTTACATGATGATACTGCATGATGATGATGATGTTGCATGATGGTGGTAGATATTGGAAGAGTAATGTGCTTTAAACGTGATGTGATTATTGTCGTAATTGTGATATTGTGAACGCACATGATGTGTATGTCACCTTGTGCGTGTTTGTGATCATGTTGATATGTTGGGGATGGGAGTATTCTCTCTCCTTCTTGTGGATTCTATGAAGAGTTCACGTGTGAATTACTGTTTGTGATGTGTGAAAAGAATTATAAAGTGGATGACATAGTGTTAGAGCATTGTGACATATTGTGATATGTGGGTGTATCAATGTGTTGTATGACTAGATTGATGTTAAAAGAAATGAGTTGTATCATGATGTTTTTACCATGTTTTGGAGAAATGTGTGTACCACCTTGTTATGTAGCCATGGATGTTATGTTGAGATGTACTATGTTCATCGTATGTATGATTTGTGCAAATAAGTAATGTTTCATGTTGTGATTTGGGATCATGCGGTGAGTGTATGAACCCTATCGTATGGTGATTGCACTTTGGGTGCAGAATGTGGTAAAGTGATGTGTTACACTCAGTGAATGTATGATCGTGATCTACCCTGTATACATACCATATGTAAGACGTTATGGTAGCTATGTGTGTACCACCATTATGTTAGTGATGTTGTTGTATGTTATGTTGTGAACCTTACGCTAACCGACCCTAAAGGGAATCGGTAAAGTGTATGTTGAGAGTGAGGAATGGTGTACCATGGGTCAATAACTTGAGCCGAAACTCGGTTTAGTAGATTACATGTGATTCTTTCCTCTCTCCCTATGTGGTTGTATGTACACAACCTAAGTGCAACTATGACTATGTTTAGCCTTGTCGAAGTGGTGGCGGGATGATTCAGATGGAGGTGATGACAGTTGTATTATTGATATGTATTTTGCGAGCTGAGGCTCGATGTTCCGAGTGCTAGCAACTCGTTGAGTACCCCTTGGTGGCCAGATAAGGCCACACAGTTATCGTAATGTGACATTATTATAAGTTGATTTTATTCGTAAATTGAGCTTTTTACTTTATTTTGTAAGGACCAGCAGCTTTTCTTGATTGCCATGCTTTACAATTTTGGGCATTTCCTTGGTTTGTGGCACTAACATGGGGATTTTGATACTAACTATGGCTATTTGGCCATTTATTTTGCTTGATTTTGGGTCTTCTTTTAAATTTGGAATTTTTACCGCCTTGCCCAAGGCTTGTACTTTGCCACTTGGCACTTTGATTGGATTGTTGTGCTGGTTCTATTGTCGTGATGTGTGGAATAGGGTCATAGGATGCACCATGGATTGGTTGGACCTATGGACCCGCTTCGTTGTATGGGGGTACGCCCCAAGGAGTTACATATAACTAGCGGGTTGTTGAACCACGCGTTATTATGTCACTTGGGTTAGGAGTGTTCGAACTCTATGTGTCTTGGACCATAGGGTCAACCGGCCTCCTTGAGGGAGGCATAAAGAGAGGCTTGAGGGAGGCATAAGCATAAGAGTTTGAGGGAGGCATAAGAGACTTGAGGGAGGCATAAGAGTTTGAGGGAGGCATAAGAGTTTGAGGGAGGCTTATGATATTTGTCTGTATGGTTGATGTTTCAGGATATATGTTGAGTTATTGTGATGTTTGGTAGTGGTATTTTGATGTATGTGTTACTCATGTCAGATGGATATGTGTTGTGATGTTGTGGATATGTCATTGATTCCCTTGTGGACACTATGTACCTGTAGCATGGTTTGGTGTTATGTGAATTTTTCATTGATGCAAATTGAGGAAATGTCTGGTGGATTGTAGTACTCTTTTGGTTGAGTATTTTGTATGTCAGTCATTGATGTGTGACGAGTACTATGTTATGTGGACTGTGCCTATTCTATTCCGTATTTGAGTAACCTTTTGTGGTGTAATACAATCTTGAAGTATATACTTGTGTGCTTGTGAATCTGTAGTGTCTTGTGAACCTGATAGGGTGTTGTGTTAGCAGTTCATGTTGGGCACCCACAATAAGGAATAAACCAAAACTCTTCAATGATGAAATTTTTAAAAGAAATTAAACTAAGAATAATGTTAATGGAAAGGAACTAATGAAATGATAAATAAGAAAGAACTGCCAATCTTCACAGAACCTTGAAAGTTAAAATTTCTACCAAATGTTCCTAAGGCTACCTTGTGGTCGTGCTTTAAATCGACTAAAATTTTAAACCATAGGGTGTGATTTCTCCTTTACCTGTTCTTGGTTATGTGCCATTTCCTTCCCTTTGTGTAAATTCGCATCAAGGACGATGCTTTCTTAAGGGGAGAAGAATGTAATGCCCTGTTCTACGTTACACCTGTTCACCCTTCGGCGGTGAGTGCTAAGCATGGAGCGTCATTGTGCCTCGTCGATCATTGGTGGACTTCACCTTGGTCACAGGGAATATTCAATCATCTCCCTCTTCATCGTGTTTGCTGGTGTCGTGTTGTTGTTGTCGTTACCGGCCCTTACAATGCCTGTTACGATTTCCTTGTTCAAGGAGAATCATGTTCTCTTTTACCGTGCTTGTCTGTTGGCCCTTATTAATAGGAGTAATAATTATTATTATTATTATTAGGTTATAAAATAATAATAATAGTATTATTATTTTAGTTGTCGAATAACAATTACTATTATTATTATTTATTTATTTATTGTGTCGATTTCAGGAATATTATTAAGTACCTGTAAGTTACCTTATTTATTTATTTTATCGGCCGCTCTCGAAGACTGAACCCCGATTCACGCATGAGGAGGACCTTGTTCATGGGTGATGCCATTGCTTAGGAAGTGGTGTTCCGTTCTTAGCGTTTAACATTTTATTGTGGCCGTCCGGATCTCTTGTGTGCGGTGTATACATACTTTCTTTTTCGGTTAGTGTTTTGGTTGTATGGGGGCATCAACCCACCCCAACTAAATTTTGTTACCCTTGCTGGCCGCGTACACTTGTTTCCCTTTTGTTGAAAGACCTGGCCTTTATTTATGCATGGAGGAAGATCCTTACCACTCATTCTTCTTTTAGGCAAGGCGTGTTGGTTCCTTCCTTTGGTTTGAATGCCAAGTGGCTTTGGGGGGGGGGGGCAGTTGGCCACCAGTCCTTTTCAGCGACCTTTCAACCACTTCAGACCTGTATCTTTTATGACCTGCTCTACTTTCTTTGACTTCCTGATGCCCTTGTCTGCCGCGTCTTGGGGGAAGGAAACCCCTGTTTTGGGAGGTCTGCAATTCTGTGGTTATAGAATTGTTTCTGTTTTGGTTCAAACGAGCAGAGAAGAGTAGACAATGCATCTTCCTGGGCATCAAGGACAGGAGGGGAAGTAGATGAAGATGGACGATACTGTTGCAGCATGGTAGAAGCCTGTTGAGCGCTTCCAACAAGCAGGATGTCCAGCTACGTTGTTATCTGTTCTGTATCGAATGCATCCTCATTTGGGATTCTGGTTCAACAAATTCAGGATTCTCAGTGTGTATACCCGATGTGGATGTAGGATCCTATGTATTTTATTTGGAGCGTTTGATATCTGATAGTGGATACTCAGTGTGGATACCCTTGTCGATTGCAGTATACTCATTATATATCATTTTCAGTTGCATTGTTCGTATGGTTGAATCTGGATGCGGATGCTGCCCATGTATCCGCACTGTCTGTACTGAGGAGAGGAATTTAATTATAGTGCCGAGGGAGCTGATTGATGGGTCATGGGCATCTGTGTCTCCAGAAGATCAAAAGTAGACACTTCTATTACTAGCACCGGTACTCAATCTGCTGAAACCAAAAATCCCAATGACAGCAGCAAACCGTTGGCTGTTTCCCAGACAACGTCTTCTAGTGGCACCTCTGTGAATACAGAAAGCATTCCATCTACTCCCAAGGTGGAGAATGAATTGATATTGTCATCCAAGTTGAAAAAAATTTGCCTTCAGTGAGCTGAAGTCTGTCACTAGGAACTTCAGGCCGGAGAGTGTCCTCGGTGGTGGGGGGTTCTTGGCTATGTCATTTAAAGGTTGGATAGAAGAGAATGGTACAGATCCTGTCAAGCTGGGGACTGGCCTCACTGTTGCTGTCAAAACACTGAATCCTGATGGGCTGATGGTCACAAGGAATGGCAAGTTGGCAGAAGTCAACTTCCTAGGGCAACTGCACCATCCCAATCTTGTCAAACTTGTTGGATACTGTATAGAAGATGATCAAAGGTTACTCGTATATGAATTTATGCCCGGAGCAGTTTAGAAAATCACCGTTCTTCAGAAATGGCTGCAAAAAATGGTCTGAGGTCAACAATCTCATCCAGAATTACACGCCCTTCAAATCTGCTTCAAACCACAGCAAATCTCCATCGCAGGAAGAAGGGCAGCTTGAGACGATCAATACATGGGAGCTCATGGAAGGGTTAGAAGATAATACTGGAAGCAGTCCTTTGGTTGTGGTTAACGAGATTGCCATGAAGAAATCTGTGGATCGAACGCTAGACTGGTCATTTTCTTTTCACAGCGTCAAGGAGGGTCGAACAGCTTGCCAGAGACGAGCCCAAACGCTCCGTCTGGCATGAGTTACTCCCAGCGTGAAGCTCGCCGACGAAAAGCTCAAGTTTTCATCCAAAGCAATGGAAGAGGCAGGAGGTACGAAGCTGAATCTGGAGAAAAAGGCAAGATATTTCTACACTTTTCTACTGTTATTTTATTTAAAATTATTGTGAAATCGAACCACTTTTCCTTGCATTGATTTGTCAGTTGGATGTCATGATGGGAGATTTCCCTTTCTGCTTGTTTCTTCTTGTTTTAGCTTTTATCGTTGACAGTATGTGGGTCGAAAGGATGCGTGTGCCCTCTCCTCTGAATGTTATATTACTCGAATGATAGAACTTCGTCTGTTTGTTTATGTATTAATTCTTCTCTGCGATTGAGTTGCAAGTTATTATGTTGATCAAGCTAGTATTTTCGATATCATGGAAGTAAGTTTACAATAACTATGAAACCCCCTTCCTAGCACCCAAGTTGTCCTTGACGTTTTTTGTTAGCTCCTTCGCAAGTCCCTTTGATAACCTTTTGGAATCGAGAAAGAAAGGTTGTAGGATTGTGTGAGCAATGCGTGGGCTAGCCAGCTTTAGAGTTTTGGTATTAAAACTAGTAGAATAAAAGGTTTGTGTGCAACGTGTTTTCCGTCTCGCGTGTTTAGACTCTTATACTATCTTTCATCTTGTTTCTAGGCTTTTAAGGCCATCCTCAAGAAGTACCTTGACCATCCCTATCAACTTGAACCATAACTAGCTTTTCGGATCAACTAAGCTGGAGGTTTCATTGTGCGAATCCAGTACCTCGTTGACACTAGAATAGTTTGGTCTAATCCCCCTCTCAGAATTATTGCTGATGGCGCTCTTCTATTTTTCCTAACTTGCATTATTTTCTCCCTTGTAATGTTAACGCTATTAATTAATATTGGTCGGTTTTTATGCACGTAATTACCGTAATAGTTTGTGATGGAAATTTCCTTAAATGTGATTAACCTTCGGGAAAAACTCAGCTTTCATTTGATAGTCTTATGGATTCATAGCGGAAGGTTTTGTTTTGATAATGTCACTTAGAAGTTATGTTTGTATCTTTGTGTGACGGTTGACTGTGTTACCAAGGGTTGCCTTAAAATATGGTTGTTTTGGGAAATGGATAATTTATTTTAAATTAATTAAACATTATAATTGTTGTGGAAGTTTGCAAATCTTTAGTGTTATAAAAATTTGTTGATGACATTATTCTATACTCTTGTTGGACGGAACCCCCTTCTTCTCTCCCGTGTTTTCTATTAGCCTGTAAGACTTTGACCCTTCCTGGATGATTGGTAAATCTCTTTGTAGTTAATGGTCAAAACTAGTATACTTTGCCTTCGCTTCGAAACTTATGTTGTGTGTATACTCTAATTGATTTCCGGTTTGAAACTCATTTATACATGGACTTTTTGTGTTAAATTTTGAAACCCGTGTTTCCCCTTTCTTGGGCCGATCAACTTTTGTTCTTTTAGAAATGTATTATTTTAGCCTATGCGTTGGTACCTTTGATAAATTTCTAGATGGTTGGTCTATTTATATCAAATCTCAATCTTGTAATTATTGTTTAATTACTTACTTGATGGGAATTCTGTTTTTGCTAGATTGTTTGTTTTCTCCTTATAGGGCCAAGGGCCATTCTCTTACGATTGCTATACTTTCGTTGTTATTACTCCTAACTGAAGTACAAGGTCTTCTCCTTCTTTGATTGGCATGATGAAGACTTTATTATAACTTGATGTGTTAATAGTGTTTAGAGGTTTGAACCAATTCTTGTAATAAAGTGCTTCCTTTTCGTGATATTGTTAGATAATAGTTATGGTGGTTTTGTGTAGCCTTATCTTGCTCAGTTCTCGTGAACTGACTCTTGTAGAAAATTTGCTGCAGATGGATCTTGCGTGTAGATGAGGGATAGATTTGTAGACTTTTGTCATCAACCTCAGTTGAGAAGATCCTTTGCTCGAAACCTTTTTATGTTGATCAACTTTTGTTAACGTCCAGTGGAAAGTTTAGAAGAGGATTAATGTCTTAGTATAATGTATTGTGGACTTGTCATCTGAACTTTGGAAACCTTGTATTGTTTGACCATCATTGAAATTATAAGAAAATTTGGTTATTGTGGTTGAGTGACTTGTGGAGTATCAGTATTTTAAGAAATGATGTAATCTTGTTTTGTTCTCGTAAATGAGTGTTGCTTCAACTTTGCCTTGAGAATAAATTCTGAGTTAAACCTTGCCATGACTTAGTAATAAAGTGTCATAAGTAAACTAACATGGGATTGTTTAATACTTCAGGAAGTTAAATTAAAAGTTGTATTCAAATAAAGTAACGTAGGGGTCACCAACTTGAGAGCAAGAAATTCTTTAAGTAATCAAGGGCAGGACTATCATTGCAAGTAACATTATATAACTTGATACCCCTAGCTACACTAATGAACACTATCCCTTTCATGGTGGAATTCTTAAACGAACTTAAAGGAAATCTATGGTTAGTTCTGGAAGATAATAAGATTTAATAAACAGGAGAAAACAATTTTGAAACCACACAATCTATCTCTCAGCCATTTGGAAAGTAAATTCTTTTACTCCTTGTTAATACTTTTAGCGAAGCCTAAGTAAAGTTGTTGTTAATTCTGGTTAAGAGCCCTAGCTTCAATTTAATACTGGCAATAACTAATGAGGTCCTAAAAATGTTTCATCTCGACCTTCTCCCTCTAACCCTTTTTCAAGGCACCTTGTATCTCTTCTCTTAAGTGTGTTGAACTTAAAACCATGTTGTCTTGTGGGCAAGAACGAATCTTAGTAGCGTTAGTGGTGAGCAGATGGCCTTGTGGAATTTAATTACTCCTTTTTCTTGATAAACGAATTAAGCAAATAAATGTCATAATAGAGAAGATTTAAAGATAATTACTCAGTGTCAAAGGAATAAACTTGGCTTGGCAAGTTGAATCATACGAATCATATCTTGAGCCTCCTTGAAAACGTAAGCTAAGAATTGCAAGATGTCCTTTTAAAATAAATAACCCTCAAGAATATCTCCTTGTGGTTGGCCCTAACTGTAAGTGTGTTCTGTGATTGGACTTCTATGTTGTCTTGTCAAAAAGAAAAGTAAATTGTCCTTGATATGTGTGAACGTTTCCGTGCTGCCTTTATGGCCATCCTTGTATCAAGTTGTTCACAGTGTTAGTTGTATACTTGGTGACGACATGTTGCGTCATGTTATGTGTCAAGCAAGTCAAAAAAAAAAAAAAAGTTATCCTGTATTTCACTGTGTTGTTAACCACGATGGTAACACTCCATTTACCATGCCATGGCCAGAGCTTGGCCTCTCGCCAATAAATGAATACAATACGGAGGGCCTGTTCTCAATGGCTTTCCCAACTTTATTTCCGACAGGAAAAGCAATGTGGCAACAACCCCGCATAAAAGAAGTTCCAATGCATGAATACGCACTTCATTTGATGCGTTACCATGATGGGCGCTTCGGTTCCCACCCAAGATTTCGTTACTTCCTTCTAAACCTCATAATGCGACACAGAAGCCAGTCCACAGCAGCAGTCTTTATGAAATAAAACCTCGAATCTGGAATTCCTCCAACAATTAGAGACCTACGAAGACAACTACTAGATGCCCCAAAGACAACCTCCCAGATAGCTTAATGCGGTTTGGATCGAGCCTTCGAGGGACCCGTTCATTCTGGGAAAAAAGTAGAAGCGAGCTTTCAGATATGGTGGAACAATTGGGGACACCAACCTTATTCTTCACTCTAAGTGCTGCAGACACTAAATGGCCAGATCTCCACAATATTATGTCAGGTGAATGCCCAACAGATCCTCGAGCTGCACAACGTTGGAGAACACTTAACATTGTCTCTAACCCTCATCGAGTATCAGCATACCTACATCACAGATTCACAATATTTCACGAAGAAATATTGCAGAAGGAACTTGGAGCAGTAGACTTTTGGTACAGGTAATCAAATCTACTTATTTCAAAGTTATTTCCAAACTACATAGCTAATATTTATGTTCCCTTGTCTCGCAGGTATGAATGGCAACATAGAGGCTCCGCACATGTCCATGGTTTATTGTGGCTCGAGAATGCACCCAAAGTTGACGAAATGGATTGGGAGGATACAACAGTTATTGAGGCCACAAAACAATACTTTGATAAGTTCGTGTCTGCCTGGAACCCTCGACCGGCATGCAACCGCTTGGATTTTGTTCGCAGGTCACTCCTAGATGACCCTTGCTTGCTAGATACAACAAAAATTCTATCCTCCTCCCCAAATTCAGACCTTGAAGAACTGCTTAATCGAGTTCAGCGCCACACTAAATGTTCAGAACAGACATGCCTGCGTAGAAAGCAATCACAGCTCCAGTGCAGGTACAACGCCCCCTGGCCTGCGCAACCTACTTCTTCCTTGCACATTGAAAGTGATGGGAAAATTAAGTACCTCCCTTCCAGAAATGATGACAGATTGAACATCCACAATCGAACTATGATATACATATGGAGAGCAAATGTCGATTGCCAACCGGTACTTTCCCGCCATGCCGTTCTTAAGTATATTGCAAAATATGCTTCAAAAGCCAAGCAACGCTCAGAAACATATCACCAAATGTTATCCAGATTTTCAAGAGACGCAGATGCAGATTCTCCAGCACATATCGCGATCCGTAAAATGCTCACAGAAAGCGTTGTCGAACATGACATAAGCGCACAAGAAACATGCCACATGTTGTAAAAAATTCCACTTGTTATGTGCAGTCGTCCATTTGTATCATTAAATGTTGGAAAAAAAAATTTGAGACGTGTCGTTGAAAGTGACGCTGATGCAGAACAAACATCCGCTTTCTTGGATGCATATAAAGTTCATCCAACAATCATGGAACACCTACCACTTATTCAAGTTGCTCGAGATTGGAGCTACAACAAGAATCGTAAAGGTGATAAATGGAAAAAGCGAACGATACACGCAATTGTTCGGGTCCACCCGAGATTTGTGGATGTCCCAGCTCAGGATTCAACGTCATATGACCTTTTCTGTTGGTCAGAACTCCTTTTATACAAGCCTTTCAGAAATATTGCATCAGAATTTGGAGCAACCCCACATGACATCAACGGCACTTGGGACATGTTCAAGCACAACTACAAACCGTGGCATGTTTTACGCACAACCGCAGACACAGGACCTGTTACGGATGTTAGTTCAGACTCTGAGCCCGAATGCAGTATTCAACACGAACCATTGCAAGAATGGCAGGTCTTTGCACAACTTCACCTGGGAAACAACACGGGTCTAGACAGTCTTGACATGTTGGGGAAACGAGATTTCGACGTACAACATAATTGGAACATACATGACGTTCCGCATGAATTACAGATAACTGGTTCATCATTCATTGAAAGAGAGAAGGCAGACATAATTAACAACAACATACAGGCCACACCACCATCTTCCACACTTCCTTTGTCTCCAGAACAACAAACAACTCTTGATACCATACTACACCATTCAGCAAACAAAACCCTTCTACCTCCACTAAGATTCATAATTCAAGGAACGACTGGCACAGGAAAATCATTTCTGATAAATAAAATCCACAATTTATTCACATCACCAACCACATATCCCTCACCTCTACTTGTGCTCGCCCCTACCGGTGTTTCAGCATTCAACATCTCTGCATCCACAATCCATGCAGCCCTGCGAATTCCAATCAAAGAACTCAAACCCCTTGAAGGTACTGCATTATCGTCTTTTCAAGAGTCGCTGAAACATATAGAATATGTTCTTATTGATGAAATGAGTTTCATCGGCCCAAAGTTACTAACCAAAATTGACAGTAGGCTCCGCGAAGCTTTCCCACACTCAAGAACATCTGAATTTGGAAACAGATCAGTCATCCTCCTCGGCGACCTCGGCCAATTACCGCCGGTTTTGGACAGTCCTCTTTATGCAAGTAATTCCTACGGAGCAACCCTTTGGAAGGGATTTGAGACTTCCATTACATTACAAACAATATTTCGGCAACAAGGAACAACCAATGCACAAGTTTCATTCCGAAATTTACTGCTCCACATGCGAGATTCAACCCCTCTAATTGAGGATTGGGAAATCTTAATGTCTCGCACAGACACATACCTAACTCAGCAAGAGCTCAAAATTTTTAAGGATGCACCACATTTGTTTGCAAAAAATGATCAAGTCGACTCCCACAACCTACAAATGTTGAAGGCATTGAACGTTCCGATCGCCCAATCCATTGCTGAAAGTAACAGGCGAACCGGACCAGGAAATCCTGATGATGATCAGTTGGAACACAAAGTTCTGCTGTGTAAACAACAAAAAATCATGCTTATTACAAATCTATGGGTTGACGCAGGCCTCGTGAATGGTGCCACAGGAACAATCACCGACATTGTCTACGACACATCAATGCAACCACCAGCATTACCTTTATTTGTTGTTGTCAAATTTGATAGATACAATGGCCCATGTTGGGATCCCACCAACCCGTTACATATTCCCATACCCCCTATTTCGAGAGGGAATCGAAGACAATTGCCAATTAAAATGGCCTGGGGATTAACTATCCACAAGTCACAGGGACTTACTTTACACAGAGCAACCGTCGACATTGGAACCACTGAAAGGCAGGGTCTGACATTCACAGCTTTCTCCAGAGTTCCCTCGCTTGCAAATCTGCGTATTTCACCTGCTTTTTCATTCGAGAGATACTCAAAAATGGTGTACGTAACAACACTTCGAGCAAGAAGAAAGGAGGAAGCAAGACTACTATCACTCAGCCTATTGTAAAAGATACCCTCTGCTTTGATAGCACCTACGCTACTACTATACTTAACACTTATTCTATCCAAAGCGACATTGCTGCTCAAGGGGTATCAAATGTAATCATGTTTACTCAAGCTAAAAAATCCCACTAAAGGCTACTATACATGATATAAAAAATGCAAATGTATACATGTCTCATTGTGTGCACAGATCTACATTTATTAGATGTTGTGAAATATGATATGAAACTTTAAATGTACAAAGCTGTAACAGAATTAAATGTACACATACAAAATTTCAATCTAATGTTTCAACTCAATTCCTACACTACAACTATCAATCACACACATTATCAACTGTACAATAAATAATTTTCCAACAAAACACCAACCGAACAACCGATGCACAACTAACACAATAAACCCGAATAAAATACATACAACATCAACTTCAAGATAAATTAACTATTGAAAAGGGTTATGTTAACAAGTTTGAAAAGTAGAAACAACCTTCACATTAAGTGGCCCATCTATATTTCTACACTTACGAAATCAATCACACCCCTAATCACCATCTACTACAAAAGTAATAATTATACCTCTAAAACAAATAACATATACCGTTCGGCGTTCACATTGCATGAAACACATGCGATTGCTAGATTGTGTGGCAAAATGTTTCTCATTATAATATCAACACTAGGTGTAATCTAATTAGAAAATATATGGCAATCTCATGTAATATGATAATCTCCCAACAGAGGGTACACAAAAAAAAACATTAGTCTCAAATTATGAAATGAAATTTTTTACACTTAAAAACAACTTTTAGAAAATAAAAATGGAGTTTAGGGTTAGGGTTTGGAACATACTCAAGGTGGGATCGGTTTGTGTGACAATGGTATGATACTAGGAACGTGATGTTGTGTTTCATTTTGAAGGGCAAAGATTGAAAAATGTAACATTTGAGATCACCTAAAAATTGAAGTGACAGGCATAGGTGACATGTGTCAAATTTAACCCTTCTCCCATGCTACAGCCGTTCGCACCAATGAACAAATGTGAATGAAAACATCTTAATTGGATAGCTCAAGAAAATGTCCTCTTTTAGCCTATGGCCTAATAACCTTAATTATGGAACCTACTGGAATTCCTAAACCTTTAAAATGGTAGATCAAACTTTTTCCTAGATTCACAAACGATCATGACGTCAAACCATACTTGTATTGTGTCTTCTTGTGTTGAAATCACCATTCTCCTCTTATGATCTAATATGTTAGTCTGTAATTAAGTCTGCCACCTCCCTCAAAACCCCCATGAATGACAGAGAGAATTGCCCACATAAGACAACTCCAAGTGATTTGCTTTCTTAGTCCCATAAGTAGTTTCTGGGCATCTTGACAGGATTACGTGAGAAACATGTGTAAAAGATCATGCATTAGAGCATCCTTACTACAGCATTCAAGCAAACTTGTGACAAGCCCTGATGCTTGAATTCAATCCTAGTGCGTGTTGATGATTTAGGATAGCAAAGGAAAATGTTTTCAATTTTTCATAGATTGTTGTCATGTGCTCCAAGGGAAAGATGTTGTAATGATTGGGCTCAAAGTGCTTAGAGTGTTCCTGAATATGGGAACCATAGATTCCCCTAATAGACTAAAGTGTACATATTTATAAAGGTGATTTATGTGAATGATTTCCCACTCAAAACTGTATAGTACGGTCAAGACCATATAACACAAACCAACCCTACTATACGGTTTTAGACCTATGCACAGTTGAAATATGTTAGCTTTAGTGTCGCTCTATATGTCACTCTTTATCACCTTTTAGAATTTTGGTGTCACATCAAACCCTAGATTTCGCACAGCTTACTACAAAATAACCCTAGCTACAATGTAATACACTTAAGCACATATTAGATAGAAAACAAATGTAAATTATTGAGTTGGAGAAAGATGGTTGAAAACTGTGACACCGTGGTACATCACATCACCGCGTCCCAGTCTTCTTCTACATTGCCAAATCTTCTAATAGTGCCTCTCTTAGTGCACTCCAATTTAAGCCATTGTGACAATACCCTGTTTACTAATGACTTCTTTCTAGGACCTCAGTGTTGCCCTTTTGATATACGAAACATTAGATAGTCAAACTAAGCTAGTGATTCATCTCATTCAAACCCTTGTAAGTGCTAATACCAGAAATTGATTGCTTATGCCTCATCTCCTATGACAATGTATGTCCAGTATGTAATAGTGCTCCTTGTAAACAAGGAGGTTTGCCATCCATGAATAAGATAAATAAATAAAACAACAAATTATACCTTCGAGGGTCCATAGGCCAGTAGCAAAGGCCTCAAGATAATGACCGTAGGACATAAATATGCTTGTTTGAGCTTGCTAAAGGTTGGATTGTGGATACTCTTTATATTATTTTCTAAAGGGATTGATAGATGATACGAGCAATTTTCACAAGGATGCGGATGTCAAATTGGTAGAAGTTGGATGCAATTTGCTCGAAGCTCCAGGGATGGTAAAGGTACAAAGGTAAATGGCTTGTGTTTTAGGTCACCACTGAGCAAGACAGCCGTGAATTTGATGGATATGAGACCTTCCTGAATGAGAGCTCACAAGGTTAATTGTTTTTTTCCATGCACCTTATATGTTATTCAAGGAGGTGTACTTGGCTAATGGCAGTTGCAGATTTGAACGTGTGGCAATCCACATTAGGAATAGCACGCATGCCTTCACCATCCGGCAATTGAGATTGTGCAGACAGAGTTGAATTGCCCCCACATAGGACCTAGGAAATAAAAAATGAAAGTGGAGTCCAAGCATGTCAACAGTTAAGTGTATGATCAAGTGTAGTTGTCTGGAATAGGTGGAATGATACTTTTAACTGCAAATTTAATTAGGTATTTAATTATGAGGAGATAATTAACCATTTCAAAATACAATATCCATGATTAAACATTATATCACCATGTAGCTAGAAGGGTGTAGGACATTAGAATGAAGACATTTCTCAAAGCTGTGATGGAATGAAAGATATTTTCAAATTTGCAATGACCCAGCAAGGGTAAGAATAATGACTTAGAGTAATAGAATCCCCCTACTAATTACATTCTAAAAGGGTGTTATTTGGGACAATGGAACAGAATTGATTTAAGCAAGTTAATTGACAAAGGGTGTGTATTGCAGAAAGATAGAATTAATTTTAATGGAATTCCAGCTGTGAATAGAAGCAATGGGAGTATAGAAAGAAAATTATGGAATTTTTATAAAACCTACACTCCTTGCTTCTTCATTTTTGTATTGTGGTAGATAGATAGATGCAAAATCCTAGATTAGATAACTCCCATTTTGGTGACTGAAAGTCCCCTCAGTATATATACTATATATATATATATACTATATATATATATATATAGAAGAGAGAGAGCTGCATCCTTAGAGAGTAGAGAGACACACTCCCAGACAGAGTTTATTCGAATTCCACCTGATATTATGAGTCTCTTACCCCCGACAAATGGAATGGATTGGAACAACATGCTCTCAAAGTAGATATAAAAACTAGTGAGAAGATAAAAGAGGAAAACAAGGGTCCATAAAGATCCAATGCCAAAACGAAAATAAAGTGGCTCAAGAACATATAGTGGGGGCAGGACAGCATGTACAGTCTTGGCCCTATTGTACGGTGGACACAGAAATGGTCAACAGGAGGTCCTTTTTGAAACAAATTACATAATGAGCTAGATGAATACTCTGTATTCAAAAGATTCACAAGTTCAGTTAAAACAAGAAAATAGTTTAGTAGACTAAGTCTAATCAAGCAATAAAAGGAAAATCAATACGGGAATGCTCTGCCTCCTAGAGAAGCCTTGTCTCATCTGTTCAAAAATTTTCATTACGTCGAAAGAGCTTGCACTTCTTTCAAATAAATCGGATTGCTTTCGTAGCAACGATGTTCACTAACAGTGCCCATGTCTGTCTGGGACAGTTCAGACCAGAACTACAGCTAAATTTAATATGTGCAGTCTTCGTATTACACCAACATAGGACGCATATCATCACCCGTCGACCTCTTGCCAGAATGCAGTTTGAAGGAGGGTTAGGCTTCACCGGTGTTGGATGTGAAGGATTGGCGGAGTAGTTCAAGGTGAAGGTTCTGTACATCTTCATGGATGGCCTAATAAACATAACGTTTCAAGGAACTGTGCTAAACGGAGCTCTCGCTAATAGTTGTCCTAACTGAAGTGCAGCAATGATGGAGGCCCTGGGTAACTGTATGAGGCCTGCAACTGCAGAATAAATCTCTACGTTAACCCTCATATCTCGTGCAATCTCCTATGAAGAGACTATATACACCTATCTAAGTCCCCTTTAATGGACTTGCATGCTATATGTATTCTGAAGCGGGTTCAATGCCAAGTCTCTGAGAGGATTTTCTCAGATACTTGGAATCTGGATGCGTATGCTTTTTATCTGTGTGTATGTGGTGCAGTCGTTGTGGAGGAAGAAGATTGCATGGATTAGGAGATGCTCTCATTCATGGCGCACATGTCTAATTGTATTGATTTTGTTTCTTCTTTTTTGAGCACTTGTCCTATGTGCATTGTAAATATTGCGTGCAACACCGTGACATGCGGGATAACAGGTCCCGTAGCAAATCAAATAAAACACTTTAATTATGAAAGATGTGGATGAGCAGTACCTATAAATGCACTACATCAAGAGCATAGATGATAGAAAATACTCAACACATTGTCCATTGTTATAAAAGATACAGACATGTACTGAAAACATGGTCCCACACCCATCTTGCAAAGCCTCTTGATCACCAAGATTAAATTAGCCTTTGTTTTTTGAACAGGTTGTTTGGAGGAGGAAGAGAAGCCATTTGAGGCACTCTTAAGCTTTTGGAAGTGGCCTACAAGCTCCATTATTTTTCTCATTTTTCTTACACCCTCTCCTAGGGTTTCAATACATTAATATAATTTATTTAGCATATTTTTCCTTTACTTGCCCAAATGGGCTTGTGGGTTTTGCCCATTTTGACATAGTTAAGATTTGATTTACATTATCATTTGGGTATGTGAATATATATATATATATATATATATATTTGTTTACTTATTTTGTAAAAAATTCTCCTTTCTTTTAAAAATGAAAAAAAAACCCAAAATCACTATTAGCACAATGATTAAATATATTAAATAAGAAACAATGAAGAAAATATCTTGTATATATAAATAAGAAATTATGTACAGGTCGCGGCTTATACCCCTAATGCAGGCTACAACTTTTAGAAATGCCCACAATTATGTGGGTAGCAATAGTAGGTAGGGTGAATGGGGGGTTAATATGTATTTAAATCTATAGTGTTGGGTTGGGGGGAGGATCCCCCCCAACCCTTATCTTATTCTTCCCCCCGTTGCCGCAGCCTTTATGGCTTTACAAAAAAATGTGATTTGGTTTACTCTTACTTTTTTTTATACATGGTAATTGTGTATACTATAAAAGACACACACACACACACACACACACACACACACACACACACACACACACACACACACACATAAAACTTATATTCATTGTTATAATTATATTTACTAATAATAATGTATACAATAATATTAGTATTTTTGTTGTTATATTAGAAATATTTAAATGATAGTAATTTTATCAATAGTAACAATTACTATATTATGGATGACATTAACTAGACTAAGATTTACACTTAAAATTATTATTTTTTGTATTTAGATAAGGCCAAAAGGGAAGGACATAATTTCACTTCTTATAATATTTACTTACATGGTTTTATAAGAAATTTTTTATGACTCCCTCTAAAACAACCCACTTGAGACCCAAGAACAACCTAGGATTAGTTAGGAAAATTAAGGAATAATTTATTTTTCTTTAAAAGAGTCTACAATCAGGTTACGAGACAACAATAGTCAGTAACAAGTTCTGTATAAATTCTAATACACTAGAATATGATTTTCTTCTATTGAAAATTATTAGAGGTCACAAAATTCCAACATTTAGGGTTAGAAAGTTCAATTAGGTTCAGAGCGTAATTCCTCACCATACCCACTCTCTAACAGGGTTTAAAGATTCAACCTGATTTTTCTCAAAATTAACGCATTTTGATACCTTGAACAAGTGTGGGCTTGCCAAGTGTCCTGTTACAACAAGGTTTGTCTGAATGCTTGAAGCTCAATGGAAGGTGCCATGTGTCATGTTGAGGCATTTTCCTTTTGGCCTTTGAAAAGTCTAAGTAAAATTCAAAGTGAGCGGAGGCCTCGACGTGTTAGCCTGGTGCTTCTTTAGAATGAAACTCAAGGGTCGGTCCCCGAACATACGCGGTTCCTCCACATGTCTCCATGGCACAAATTTAAGATGGTGTCCAAAACAGAGACCCTAAATGAGCACAAGCTTGCCACGTGTCCCATTCCACCAAACTTCTCCAACTGCATAAAAAATTGTCTAAGTTAGGGACAAGCTGCGGAAGCCTCCACGTGTCCTCCTGCCGCTACTCCAAGGCAAAGCCCAAAAGTAGATCTTCAAATGAGCGTTGTTCCTCCACGTGTCCTAGACTTCCCAAAAATCTTTTGAAATTTGTGTAAGTATGGGAAACCCAGGGGAATCCTCCACGTGTCTCTTTCCTACCAACCCTCCACATGTCCTCCCAGCACTACTTCAAAGCCAAACCAAAAATTTGATTCTCAAACGAGTGTCGTTCCTCCATGTGGACACATTTTAAAGTTAAGGATTTTTATAGGATTTCCGAAGCATTAAGCTGATTCACATCCAAACAAGAGGTGCCACATTTCCTTTCTGACTGAATGATGTAAATTTGACCAGTAGAAATGCCCGTCAAATTGTAAAACACAGAGAGACGTCTATTCGAGCTAGAAAATGATGTTTTCTTTAAGGACAGAGAATTTAGACTGTTGTAAGGCTCAAACATGATCCTTAAGGACACATCAACTCATTTGTCTTTGAGTATTTAGAGAAAAAATGGCAAGGAAAGGAGATATTGTCTATGGAAAATGGAGAAAATGGGAAAATACAAGATTTGAAGGAACATAGCATGGGAGACTCAAAATATAGAGCTATTCAAGAGGAACAAAGGAACCATGAGACAAATATAGACCAACACATGATCTTTAACCCACGATCAGACTAAAAATGGAAATAAAGACTAGCCAAACACAATATGGGGAAGGATAAAATGACAGAGGCCGTGAATCAATAAGTCTTCCAAATGGGGCGGGACAATTCTGAGCACCAACAAAAGGCTGCCACGTGGCACCAAAAGGTGTCAGCAGAGGGGAGATCCCTTTTTAACTTAGCACTTTAGGAAAATTTTGGGAAAATTTTGTACTTTTCCTCAACCGTCCCACCAACCCACAGCCAATTAGGAGCTGCCACATGGCATCGCAAAGTGCCGGCAGAGACGAGGGTTAATGCTACCCTCTTAGCCGTTCGTGGCATTAAATTATTTTTCTCCTCACTACCCCACCTTCCCCATGTTGGCTTAAGATATGCCACGTGTCCCTTGCGGGCTCGTGGTAGTGCAGGCTAAAAGTGGGCTTTTCACCCCACGCGGTAAGAATTTTCAAAATGTCTCCTCCCACCCTGCTCTCCCCACGCTGACTTGGGAGGTGCCATGTGTCCCTCGTGGAATTGCAGACCCATAGCTGTGCGGGCACAAAGTTGGGTTCTTGCCTCCGTGCAAGAAAGTTTCCAAAAGTCTCCCCACGGCCCACCGACCCGCCCTTTAGGCAAATTTTCTGTCATGGCCCCACATGACTGCTCTTGGGGAAAATTTTCACTCCAAGGCCCGCCAGTCCATAACTCGAGAAATATGAGGAGTTAGGAGGACTTCTTTATATCAATGAAAATCTGAGGAAATTTCCTGTCCATTGGGAATGATGTAGAGAAATTTTGAATGCATTAAGTTTGAGATAAATCATGTTGAATCTTTAAGCCTGTTAGAGCATGGGTATGGTGAGGAATTACCCTCTGAACCTAATTGAACCTTCTACCCCTAAATTTTAAACCTTGTGATCTCTAATAATTGTTAATAAAAGAAAATTTTATTCTAGTGGAGTAGAAGTGTTCTGGAACTTGTTAGTGACAACAATTGTCTTATAACATGGTTATAGACTCTTTTAAAGAAAAAAAATTATTTCATAATTTTCCTAACGAATCTTAGGTTGTTCTTGGGTCTCAAGTGGGTTGTTTTAGTGAGCGTTAAAAATTTAACCACACCCTTAGAGATGAATTTATATTGAAGACCTAGCTGATCTGTTATTGGTTTAGGCATGACTTCATCCAATTATGTACCAACTTGTCCAACACACACACGACACAGTAAAAGACAGGATATTTTTTTTTGACTTGCTTCAACACAAAACACGACACAACATGTCGTCACAAAGTTACAACCAACTCTGGGAACCACTTGTTACGGGGATGACCACAAGGTTAGCACGGAAACGTTCACACCCAAAAGGATAATATACTTTTTCTTTATTTTTGACAGAATAACATAGAAGCCCAACCACAAGACACTCTCACAGCTAGGGCAAGCCACAGTCAGAAATGATTGTGGTTATTTATTTTGATAAGACACCCTTTAACTCATGACTTAAGTTTTCAGAAGGATTCAATATATGATTCGCACAAATCATCTTACCAACTGAGTTATGTTCTTATACACTGTAGAGTAGTTCACTTAAAGTCTTCTCCTTTATAACAATTATTTGTTTTATATATTTATTTGATAAAGATGGTAATTTAATTCCACAGGGCCATCTATTCACACTTACGTTACTAGAACTCGTTCATGCCCTTATGACAACATCGGTTCACGTTCAACAAACTTAAGAGAAAATTACAAGGTACCCTAGATAAAGTTAAAGGAAGAAGGTCAAATGAGTTCACCCTTAAGACGTCATTAGTTCTTACTAAGGTTTAATTGAAGCTTGAGGTTTTATACGTAGTTATTAGCGCTCTTACTTAGGCTTCACCGAAAGAGCTTATCAAGAGGAAGCTACTTACTTTTAAATAGGCTGAGAGATAAATTGAGTGGTTTCAAAATTTTCTTCTCTTACTTGTTAAATCTTATTAGAAACTAACCATTGTTTTCCTTTAAGCTTGTTTTAGCGTTCACCAAAAGAGTAGTGTTTACTAGTTCAGTTAGGGATAACACGTTATATAAAAAAAATCACTTTGCAAGGATAGTCTCACTCTTGATTACTTAAGGTATTGTTTGTTTTCAAGTGGATCTAAACTACAACAGATTTATTTGAATAAAACTTTTAGGTAACTTCTGTAAGGAAAAGCCACCCCATTAAAACTTACATATAACCCATCAATACAAAGTCTTAGAAAGATTTAAATTAACACTTAATTCTCAAGATCAAAGTTTTACAATGCTTATGCCAGTGAAAGGATTGAATAACATTTCTCACTAAGAAGAGTTACCAGCCAAATTACAAAAAAGGACAAAACTACTACTTCACGTAATTCTCCGAACAATTCCAGGCAAGAGGTCATATAAACTCTCTTTACAAGCAATGCTACACAATTTACAACACATTGGACATTTTTACAAGGAACTTCATAAATTGTACAGATGAACCTTTTACACTCTTTTCTTCTAGTCTACTCGCATAATCCATCTGCACAAATATTAACTAGAGTCAGTTCGCTAGAACTGAGCATGTTAAGACTACCCATTGCAACAGTAAGCTAACATTTTATAATATCATGAAAGTAAAATTCTAAACTCAAGAATGGATCAAATCACAAACCACTAATCAATATGTTTCACAAGATGAAGAGATTTATACCAGCCAACAAGGAGGAATCCCAATATTCAAGTGAGAGAGATATTCCAAAGATAATCAAGGTGAGACCTTATTGGTGAAGACAACAAGGCTGAGAGTATTAAGATTTCAGTTAGGAAATCCTACGGATTACGTGATTGAAATCTAACACCCAAACATCATTCTCTTATTATTAACCAAACGGATAAAGATCAGTCAAATGACTTAACATATTCAAAATTGCTTGTTAACAAGACTGCATTAACGCACATCCATGTTTTAGGAAGAATATAGGCCCCAACCATATATGAACACAAATCAGTCAAAGATTAAAGTTAACTTCACTCGACTGAATAAACCAACATACATATAATACTCACAACACAAAAACTAAATCTGAAGATTCAAAATACCAAGTAATTCTCACCGAACCTAATTATTTTTCTTCAAGAAGTTAAATAAATTAGATTCTATCCAACTAAATTACATTCAACAACTATAGTTGGATTACACAAGCAAGGATCAAGAAGAAGTCTTTTCACCAAAGGTTGTTATTATCTTACATCACATAATCAGTAATAAACCCGTAATCCACCACTCGTATGATCATTGTAAGAGTTAAGGACTTAGCTCACTAAAATATGTAACTGAGTCGATTCCTACCTTTTCCATTTTCATACAAGTCTAACCCAATTCAAAGAAAGGTAACCATTCTATTTTCATACATGCCTCAGTCAACACTTACTCAGAAAGTCCCTACCTGAATTATTGAAGGTTTGCTAAGCTACAAAATGGATTTAATAGAAACCCATTTCATTCGATACTTAAATTTAAACAAGCAAGGGATAGTCTGTTGAAAATATAAGTGAATCGACACAAGATCCTCTACCGTGACCCAACTCGAGTCACCAATCACAAGGTTTACAGTCAGCAAAGGAGGAATACAAAGCAAAATACTCTTCCTACGAACTAAGCCTTCTCTTCCGTCTCTAAAACAACATATGAATAGCTTGGGCATACCCATCTATTTCACGACAGTCTACTCGACCTATCCTCATAGTCGCTCCAAAGAAAACATCTGCTACTACAGAGTTCGATTGAACTCTTTTATCTTATGATACAGTGACTCACGTCACAGGATCTGTATTGAGCAGTCAATATTTCACTCACGTAGGCCTCTAAGAAAACATCATGCTCACTATGCGAGGTCTACACACAGATTCAGCCCAAGAAAAGCTTTTACCAAGACAAAAACAAACATTTAGCCTAAAACTGGCCATGAGTCGACAAATCTACAAATATCCACTAATGTTATTCATGGCTCAAGTTTATATCTGCTACTGCTGGTTTAGAAATCGAACTCAACGGCCATTGTTCACTATTGTCTCTAAATGTCACCCGAATTTTAAGAATTAAGCAGGAAAGCACCCAGGTTAAAGATCTAACACCCACAGTATAAAACTTCAACCATTATTTTGCTATCACATGACAGTTACTCTTTTATTTCGAAAAGAAAAACGAGGCAGAAAGGAATGTATACAGGCTGTCACAGTTGCTATCAGGGTATGAAAAACAAACAACTCCCAACAGTCCTTCCTTTCCTTCAATCAGGGTCGATTCACAAGGAAAAAGCAGAAGCCCATTCTAAATGCCATAACAGATAAAAAAATAGAATGACATTCAATTCATGACATAATAAAAGGGTAGCAGAAGATTGCAAGGGCAGGTTTAACATGCCTGGTTTAAAATGCCATCTCCATATGCATATGATTGTTTCAATGCCGCTGCTTGCCCTTAACCCAAAGTGCTCTGCGAGCTCGTGCTAGCGCCACATTCACGCGGTGAAAAACAGCTACAAAGCCAACCCCATGATTTGAAGCTCGGACACAAGACATAATGATTACATCACGCTCCTGGCTCTAAAAGGCATCTACCGTAATGATAAATAAACCTTTTCCTTCATCAGATTGGGGACAACATCAAACTCTCGGTGCAAACATTTCAGCTGTAGCTTGTAAGGTGTGATAATTCCAACAGGAAACTTTATGCCTGCCAACTCAGTGACTCGTTGAAGAAGCTCATATAATAGCAGAGCAAATTGTGTTTCATGAATATTCTGATATGAAACAGATCGGCCTCTATGAGATTCTCTTCCATGAGTTACATCGTACAACAAGTAAGATCTCAATAGAGAATCTTTGTAAATAAATTTCATCAGGTCTGCTGGTAACACCCTCACTGTCACAAATCGATTTTGGAGATACAAACTCAGTGCATGCTCTGGATCTGAAAAATATCCTGCTACCTTCATCTCCCAAGACATTTTCTCCAACATTGCATAGATCTCCTGTGCCCGTGGGTGTGATCTGTCACCTTGAAGGAGAATCCCAAATTTGAGGATGCAGTCGAAATAGAACAAATAACAACAAGGATGGACAACCTTCTTGTTGGAGGCACCCACGAAGGCTTCCACTATACTGTAACGTGCCTGCAGCCTGGCTGGAAAAGTGGCAGGTTTCTGCTGTGGAAAAGGCAAGACAGCATCTCAACTAAAACTTTATCTCGTTCTTCTACTACAGCTGCAAGATTTTGCAACAACTGATCATGACTGTGGTCAGCCTCGTGCAACCAGAACAGCAGGATCAACACCAACGGACTTCCCTGGGATCAGCCCTAAAACTTTAGCTCGTTCGCACTTAACTATACTTGCAACTTCACGACTGAGGGAGGATCAGGAACACCAACGGCTCCAACCAGCTAAGCATTTAACTCTCAAGGCCACTGATTCGGCCTGAGATAAGTTTACTTCTCTACCCTGTAGCTGCTGCATATAGCCAAATACTTCCTCACGGCACTTTCCTAGGAGAATTTCAAAAACGCTCCACTGATACTGCCTGTGCAGCACGATTTTGAGAACCCACACCCAGAGCTCGCAACATCACCTGCGATAGACCTTCATTTCACCATCAATGGTTATCCAAAACACGCCAATTCATCTCAAATCCCAACAAAAACACTCCTCCCTGCTCACGCGGCCAGAACAGGTCAAAGGAGAGCAGGTAGCACAGGACGCAAGATATTTGCAAATCAAAGGAATTAAAGAAGGTGGGGCGGCTGGCAGAGGTAAGGCCAGTGGGAGATGGCCACGTACCAGGTCTAGATGGCAGGAAGGGGGGGGTGAGGGACAGTAGGGCCTTAGGCACAAGCAGAAATTTTTTTATTTTAAAACAGTCCCCTCCAACCTGCGCCACACACCTACCCCCCCATCTTTCCACGCAACCCCTCCATTCCTTTATCTGTTTATTTTCAGTACCCAATGATCATTATATTCCAAACCTTAATCAGAACTATTAAGCCATCGGTATAAATCTGTATTTATTGCATTCAAATCCTACGATTTGTAAAATTATAAGCTACTTGCTTTCACAATGTAAGACCAACCATAAAGGTTACAATATAATTCTCAACATAACCTAATTGAAAAACACACTAAGTTAAGAGGCTTGCACGGCTTAACTCATCTATTTCCCAAACCAAAACATATCAGTTAAAAGCCACACACTCGAATCTAAGGATTCGATTTACTAGTGTATAAATACATATATCGTTCTACACCCATGTCTTCTGGGTATTTTATTTTTAAAAAATAATCCCATGTAAATGAAATACGCAACAACAGATACTTAAAAAGGAGTGTATATAATCCAAATTTACCAGAGTCACCAGAACATCTCCAACAGTAACTCAGTAACAAGTTTATTCATTGGGCTAAAGCAAGACGAAAAACCTTAGTCTTTTAATTCTCTGCAACTAACAGTGGGTTCTATCCCAACTCATAACAAAAAACTGAACCCCAAGCGATAATAAACCAAACGTCTGAACTCATCAACCCTTGTCGATGGGTTAAAGTCCTTGGCTTAACAACGAATAGGAGTAGGATGGAAATGGCTTCAAGGAAAGTTACTAGCCCAATCAACCTTCGAAAAGGGTTTACCGCCAAACGGGGCATTACACAACCAAACAGCGTAGTTAATCCTAGCCAAAATATGCATTGAAGAATATTAAGAATGTCGTCAGTACAATACATTCTAGTAATTAGAAAAAAATCCTTCTCCAATGTTTCTCTTTTTGGACAACCCATCTTTAAGGCAGCTATACTTTGATAAGGGGCTTAATTTATGCCACATAAATTTCAACCTGGAATTGAAAAGTGTAGCCTCGATTTGGAGACACGCTTACTAAGTTGCTTCCTGAGTCTGTTGATTTCCTTCTTGGCAAGTCTCTTATTCCACACCCATTGTTGTCACCATTAAGAGTTTTATTCACAATTGACCACTAGAAACACATCGATTGGTTATGAGGTTGATTACATGGAAAAAACCAGTCATAGGAGATGCCATGTTATTTATCATGGGTATTCTAAGGAAAACATGATTGATGCATCACAACTAGATTGTAAGGCTGAATAGTCTATTAGAGGATACCCTAACTTGGTTCTGATGATGAAATGTGGTTGAATAGGTAACCTATAGGATGATATGCTAAAAGGTCTATTGGAAAGAGTTTTAGGTGGATATGCTCAAATCTATTAAAATTTTGAGCTTGACCAAAACCTCTTAATGTCACCAAATCATTACATAAGTTCTGTAGTTGATTCATGACTTAACTTGGAGCTCATTTGATGCTAGAAGATGAGGTAATAAGCTTCATTTGAAATCTAATTTATTTGAGTAGGAATGGGAGACAACGTAGACATTAGTTTGACTACTTCTTCGAGCTCTTAGTTCAGAAGGTAAGAAATAGAGGCATAGGTGGCTTGGTGCAAGTTTACCGGCTTGAATCAAGTAATTTTCAGCTCTAATAGAGATGTTATAAACTTGGGTGACAGTTATACCTCCCAAAGGATTGAATCATCATAGCTTAAAACAAAATTTAATATCTTTAAGAAATTTTGAAGTATGAAACAAAATTTAGTCGTTGGCCTCATAACCAACACATGAAATTCTATCCCATGTCACTGGAATCTAAAGTCACTAAAATCAGTCAACTTTCATAGGGCCCCTCTTGATTATTTTAATTTCTCAAATCAAGATAGAGGATATCTCCCTTTTAACTAGGTCTAATTATATTTGAAGAGTTGTCATAAATGGTCCCAATTCTGAATAGACCCAACTCTGTTGTTCATGGGAACCATTACAACTGCTTTACCCTTAAAGGAGGATGCCAACAACTTGACAACAATGTCCATTTCAGTAATTTCGTGAACAATGAAATAGAAATTTACAATGTCCTAGATGCTGGTCAATCAAGATGTTTGGTTCTCAACACTAAGAACAAACTCCAGTGAAGTACAGAGGTCAACAATACTATTTAATATTGCAACTGGAACTAGATTTTTGCATTGAGAGTGAGCGAGTCTGCTTCACTAGTGAAGTTGACATAGGGGTAAGGTTTCTTTTCATTCTCATTGGTCAGACCAACAACTATTTGATTGGATAAAATGACTACTAGGTTGAGGTACAACAATGTCTTGTTTAGTGGAGATGGAGACCTTTAGCTTTTATTGATTCTTATTCATTTCGTATCTAGGGATAGCAAATGTAATAGATTTAATTTTCTCTAGTTCTTGACCTTGTTTGTATTCTTCTCATGAACTTAATAAACTTCGGCAACTGTTAAAAGATACTGGATTTGAGTGACAGAGACACCATATGTGTTGCTCCAAAGACTCCAAAGGATAGAAATTTACCAAGACATACACCAAATCTTGATAAAACTGAAATATTGACTTGTCAAGTCCCACCGGGCATACCAAAACTGTTATGTCTAAAAAGTAGCACCCTAGGATTTACACATTACAAAACCCTACTTTTGACTAACATGGGATTGTCTCAAGGTGTGGGACTCTTGAAATTGAGACAAACCTCCAAAGAAGGTTGGTTCCTGACCTATTCTAGTGTTGACCTACTCCTAAACTACCAATTCCAAGGGACCAGAGGAAGAGAAATACATAAAAATGTAAATCCAAAACTAAGGGAATCACCAAAAGAGGATTTGACAGATTCCTAGTGAGTGAAAGTGGATAAAAGGAGTAAGGAGAGGATATGAAAGGTGCCACAGTCCCAAAACCCATTTTAAACCTCTAATTTAATGTAGCATAACAAATCTAAGCCCTGCAAAGGAACACAATATGCACAATATACCTACAAAATATAATATAAGGCAAGAAATGAAATAGAAATAAAGCTAGGGAAAGAAGAGCCATAAAACACTGATTTTATTGCTTAAAATGATGCACAATCCATTATAGTATAAGCACAAGGCAACAATCCTTCACAAAATGCATAAATTTGAGGCCTGCAACTCACAAAAGTGCTGGAACAATTTTGGTAGAGTTCCTTTACAATTTCAAAATCTCTCCCTTCGGATGAGGGGAATTTACATATATATAGAGAAAAGGAGCCACCAACTAATATCCTTAGTTAATTATACACCATATACAGAGATATGGGTGACCGTGCCTCAATAATATGGTTGTTGAAATACCCTATACTATGTCATTAATGTTTGACCATATATGAAACTCTTTGATGTCGCCCAACAAAAATCACTAGCTGACGCATGACAAGGGTGGAAGAATCACCTCTAACAAGAGGAAGGATTATTGCACGAAAAGAAGAAATGTTGTCACATGTCAGAAAGAGGAGGTGACACACATCAACAAAAGGAGGTTGAACCAAGGTAAGTGAAGTGACACTGACCCACATCGATTTGAGAAAGGACACTGACGCATGATGGGGAAGGAGGATGACACACGACAGGGAATTGATGCTGACTGGGTCATTGATAAGGGAAGGACGTTTACAGTTTCAAAAGAGGCTATACCAATCTGTATATTGTTTCTAGCTAACCAATAATGTAAATTCCTGATCCAAATATTTCTTAATCACCGCAACAATTCCCTGTAAATTGCTCCCATTAACTATTAATGCCTTGACCTCTTAAAGGTTAATCCATTTGATGCAAGGGGTTACAGAAAATGGATAACATGTAAGTAAAGTTAATTCCAATTATATTTAGATGTGTATAGATACTTTTTGGTTGGTTAAAGTGACCCAAAGAATTTGAATAGTTTGGTGATGTTAAAGGCAAAACACCATGGTTTTCTACCTATATAAAAATGATAGAGTGAGAGAAAGAATCAAAACTTCTCATTCAACCTTATTTGATATTGTAAGGGGAGTAATTTTTCCTTCAACGTATGACTAGAAACACAACTATAGTTTAACTTCTTAATATACCTTTCATTTAATAAAACAAGATTAACTATTCCTTTTTTCTTCTTTCAAGAATTAAATAGCAAAAAATTCACATAGCAAATGCCTTTTAACAAGATTATCATTTCTCATAAAATGAAACATATCACCTTTTGGAATGCAATGAAACAACTTCAATTAAAGGAGATGCATTTCCATTTCAAACCAGTTCAAGTTTTCTATTTCACATAACCATGCAAAAATTTGGTGGTTTCCTTTTTAAAAAACTAACAAATTTTAAAATTTAAATTTTCTCATTCAAACACTCTTAAAATAATTTAAAATTTATAGGGATTCCTAAGTAATAAAACAACTTCCTTTCACGCTTATAATTTACAATCTTCCACTCAAAGTGGAATAATTAAATGAACAATTTAAAACATAAGGGATATCAACAAGTACCAAAATACAAGTCTCCATTTCCAACATGTCATCTTCTTCCAAATGTAGCTTCAATCATGCACTCTTCAATTCTTCAAGAACTTGGATCAAAATACAAAAAAAAGGGGTATAGGCGATGCTATCCGCCCAACCTATAATCCAATAAGAAGAGAATAATCCATACCTTTATTGGCCCCGAGCCCCAACCAAAGAAGAATGAGGGGTCTTGATGCAACATTTGACAAATTTTTACAAGGATGGCTTCCACAAACAAAATGCAGTCCAAATACATTCAACACATTTTCAAATTACATACTTAATAAAATTTACAACTTTTTCAACAACACAATAGGTTTGAGATCAAACCAAAAATGAGAAAGGAATATGGGAACCACCTCCTTTTCCCTCCCAAGTGAAGGAGGATTTTCACCCAAAGCCCTCATGTGCACAATACAAGAAAATAACCTTATCTCTCCCTTGCAAGTATGTAAAATATGACCATGTTTTCCTTTTCACTCCACATAGGTGAAACTCCCAATCACACTCCCTCAAAAATACATGCCTCATATATCCCTTTTCCCCCCCAATGGTCCCATAAATCCATCTCCAAACACCCAACTTAAGACAACTACCCAACCACATAAAAAAACCACCACATTCACAACACTCAAAAAAACCTAAAAAGCACAATATTTCCGCATGAAAAAGCATAGTAAACAAAACAACAAAGGTGGAGATCCTACCTCTCCATAAAGTTTCCAAGAATTTTCACTCCACAAGCTTTGACACCTTCAAGCCAAGCACACTCCAAAAGAAACTCCAACAAGCTTCCAAATCCAAAACTGCACCAGAAGAAAATGAACAAGTAACCCCAAATCCAAAAGTGCGCTAGAAGAAAATGAACAAGTAACTTCAAATCCATAAAAACTCATCAATAATTAGAAATGGGATGTGAGGATGATGAGGTGGCCCCATGTAGGATTCCACTTCATCATTCCTCCATTCCAACACACAAATCAAACACCATGCCCAAGACAATAAATAAGCATGTAAGAAGTATGAAAAACCCACATGACACTCAAACATGCACACCAATTCTTCTAAGGACAAATTTATTGTGACAAGTAATAAGGTGCAATTATTTTCACCCTTTTACACTCCAAAAAGAATAAAATAAGTCAAAATTTAAGTCCCCATACCATAGCTAGGGTTGTTGGGTAAATTTAAGAGGCATGGGACAAGCTTAGCTTGTCCCACAATCCTCCAAAAAAAGCCTCGCAAGTCAATATCTGAATTTTGAAGTTGGGAAAGGGTTACATACCACCTAAATCCAACACAATCCATCCAAACCATCATCACATGATTTCATGGACCATCTACCCTCATTTACTATCTAATTGTCACCTCTTCCCAATTTTAGTTAAAAAATTAAGTAGGATTAGCTTAATTAAAACACATTATTAATTGCTAATAAAGTGACTACAATTTCCAACAATTAAAACATAACACAAAATAAAAACACACAATTTTTTTAAAGAAATAACATTACCCCCATGGCCACACATGTGAGGTCACCCACCATGGGAAACCACCTAACTAGCATGTGACCAATACACAACATAACATTACACAAGCTGTCAAATTTTGGCCACATTTCTCAAAACCGACATCCTTTTGTGGTTGGTCTCCTATCCCCTTCTGATGTATGTGATAAAATGTCCTGCAACACAAACAAAATACCTCTCTAGCCTTTCGATCGTATTAACAACATCGAAACAATATACATATAAAATCAGTAATCATCATTCGAAAATAACAATTCTATCATCTAGCATCATACAATTAATTCTATTTTGGCATCCATAAAATAATAATTCTACTCAAAACATCCAACATAGGTTATACATCCAGAATATGACATGTTAGTATAAAACCAAAATATTACAATTCAACATATATACATACATACATACACACACACACACACACACACACACACACACACACACACACACACACACACACACACACACACACACACACACAAGCCTCATTAATTTCGACCCCACCAAACGGTTCCCTTCACTGAGTGTATGGCTTTGATGGATTTGTGGGTGATTGTAATGCCCTGTTCTATGTTACACCTGTTCATCCTGTGGCGATCGAGTGCTAAGCATGGAGTGTCGTTGTGTCTTCGTCGACCTCGATTGCTGACCATTATGACTATAATTGATAATTATTTTACAAGCTGTAAAATGATAATAATGATAATAATAATAATGACATTATGATTGTATTATCGATCAACGATTGTATTTTATTATTACCTTCTTTATATCGATTGTTATCGATATCATCCTCTGTTATCATTAAACTATCCTTTTGAGTTGTTTGTCACTCCCACCTTGACTGTCTGATTCCCCACGTATGCCTCGTTGCAATTCTTAATTCTGGGGTGCACTTATTGTTGCGTCCATTACCTTTCCTCCCACGTTGGATTATGGATGCGACAGGCTAGACATGATGAGACGTGGGCTACATTGTTGTCCTTGGACTTCTTATTTCCTTGTTTTCTAGCAAGAGGGGTGTGTGGTAGAGTGTATGGCATCTTGCCATATTCCTTTTTTATTTCATTTGGTGCCTTGTTTGGCATATGTTGGTGGGGATTAATGAAACTTGGGAATACCTTGGTGTCTAGGATGCACAAGAATGGGAATCCTTATGTTGCCCTTCATTTAAGGTAAGGTGTATAGTGGATCAGAGATTCCTTAAATAGTGATGTACATGTGAATATTTTAAAAATATCATTAATTTATGTGTTTGCTTTTGTGCTGCTGGGAGAATAGTATAGATTTAGAGAAGGATATGTTGGCATTTCACTGCTGTGCACACAACTTGACATCAGAAGAAGCAAAGGAGCTGCAGCAATGAGATATGCAGTAGACCACTGGAAGGAGAAAGATATTGATGGTGAGGAGAAACGGAGGCAAGGTGGTTGTCCTATTGACTCCTCGTGAGACTTCACTTCTATTGAAGGCCTTAGGATTTCCATCCACAACAAATATTTACATTGTAGCAGGGGAAGCTTTTGGAAATGGCAGCATAAAAGCTCTATATGATGAATTTCCAAATATATTTACACACTCAACATTAGCTACAGAAGAGGAGTTGGAGCCTTTCAAAGACTATCAGAAAAGACTGGCTGCTTTGGATTATATTGTAGCTGTAGAAAGTGATGTTTTTGTTTACACTTATGATGGGAACATGGCAAAAGAAGTACAAGGGCATAGGCGGTTTGAGGGTTTCAGAAAAACACTCAGTCCAAACAGGTAATGAGTGGACACTTTAAACATTTGATGTTTTAACCATGCTCATTGAATTTTTATGCTTCACATGATAGAATTTTTCAAAGATTTACAAATAGGGCTTTATGGCAGGCAAAATCTGGTGAAACTGGTAGATAGCTTGGATGAGAAGGTCAAATTACATGGAAGAAAATTCACATCTAAAGTGAAAAAGATACACACAGATCGAGATGGGCTCCTATACAAGGTAAGCTGGTGAATTCCCAAAATTGGAGGAGAATTTCTATGCAAACCCCTTACCAGGCTGTATATGTCAGAAGTACCACAGTAAACGAAGACTATTCATAGATGAAAGCTGAGCTTGAATATGTGAGTAAGCACAATAATCTTTCTCATTTGTGGTCTAAGACCAGCTGGTAGGAGGAAATTCAAGTTTGATCTCCTAT